>VXAZ01002650.1:114100-169160 GCA_013399875.1 Gymnorhina tibicen | reverse complement strand
AAGCGGCGGGCTCGGCTCGGAAGAACGGCTTAAATTACTCCACCTCTCAGCTGCCTCTGATCTTGGGGGCCCAAGGCACGCCAGAACAATCGGCCAGCCTGACACTCGTGTCAAACACGGGCTCAGAGCGTTGCTTCGCCCCTCCAATCCACCCCCGAAGCTTTCTGGGGACCCCGGGCGGGGCTTTGGGCCGCGCAAGCGGAGCTGGCACGGGGCTCCCCTTGTTCTGCGCTGCTGCTGGCGGTGGGAAGGGCAGGGGTACATCCTGCTGTGGGCAGAGCTCAAGGGACGAGAGGGAACACACGGATGTTCAGGGCAGTGTTTGCCCGGAGCAGTGGAAAATCTGCTTTTTGGGTTCTCGCGGAGCCCTGGCCCTGCTGGCGGTGGGAAAGGCACCGAGGAGTTGCGTGGGAGCAGGGCTTTGGCTCCGAGGGCTCGGCTGGGTGCAGGTGAGAGCTTCTGGCAACCTGGAGGAGAAGTGTTTTTATTTTAATATTTGTCTTCTTGAGAGGCATTTCTACAGCTCAGAGTTTTCACCCCGTTTGTGGCAACTGAACGTTTCTCTGGCTGCTCTAATTTATCGCTTCATTCCCAGCTCCAGCAGGAGCTCTGCTGTCTCTGATGAAACACCAGAAATTCCCATTAAAAGCTCTCTAATATGCATCACTGCTGAGGAAAGAATTAATTTGGATTAATGGCGGGGATTTGGAAGATGGTTTTGATACACCCAGCTCGTGTTTTAAAACCGGAGCGTGGCGACCCAGCTGCAGGGACTGTTTGAGGACAGAAAATGATCCAGCTCTTTTATTCCATGTCTTTTCCCAGGTGGAGCTCACTGGAAACAGCATTTACGAGTACATCCACCCCTCGGATCACGATGAGATGACTGCTGTCCTCACTGCTCACCAGCCTCTTCATCCTCACCTCCTGCAAGGTATTTGTGGGATCTGGGATTAAAATGTAGGGAAAAAATTTAAAAAAACCCACAATCCCAGGCTGAAATGTAAAAAAGTGCAACCCGAAGCATCCCACGAATCCATAAATCGGTATTTGTCCTGTCTGAAGCTCAAATGGAGGAGCAGCAGGAACTCAAAACTGTGACCCAGGATTTTGGGGTGCTGTTCTAAAGGGAAGAAGGTACCCCAAATTCAGTAGCGCCTTTCATGCCGTGGGGTCCGTGAAGCTTTGAGCAGGTTTGTGGCTTTACCCCAGTGCCCATTTCATCTCTTTTATTTGGTCACCATTGCTGAGGCTGCAGAAATCTCGTGGTGGCCTGGCTGTGCACGGCTCAGCTGCACGGCCTGAGCGGGAAAACCCCTGACAAAATATCTGATAATTGGGAAATGGAAGGACATTTTTGATGTTTCTCAAACAACTGTTAAATTCAAAGCTCGGACAAAAAACCCAGACCTAACATTCTCCTCTGTAGGAAGAGCAGAAATGGGTTTAGTAAAGGGCTTGGGTTTAGAAAATCTCAATAGAAAAGTGATTTTTTTGAGGAAAACGAGGTCGTGTGGCCTCGCCGTCGCCCCGGCCGTGCTCAGCCGGCCACAGAAATACCCACACCACCCTTTGCGTGTGGAGCTGGGACCTTGGTGTTGCAATTCCTGGGTCGGGGACACAAATATTCTCATTCCAGCAGTTCGTGCTTCCTCGGGGGCAGCTCTTTGAACTTTCAAAGATCAGAGCTAATCTGGCTCCGGCACAACGGAGCTTCCACTTGTGGCCCACGGTTGATTTATCAGCCCCATCCCGCCAGTTTTTGTCAGTCTTTTCAAGGCACGGCTCCTAAAAAAACAGGAGGAATTTTGGGTTCGTGCTATGATTCTCTTTAGGATTTTGGGGTTTTTTTGGCACTCCTGGTGCCTGGTTCTGTGATTGCATCCAAGCAGAACCGTGTTCCCTCGGAGTCCAGGGAATGTCGGTGTGCCTGGGAGCACCTGGACTGCTCC
Source organism: Gymnorhina tibicen (assembly GCA_013399875.1). NCBI lineage: Eukaryota > Metazoa > Chordata > Aves > Passeriformes > Artamidae > Gymnorhina > Gymnorhina tibicen. The sequence goes on along the minus strand of VXAZ01002650.1, from coordinate 167,208 downwards.
AAGTGCTGGAAATGGGAGAATTAACCCATCCTCCTCCTCTTTTCTTCCTCCCCAAACCGGTTGTCTTGGGGAAAAAAACCTCCCTTGGTGTCTTGGGAAGCAAAGTCTTCTTTTTCTCCAACTCTTCTCTATGATTATTTCATACTTTGCTCATTCTTCCGCCAGCGTTTTTTAAAATATTGGTATTTTTAAAACCCAACATTTTTCCCTTTTTCCAGCTTACTGGTAAGCAGAGGAGATACCTCTGGTGTAAATGATTTAAGGGTGATTTTGATGGTGGGACTGGATATTCTTTAAAGTCTCTTCCAGCCTCAATAATTCTGTGAAATCCGTGAGTTTTTGTGCAGCTTCGCTGGGATCCAGAATTAGGAGTGAGATGTTTTTATACCTGCTGGCTTAGCAATGGCAACAGCTTCCTGTTTTTCTCAAAATTTCAATATTTTAAAATTCATTATTGGAGATTTTTACAAATGCAAAGCCACGAGCAACTGACTGGGATTAATTTCTGTGTCAGAAGCAAATAATCCCACAGCTCTTCCTGTTCTTCCCAGATAAATTCCTCATTCTCTGCAGCTTCCTGTGCCTCATCCTACATTGATAAGGACATTTAGGATAGGAATAAGGAGAATTATTTCAAATTTTGGTCCATTTATGTGTGTTTTGTATCAAATTTGTTGTGGCAGAGGAAATTAATTGATAAAAACCCCAAAGCAATAGAATCTTCTCTGGATTCCCAGACTTGGAGGAGATAAATAAAGGAATTCGGCTGTGTTCTGTTTAGGGATTATTTTATTTCATCTCAGTTCTGTGTCTGTATGGAGTGGGTGTATTCAATATCCAGAATCTACAGCTAAATCATTCTAGAATGATCAGGTTGAACCAATATAAATTATTTTTGTCTTCCCTGTGCCAGTAATTCCCTCTCCTGCAGTGTTTTAGCCATTCAAATCTTGAGGCATAACCTGAAACTCCCTGGCCCGCAATAATCAAAGCAGGTTTTTGATTTCATCCAGTGACAACTTAAAAACTGTTCCATAAATGACAGGAATGAAGCAACTTCTGTCTGTATCTGAGTAAATATTTTCAATATTTAAATAAAACACGGAGTTCTACAAATCACTTAAAAGGGCAGTGGAGTGGGACTGGCTTGATTAAAAAAAAACCCAAAAAACAAGAGGAAACCAGATTATTTTAAAGAGCGTTTTTCGCCATTTCGCTTTGATTTTCTCTCTTTCAATCTTTTAAAACACGTCCGGATCATCGAGTCACTGGGCGGAATAAAAAAATTTCCTTTTATAACTTCATTATGTTACGGATTTCTCCAATCCGGGCCGTTGCTTAGGCGCAAAATCAATATTGCACTGCAGACTTTCACATCCCAAATTTCCAGCTTGGCTCTCGGAACTTGCCTTGCTCAAGATGTTTTCTTCAGCTGAAGCTCAGATATTCACATCCGTTTTTAGCGCAGCAGTTGTAGCTGGGTAAGATCTGTTTTGAGAGAAACAAAGGCACGAATGTCAACAATATCTGTGCTTCGTGATGTTCTGGTCCTGCTATTAAATAACCCAGAGCACAGATTATTTTTGACCTCTGCTTTTGCAGTCTTAGTAGAGTTGGATTTTTATTATTATTCTTTGGATTATTTATTTTTATTCTTTACTTATTTCTCAGGGAAATGCAAATTATTGCTCCGCATAGCATCAGGCAGCGTGTGGATTCCTTTGTGCAATCCTCACTGCAACGTTGTTTTCTTCAGATAAATCACCCTGGTATTAAAAATTAAAAAAAAAAGACATATTGTTGATAAAGCATAAACTTCCTTCAATTATTATATTTTAATTTTTTTAAGTTTGCCCTGGACTTGCTCATGTTTCAGGTAGAGCAAGGCGCAGCTTCAAACACAGAGTGTAGATAATTTGTTGTTCTAAAAGACAAAGGGGAAATACTTGAATAACCACATGGTTCCAGAAGTTTGGACTTTGTAGCAATATTAAAGGTAATAAAATTTGGGAATATGGGGAGGGAAGTGCCCAGAGAAGCTGTGGCTGCCCCTGGATCCTCCTGGAAGTGTCCAAGGCCAGGCTGGATGGGGCTTGGAGCAACCTGGGATAGGGAAAATGTCCCTGCCCGTGGCAGGGGGTGGAATGAGGTGGTTTTTAAGGTCTTTTCCACCCCAAACCATTCCAGGACTAAAATGTGACCTGTTTATCAGAAAGCAGATCAGGAGGTGCCTTGATTACTGTGTGTACAAATTTCCAAAGAAACAAAATACTGGGAACTAAAGGATGGGTTTAGAAGGAGAAAACCGTTTCAAGGACCAACCTCTGTGCACTGAAACCGCAAAAGCTCAAATCAGAATAATGCACACTTTTTAAACTGGGAGATTGATTAGCCACAGGAAAAATATCCTGAGGGAAAAAGGTGATTCCTTCCAGTGTTGATGTCTCCAGATCAAGGCTGGGTGTCTTTGTAGAAGACAGAATTCAGGCAAAGAGAAGTTTCTGAGCTCAGCACAGAAGTAAAAGCCTTTCAATATTTATATTTAATGACCTGAACCACCCAAGTTACTCCTCTGATCTAATTCTCCTTTGGATTTTAAGTCCCCAGGCCATGACTCAGTGAAAGTCATAAACCCCGTGATCTGTGGAGGCTTTGGAGAATTTCAGTCTGAACTTACAAAGTCCTTAAGCTGCTTTTTACTTGCATGACCAGCATAGAAAATGTAAAGCAGTAGGTGCAGATCCCTTGCTGTGAGAGAAGCCAACAGCTGGGCTCTTTCTGAGGGTGTTTTGGGTGGGGAGAAGGAATAATCTCCCCCCCACACACATTAAAAGTAGGGAATGCCTCAGCAAATCGCCTCACGTGAGACTTCGGGGCGACTTGGCACCAGTTGTAACAAAACAAATCCATTCTGTTCAGCTGGGGCGGGCTAGCAGGAAAACAAGAGAGAGGTAAATAAAAGAGGAGAGTATTTTGCTGTCTGTTCCAGATGGTGAGTGCTGGCTGTGCTCAGATCTCAGGTGACTTTACTGCTTGAAGTATTCCTGCTGGGCAGCACCCCGCTGTGCTTTGGGTGGGTTTGGTGCCTGTGAGGGCTCAAACCTGAGTTTCACACTCCCTGTGCCGCCTCTGTTTGCTGCACGGGCTGAGATCGGGATTGCTGGGCCCCTGTCCTGAAACAGGATGAGAAAACAGCAGTTTTGGAGTCGTGGAAACCTGCAAAGTTATGTTTGTGGCTGACTGGGGACTCAGGGCCTCCTCCTTAGTGTGGTGGTGGTTGTGGTGCCCTGCCAAATTCTGGCTCATCATGGAATATCCTGAGTGGGGAGGGAGCCCCAAGGATCATCCAAATCCAGCTCCTGGCCCTGCCCAGACCCCCAGCAATCCCAGCCTGGGCATCCCTGGCAGCGGTGCCCAAAGGCTCCTGGAGCTCTGGCAGCCTCGGGGCCGTGCCCATTCCCTGGGGAGCCTGGGCAGTGCCCAGCACCCTCTGGGGGAAGAACCTTTCCCTGATCTGCAGCCTGAGCCTGCCCTGGCCCGGCTCCAGCCGCTCCCTGGCTGCTGTCCCTGTCCCAGGAGCAGAGATCGGAGCTGCCCCTCTGAGGAGCTGCAGCCCCTGAGGAGTCTCCCTCAGTCTCCTCCAGCTCGACATTCCAAGGTCCCTCAACCACTCCTTGTGTGGCCCTTCCAGACCCTTCCCCATCCTCATGTCCTTCCTTTGGATGCTCCCTGATAACTTTTTATCTTGTATTTGGTCACACACAAGATTGGGAGGAGCGCTTGGAACAGATTCCCACATTTCCCATTTCCTGAGGAGGAAACTTCTCCAGACAGAGCTGAGATCCTTTCTGAGGACACCAATTTAAGCCCAAATCTTCCTGGCCACACCAGCAGCAATTCTTCGGGACAGAAGCTGTCCCTGCCCCAGGGAGCAGAGATCAGAGCTGCCCCTCCGGAGAAGCTGCAGCCCCTGAGGAGCATCCTTCAGTGTCCTCTGCTCCAGCTGGACATTCCAAGTGCCCTCTCCTTGTGTGACCCCTCCAGATCCTTCACCATCTCTGTGTCCCTCCTTTGGGCACTCTCTAAGGGTTTTAGATCTTTCTTCTACCGTGGCACCCAGAGCACCCCCAGCACTTGGGGTGAGGTTACCCCAGCACAGACCTGGCCTTCGACAGCAGCTCCAGAACCTCCTGCAGGCCTGTGAGGAGTTTGTCCCTTTCCTCTCCTCACAAAGAGCTTAAACCTAAATCTCCAGGCCGGTCTAAGCTGCCAGGGCTCAGCAGCAGAGTGTTTTGGCGCTGGCGTGGTGAGGGGACAAGGCTGGCAGGGGGTTGTGACGTGGTGCCACCGAGTGCCCTCCGCAGGGGTGATGAGCACCTGGAATGAGGCCGGAACATATATATGAATATGTATGAATAATCCCGAGGGTTGCTCCAGGATTACTGAGCACAGCCAGCTCCCACCAGCAGGGTCTTTGAAGGGGAAAACCATGGAATGCCAACACAAGCTGGGATGAGCCTGCCGCGATCAGCCGGGACCTTAAGCCCTCAAATGATGTTAAAACATCGGGGTTGCTGCTCTGTCTCCCTGTACCAATTATTTATGCAGAAATCTTGGTTTCGCAGCTCACAACACGGAGTTTAAGGCTTGCAGCAGGCCAGCATCACGTCCCAAACCATCCATCTCCTGTCCTGGCAGATGCCCCGAGCGAGGAAACAAGCTAAATAAAAGATCTTTGCGCTGCAGGTGAAGCAGAACGAGGAATTAATCAATGCTGCTCCTCCATGTGTGTTTGCAGGCAGACACCGTGTGTCTCTTATTGGTTTCAGATGCTTTTCCTGGGACGTGAAACCTTTCAAACACACATCCATAGCTTCCCAAATTTCGCTGACTCACGTGCCGAGGCGCGGCGTGCTAAAAGCGGTTTATTAACATTCCCCAGAGCAGGGAGAGAGAAATGTGGTGGTTCCTGCAGCCATCCCAGCTTTCTGCTAACAACCAGATACTTCTTAAATGATGAGTTACAACCTAATGGAAGCTGCAGAAGGAACGTGGAATACATTATGGCAGGCTTCCCCCACTCCACTTGGTGCTTTAAGGGCTCTGTTTCCCTCAGCCAAGAGGCAAATCCCCGTGCAGACTTTTCCTACATCTTCCCCACACGCAGAAACTTCATATTTAAAGAAGGGAATAGAAAAGTTTTGCATCTGGCAAGACGTTTTTTGCACCAACTTTTAAAGGTTTGGTTTTTTTTTCTGGTGGTACACGTGCAAAAGACAAACACTGAGAGGAATTTTAACTCCCGTTAATTTAAAAGTATTCTGTAGAAGGAACATTACTGAGGGATAGTGGTTTCTCGCAATCCTGTTGCCACTGTTTGTTAGGGTTACTTTAAACTTCAGAATCATGCAAACAATAATTTTATAAATGATAATTTCTAAATGATAATTACAAAATTTTTATGTACAAGAGCGGCAAAGAGGGCAAATTGCTGACACCTCATTAAAACATCTCTTTTCACTGGCAATTAACAGTAAAATACACCACAGCAGAGAGTCTCAGACTGTAAAAGCTGTTATTTTCCTTCCCTGCCTAGTTCTGTGAGGAGTTTCTTCTCTAACTAAATTTTGGAAACAGCGCTTTAAGGAAAATTTAGGCAAATGTCAGTAAATGGCTGAGTTTAGATAGGATAGGAATGATAATGGAGACAATTTCTGCTCTGCAGAGCTGCCAGGATTCTGAACAAAGGCAGGAAATAGAACAAACTGCCCAAATGGGGAGGAAATTGGGACAGCTCGTGCAAGTTTGGAACTCCAGGACAGGCTGACAACAGAATCAGTGGATTTTCTTCCACAGCAAAGCATTACCAGGGAATATCAAGGTGTTTGCAAGCCCCTTTCGCCAAGCCTGGATTTCCACCTTCCTGGATTATCTTAAAACTCTGTTGTGCAGGCATCTCCTCTGTTTGAGCCCTACGCCTCTGTTTTGGTTTAGAATTTGGTGTCACCCTCGCTCAGGATTAAGGGAATGGAAGTTGTGGTGTCCTGCATCCCATTCAGCCTGGGGAAGAGGAGGTTCCAGGAGACCTTAGAGCCCTTTCCAGTGCCTGAGGGGCTCCAAGAGAGCTGGAGAGGGACTTTCATGAGGGCATGGAGTGACAGGACAAGGGGGAATGGCCTTAAGATGAAGGAAGGCAGGGCTGGATGGGATATTGGGCAGGAATTGTTCCCTGGGAGGGTGGGCAGGCCCTGGCACAGGGTGCCCAGAGCAGCTGTGGCTGCCCCTGGATCCCTGGCAGTGCCCAAGGCCAGGCTGGACACTGGGGCTTGGAGCAGCCTGGGACAGTGGGAGGTGTCCCTGCCCATGGCAGGGGTGGCACTGGATGGGCTTTGAGGTCCCTCCAACCCAAACCATTCTGGGATTCTGGGATTGTGTCTCTCACAAATCCATAACCTTGTGCTCACGAGAGACAAGCCAAGATCCTCCCGAGCTCTTTCAGTGAGCCCTGGGCTGTGTGGGACCCAGATGCTCTGCAGATCCCACCAGAATAGCAGCAGAGCACGTGGGACTTCACAGAATTGAGCAGATACAACAGAAATAACCAACTGAAAGGGACAAAAATGTGCAGAGAGTCTGGGGGATGGGCAGTGAAGTGTTATCCAGACGTGGATTTGTGGTATCTGAGTTTCCAGGGCAGAACAGTCCAGCAGGGACACAGAGACAGCTTATCACACACGGCCTTATCTCCAGAGGGATGTGGGAGCTCGAGGCAGGCACAAGGTGGACGGGAGGGAAGGTGGAATCAGGTGGCCACGAGTGCACTGCTCTAAAAGTGCCCTTTTCCATTTCCCACCCCCTGCACCAGAGCTGGAATTTGGTTTTGCACCCAGGCTGCCGTGCAGAGCAGACACAAATCACCGGCCGTGGCAAGAGCTCCCGATTTTGATGCTTCTCCACATTTTGTTGTGCAGCGACAGATGAGATGCCCCAGTCCTAAAGCAGCACATGGGCAGCTTGAGGGATATTCACTTACAAAGTGGTTCTGCAACAGAGCAATGTCATATTTTGCTCACGTCAAAACTTGGAAGTGGGAGATAAAAGAGCAGCTTTTACCTCAGAGAAAACAAAGGCACGAGAGGTGAAGCTGTGGAAAAAAAAAAATCATGGTGATCTTTTTTTTCTCAGTCCGCTGAGCAACCACAGGATTCTGTGGCTGTTTTCTGTCAAAAGAGATCAAAGATGGATTGGAAAGCAAAGATGGATTTCATAGCTGCTCCCCCACGGATGGACAATCCTGGCTTCCATGAAGCCAGTCATAATTTCCCAGAAAGGCTCGGAGAGCCCTGCTCGGCAGTCGTGCGACAGGAGTGAACAAACACACAAATTCTTTATCCGAAATAGCAAGGCTCCTTTTCTTTACCGTGGCATTTATTCTGCTTATGAGAGCAGGAAAACACAAACCTGGGAAATACAAAAAAGCTGGTTCATTCCTGCCTTAAAGTCAAACTGCATTGCAGGATAAGCTAATAAAGGCAAAGGGATTAATGGAGAGGAGACACTTGGTAGAAATGGTGCTCTGGGAGAGAAACACAACTTCTGTATGTCCACACCAGCAAGGATGTTCGGTGTTCTCATTCCCAGGTCGCCGTGTTTCAGCTCTGGGAGGGTGTCTGGACAAATCTGGGCTGGGATTTGAACGAAGCCATCGAATTTCTGCCTCATTTATAGCTTTTATTGAATCTACTCAGCTCCATCTGTTCAGGGAGGGAGCTCTGTAAGCTGAGCAACAATAGATAAATAATTATTAGAATAGAAATATTTATTAGAACAGAAAAACTTCCGTGAGTTTGATAAGGGAAACACGGATTTGGGTAAAAAATAAACAGTGGTGCATTTGAAATGGACATCCCAGACGTGGATATGGGCCCTGATTTCAAGGAATCACGGAACCATGGAATGGTTTGGGGTGGGAGGGACCTTAAAGCTCATCCCCTGCCATGGGCAGGGACACCTCCCACTATCCCATGCTGCTCCAAGCCCCATCCAAGCTGTCCTTGGACACTTCCAGGGATGGGAAATCCACAATTATTGAATAGAGTAGGATGGAATGGAATAGAATAGCTGAGCTGGAAGTGACCTACAAGAATCCCCCAGTTCCAGCTGGAATATCTCTGTAGGACTTTCTGCTCTCTCCAGTATCATTTTGTTTCTCATCCTTCATCAGCTGATGTCCGCAACCTGTTGGTTTCACCTTTTCTCTATAAGGAATAGAATCGTTTATACACAGAATTTGTAGCATTTCTTAATGCTCAGAGGAAAGGTGTTCACATCTCTTCCAGTGATGCATTTAGGTAGTTAACATTTCTGGTTAATTAAATACAGTGGCCAAGCTTCACTTATTAGATGAATATTCTCTAATAATTAAGAAGGTTATTTTCCTTCAGTGTTTCTCATGTTGTGGCTCAGCCATAACATTTTCTTTTTCATTATTTTCTCCCTTGACTTTCCTATCTCTGGGTTTCACTCAGAGATCTCTTGAGCTTTAAGAACTGGCAGCACTTTGTTGGGTTTCTTTCTGTTTCAAACCTCTTTTACCTTCTTGACAGCCCAAATTCTCTCCAGGCTCACACATTTGCTTGAAAGAACCCCAGTGATAGCAATAATTTCATTACTAAGTCTAGATGCTGCATGTTGTTATTTTTTTACAGTTTTTTTCAAAACTTTATTGTGGTTTCTCCTATTTGAATATTCAGTGTCTCCCTCTGTTAGCTAAACCTCTAAGTATCCCATTTTCTACATCATCCTCATCAGAGTGGAGAGTCTTAATTGCATCAGGTACAGCCTGGATGTGACATTTGAAGTCTTGCATCATTTGGGTGGATGTGTCAGCATCCAGCAGGATTCCAGGACTCCATTTCCCATTCAATCAGCTTTACAATTGCAAATTTCATTTGGTTGTTTTTTGCTTTGCTGCCCATTTCTGCTACTTTCGAGGGTATTGAGGGGGTCACACTGGCAAAGTTAATATGAATATTAATTTATAATGGCTATTAATTCACAGTCTTGTACAACCAGGTAGTTATGGGAGCGGTTTGGTGCCACCTCCCTGCCCCAGCAGGGCCACCCCAGAGCACAGGGCACAGGATGGTGGCCAGAGGTGTCCCTGCTGTGCTGGTGTTTGGTCATTCCTGCTGAAGCCATGAACTGCACGGATGTTCCCAGCTTCCGGATCCATTCCTGCCTCATGGGATGAGGCTCCAGCAACAGCAAATCTGTGCTGTGTGGCTTCCCCTCCATCCATATAAGTTTGTATTTAAAACTCTGCAGTGGTTGTGTCAGCTCCTTCAAGTGCCAGCTTTTTGCCATGGGGATCTAATCTGCATTAGGGAGATAAATGGGAAATTCAAATGCTCAGGAAGAATTTCTTTTCCCTCCTTGCTGAATCCTTTTTCTGTGGTCGTGTCTTCTTTAAACCCGGAATTTAATACAGAGAGCGTGTTGGTTCCAGGCAGTGGTGTGAGGCTCAAACCAGTGCAGGTGTGTGGCCAGGAAGGGTGAATTGGGTGATGGAGGCACAAAAATCAGGAGTAAAACTCAGCAGTTCAATCAAATTAAAGAAAGATCCCAAGTGATGACAGTGGAATTGGGATGGAGCCCCATGGGGAGTTAGGACAAAGCTGAGAACCCTTCTGCTTCCCTGATTTTCCTATTCACAGATGCACCAGATGGGTTTTCCTTCTTGTCCGAAAACAGCTCTGCCAAACTGCAACCCTCAGTAAAAAAATCAGGATTATTCATGGTGTCTGAACTGTTAATGAGAGTAATTAATGTTACAGACAATAATATCATGTTCTCATCAGAATATTCTTGCCTCGTATTCTTAGCAGAAGCTCTGTGTGTACCTGAGCAAAAAACCCCATGAACTTTAAACCATCTTTGGAGGTTATCCATGAAGATACTTGTTTAAAAACAACCTCCCAAGAGAGTTTTGGGAGTCAAGATGCTGCACATGGAGCCCAGAAGGTCTGGCCATGAGCAGCCACGTGCACTCAAATTATTCCAAACCCACTGAATTTCCTTGTTTCCCATTCCGTTGGTTTTTGGAGATTCCCTTCATTTCCCCACACTCCAAAGGACGCTTTTCCTTCCCTTTTCAATAGGGACTGGTGTCAGCTGTTCAGAAACAAGGGAATTGCCTCGTGGAGGGTGGTAAAACCAGAAGTTTGGAGACTTGATCGTGCTGAGTTGCCCAAGCTTCTCAGGGAATCCTACCAGGAAGGTGAAATCAATCCCGAGGGCAGGGATGGAGTGGGAAAGGAGAGCGGCTGATTTCTGCTTCTGCCTAAAGCTGAAACATCAACACCTCTGGGAAAGCACCAAAGGCAATGTAATGGACAGGTTTGAGACCTTCAGGAATAAAACCTTCAGTGTGCTTTGTGCTTTCAGAGTATGAAATCGAGAGATCCTTTTTCCTGAGGATGAAGTGTGTCCTGGCCAAGAGGAACGCAGGGCTGACGTGCAGTGGCTACAAGGTAACGTACCTAAATTCCTTTTCCACCTCTGAAACGTTTGAAAATTGACAAGTTTATTTATTTAGGTGTTTGGTTTGGGGTTGTTTGTTTTTTTTTACATACGGGTAGCTGAGAGCAGAGTTTGAGATGGAAAGGATCAGAAAACGTCCCCAAAATGCCACTCCTGATCGCAGATCCCCTCAGTAATTCAAATCTAAACTTTAGGGCACCTTCCCTCATCTTGGTCCCTGTTCTCCCAGCCTGGGAATTCTCTGGAGCCCAGCCATGGAGCTGCCAGGAGAGCACACAGCTCGGTCTTATTCCCCCATGGAATGGAGGCAGGTGAGGCAGGAACCCAGACACAGGAATTTGGAAGTTTTCCACATCCCACCCGGTTGCATGAGGCACCTCCTTGGCCTCAACAGTGAAAGAACTCAACCATTGCTATCACCTCGGGGTGGAATTGTACTAAACCACTAGATCTGTTCATAAATCTTACTGTTTGTATGATTTTTTTCCATTTGTGACATGAAATCAGAAGCCACAGCAAACACTGAAGCCGTAGAATAACAGCTGTCATTTGGGGAGTTTTTATTTTCAGCTTTGCAGACAGTTTTTATTTTCAGATGTGCAGGTAGTTCTTATTTTCAGCTTTGCAGAAGCTTTTATTTTCATCTTTACAGGCACTTTTTATTTTCAGATGTGCAGGCAGGTTTTATTTTCAGCTTTGCGGGCAGTTTTTATTTTCAGATTTGCAGTCGTTTTATTTTCAGATTTGCAGTAGTTTTTGTTTTCAGCTTTGCAGGCAGTTTTTATTTTCAGCTTTGCAGTAGTTTTTACTTTCAGATGTGCAGGTAGATTTTATTTTCATCTTTACAAGCAGTTTTTATTTTCAGATTTGCAGTAGTTTTTATTTTCAGCTTTGCAGTAGATTTTTATTTTCAGCTTTGCAGGTAGTTTTTGTTTTCAGCTTTGCGTTTGCTGCTCTTTGAGCTGCCCAGTACAGCTCTGCCTCCATCAGGGAGGGTAATTCCCCTTCATTCTGGTGGGGATTCACTTTGAGTCATTCCAAACCCGAAAAGCAGAGCCTGGAAGAGGAGCAGAGCTCTCTGCAGGAATGTGCTTGAGGTGCAGACACAGATCTGGCTGTTTACACTCTTCCCTACCTGGCTGCTCTGATAATTCTTCATTACCCTGAGCCCTGTTTGCTCAGCTGCTCCCCAGCAAAAATGGTTCTGTCCCAAAGCTGAATCTGAAATCAGGTAAAAGAGCAGAGCTTGCAATTCTGGTATCTCTGCGTGGCTTGGGGCTTTTTGGGGTTCTTAATTCCCAATTATTGCTGTTAATCAGAGGCATCACTTTCTTTGGCTCACTATTAAAAGTTTGCACAGTGAAAATTAAAGGATTCTTCCATCTGGCCTAAATTTATTCCTTTTGACTGTGCTTAAAGTCAGGACTTAATTTTTAAGAAATCACCTCATTAGCTGGAGCACAGGAAAAACTCGTGGAGCAAGTGATGTGGGAATTGAGGTCTGCTGAGAGATCTTCTTACTCTGCTCTTGCTAAACATTTAAATCAGGGGATGACTGCAGAGAAGGAAGGTTAAACAGGAGGAGCCTATTTACAGGTGATGTTTGCTAGGTTGTTTAGAGCACCGAATACACTGAAAATTAATTCCTTTCCACGTGACACAATTAAAAACCAACCAAACAGAGAAATTAAGCTGAAGGATGTGATATTCCTGCTGCTTGGACCAGAAAATTGGCAGGGGCACTGATGATTTCTGAGCACCAGCACCACACTAAATAAATCTCACGGCCTGGAATAGTCCCCAGGTTACACTTCCCCCTCCGCTTTAGCTGACACTGAATTTTTACAGTCTAACACTGTCATTATCACCTCTGTGAGCAGCAGTTGTATACGGGGATCCCGAAATCTGATCTCGGGACCCTGGGCTTGGTCACGTGGCAAAAAAACCCCTCTGAACTTGAGCAGAGAACTTAAAACTCATTTCTTGTGCATTTGCATAAACATCAGTTAATTTTTATTGCCTTGTGATGCATCAATACCCACTGGGGTTTTTAAATGCTTGTTTTACATCAGAATAATAACTCGTTAAAATGTAAATGTTTTTATTCATCTCTGAGTGTGTGTGTGAGAGAGAGATGGGCACTTAAAAAAAAGCAACTTCCAGATTTTTTTCGGTCAATGAACAGGAATTCTGGCTATATCTACAAAAAATCTGTATCAAGGAGCTTAAAGTATTAATTAGAAAGCAATTAGACAGTCCCCAGAGAGGAGGTGCTTTAACACTGGATTAATCATGCTGTCAACAAACACAAAACTGCACTTACCGAGGTTTAATCTCTGTTTACAAATTAACTGCAATCAACAGACTGCCCAGAATTTAGTCTTACAGGGGAGGGTGTCTGTATAAGCTCATTGAGACTGGGTGGGCAGCAGATTTGGGGCTTTTCCATCAGATTCTGAGCGTGTTTGCCCCCTTTCCCAGGTGATCCACTGCAGTGGCTACCTGAAGATCCGTCAGTACATGCTGGATATGTCCCTGTACGATTCCTGCTACCAGATCGTTGGGCTGGTGGCCGTGGGTCAGTCCTTGCCTCCCAGTGCAATCACTGAGATCAAGCTCCACAGTAACATGTTCATGTTCAGAGCCAGTTTGGACTTAAAACTGATATTCCTCGATTCCAGGTAAGCAGCTCTTTCATCCGCAGCGTCGGGCGTTCACACCAACTGCCGTGGTTTCCAAACGGGTCAAAACACCCTTGAAAAAAAAATCAAGCAGTCCAAAAGAGATCTGGAACTCCGAGGCCGTGGGAGCCTTCAAAGCCTTGCAGGCAGCTGGATAGACCAGACTTTGTCTGGAATGCCAGGAAATAAGAGCCTGTCCAATTTAACCTGGAGTTACCTGCACTTTTAGAGGCAGCTAGAATCTGCTTGCTGTGAGGATTGGTCACAGGGGCAGTGATAGGTTTGTACCTGAAAGGACATAAATTTTAACGTACAAAGCCAGCAAAAGGAATGAGGAGGTACAAAAAAACCCCAGAAACCAACCCCAGAAGTGGAATGCTGAGATCAGACGACTTGCTGGGGTCATCCAGAAGGCTTTTGACAGAGCAGTGAGGAAAGAGTGTTCCGTATTTTAATGTAGTGCTTTAACCATGAAACCAACACTAATGATGGGCTTGTTAGAATGGAAATTCACTCCATTGGCTACTACACATGAAAACAGGACCTTCTCAAGCAAAATTTTGGGAAAAACAGCTGAGGAAAGAGAGCCCACTCTCAGCTGATGGAGCTCAGATGAGCACAGCAGCAGAACTGAAATCCATTTCTCTGCTCTTGCAGCAGGTACCTGTAGGATACCATGACACTTTGCCCAGTGCAGCCCAGGAGACCTTGAAGGGAAAATCCCAAATACACAAAGTACTGACAAGATGATCATTCTCCAAAAACCCTCCCCTGTGTGTCCCGCATTCCCCATTTCCATGGCAAGCTGGATTTGCAGGGAATATATTCATGCAGAGCACATGTGACAAAGACTCTGTATCCAAGCCAGCCGAGGTCAACCGTGCAAGAAGAGGCTTTTCTCCATGCTCGGCCCAGGAGACAGTGGCTCCATCAGCTGCTGGGACACAAAGAACTCGTTGTTTCTGGAACCCTTCCTCTGGTTTTGGCACGCCTTGCGTCGCGCAGCGGCTACAAAGGAGCACGAGGGGTTTAGCAACACGTCCTTGCATGTGGGGAAAAGGAAATGATGTGCCTGGGAGGAACTGCCTGCAGACAGAAGTGTCTTCAAAGGCCACAGAACAAGCAGAGGTGTTGACAGGAGCAGGGGTAGACCCAGAGCAGTTGCAGAGCTGTGTTTACCGAGGAGCAGATGGGTGTCATCCACACACGGGACGAGCAGGGGAATTCAGCTTCACCAAAGCCTTTTGCTCTCCCAGCTGAGCAAACCAAACTGTATTTGCTCAAAACGGGGGCATATTAGGAGTTGGAAAAAACTGGTTTCAGGCTTCGTTCTGGTTTCCATACAAGGGGATGGATTTTGGGATGTAACAGTCACAGCAGACAGCACGAAAGCCATGGGCAGGAGCAGATCAAAATCCCTTTCTAGACACCTGACACAACATAAAACACACAGGGGCTCATTCCTTGAGGTCACTGGAAGAAGGAGACAGTCACTTCCCTCCAAACTGGGCTGCTCACTCTGATGTTTGTGGTGCATTCATTGCCAGGTGGTTTACAAGGACTTTAAAGAACTCAAGAAGCCAGAACTGATCACTGGAGCGAGTTCTGCTTCCTTCTGTGAGTCCTGTCACCTGCAAAGCACAAACCAGAGAGCCCAGGCTGGCTGAGGGATTGAGTTTATGTTAAGGAAGTAAAACAGCTGAGTTTATTTCCAGAGTCAAGCTTTTCTGGGATTTGGGTGTCCTAGGAACTGTCAGTGATGGGTTTTTTTGTCACCAGCTTCAGAGTGAGACTGCGCCTTTGGGAAATTAACCCCTGGCTTGGGTTAGTGGTGCTTTGGTTGGGTTTGGATGAGCTGTTTCTGTACTCACCAAAGGGGCAGGATGGAGCTGCAGCCCTGGTTTTAAATGCTATGAAGTCAGAAGGAGAATTGAAACCTGAGCAGGATCTTCCCACCAGTATTTTGTGATCCTGATAGGCTTCAGTGAGGATTTGGGATGAGCACACACTGCAGAGGAGAAACACAAGCGTATATTCAAAGGCATTTTGGTGTTGTTGTCCTTCAGAAGAATCCAAGCCCCCAACACTCTCAAGAACGTCCCCAGTCGCTGTGGGATCCACAGGGCGGATTAGAGTCACGCTAGGAGTAGTGAAGATGCATAATAGTCACAACATTTTTTAAAAACTAATTAAAATGTCCATTATCTGCAATCCTACAACGCCACGTGTTCCTTGAGACCCCGTATTCGTCTCTGTGGACACTCCTGTGCATCCTCCCCAGCGGGAAAGTTCAGACCAGGAACATCCTTTGGAAGTCCATGTCCTGACCATCCCCTCCCAGTTCGTGGCATGAAGAGGCTTGGGGCATTTAAGCTGGATTCCTTCAATCTGAACTGGAGGACAACATCCAAGAGAACCCCTGGGACACTCCAGCTTTAGTAAAGGTTTCAGTCCACAGGCCTAGAGCAGAGCTAGTCCCAGGTAAAACTCCTGGGACTGAAACGTGCAGATGCACCTGCTGCTGCAGAAGCAGATCCTCAGCAGGGACAGTTTTACTGTCAGCTCACCTGCTAAGGGACTGTGTCACTTGTTAATGTAGACATTCCTTACTGTTCTGCCTTTTTTAGGCAAAGAAAGCCCAGGCCAGCACAAAACCCCCCCAGCAACCCTGGGTGAACAAGCACAGTTTGGCTGAGTGGCACACTGTATTTTATGGACTATTTTTTTCCTCAACTAAATAAACAAAAGTCCATTTTGAAATAAAAAAATGACTCTTCAGGTCTGACCCAGTGTAAATCTGCCCTCTGTATCTGGTTCTTTAACATCTGCAGAGATGCTGCTGTTTGCAATTCGTTCCATTCTTCTACTTCTGGGTAATTTTTTTGGAAGTCTTGCCTCAGCCTTCCTTTCCTCACCCTGTGGTCTTCACACCTCCTTGTCTTTCCATGTTCTCAGCTGGAATAAGCTCCTGCTTTTTCCTCCTGTTAGGCACCAGCCCGAGTTTATTCACAGGCCCTGATCACAGCTCCTATGGCCCAACACACCTTCTGCACTCGTAGCTTTGCAAAAGCAAATGAAAATGTGTCAGCAGCCCACAAGAGAGGTTTTATTGTTTCATGAGCAGCTCCTCGAGTGGAACTTTTTGTGAAGGATCCTGCATGGCAGTGGCAAAAGCCCAAGGTGGAAATCAGTAAAAGAGCTCTTTTTCCTGCCTGGGTGTACCAGGGAAAAGCTGCACCTTGCTTTGGCTGGGCTGAAAGGGTTTATTTTCTTGTAAAGGTGAGGTTTCTGTTTCCAAAACTAACATTTCATCCCGCAGCTTTCGGGCACCTGATTCGTTGGCACAATCAAATGTTAGGTTAATGAAACTGAATATTCCTACGGATTTTGTTTATTACACATGCTTCCTTTTCCAGGGTCACGGAATTAACTGGATACGAACCCCAGGATCTGATAGAAAAAACCCTCTACCACCACGTCCACGGCTGTGACGTTTTCCACCTGCGATACGCTCACCATCTGTGTAAGTACCTGGGCTGGAGGCACAGGGAGGATGTGGAGCTGCTGGAGAGAGGCCAGAGGAGGCACCAGGATGAGCAGAGGGATGGAGCAGCTCTGCTGGGAGGAAAGGCTGGGAGAGCTGGAATTGCTCAGCCTGGAGAGGAGAAGCTCTGGGGTGACCTTAGTGTGGCCTTGCAGGGCCTGAAGGAGCCCCAGGAAACATGGAGAGAGACAATTCCCAAGGGCTGCAGGGACAGGACCCAGGGAATGGCTTCCCAGTGCCAGAGGGCAGGGCTGGATGGGATCTTGGGCAGGAATTGTTCCCTGGGAGGGTGGGCAGGCCCTGGCACAGGGTGCCCAGAGCAGCTGTGGCTGCCCCTGGATCCCTGGCAGTGCCCAAGGCCAGGCTGGACACTGGGGCTTGGAGCAGCCTGGGACAGTGGGAGGTGTCCCTGCCATGGCAGGGGTGGCACTGGATGGGCTTTAAGGTTCCTTCCAACCCAAACCGTTCTGTGATTCTATGAAATAAGTTGAGTACAGTGAGAAGTTTTGCAGGCAACAGGCACCGTGCTGGAAAGCAGAAAAAATCCTTTCCAAATCTTGACTGGAGACAGATTTTCAAAAGTTTTTGGCTATCACTTAAGGAAACCATTAATTGTGTAAATAAGCTGGATACTGAATATGCTGTGCTTCTGAAAAGAAAACCCACCCAAACCAACTTATCTGGCCAGTTTTATCTTTGTACTTAGGGGATCCAGGCTATTTTGAAAATTTGGAGTTGATTCTGGATTATGACCTCTTGAAGGAAAGGAAAACCAAAAGAGCAAGTGAGTGAGAGGGAAAAATCTGAACTTTACTAGCCTCTGCTGTTAAAACAAAAACTATGCAGCAGCCCTGCATTCCTCTGAAATATGTTAGTAATAATCATCCCGTGTTTGAAGGGAATGCAATCCCAAAAACTCCTCAGAGGGACATTCATTAATAGCATGTGGATGAGGTTCGGAGAACGGATTGTCAGGAAAAAAACTGACACATTTAATAATTTCCCATCTTCCAACAGAGTCACTAATCATATCTTCAAACATCTGGATCTGGGAAGGAGTTCATTCAGTAGCACATTAATTTGAAAAGCAAATTGAGGGAATGGCTGAACTCTGGATTTGGCTCCGTTTGCTGCAACCCATACGAGGCAAAGATGACATCCAAAAACCAATGTCAGGGAATTTTTTTTCCAGATTGCTCCTGTAGGCTGGAAGCAGCCAGAGTCAAATCCTTCTTTTAGGCTTCCTTCTTCCCCTTAGCATGTGCTATTCACGAGGAGCTGGAATACCAAGGAGGTTGTAGCTGTGTTTGGCAAGTCCGAGCTGAAATTCCAAGTGCCGAATTCCACCGGTGCCAGGGTGTGCTACACCTGGGAAAGCAAAAGCTGATCTTTACAGCAAGTCCAGGTTTACCAAAACATTTTTGAATACTCTGGGCCACTGAAAACTGGAAAAAAGAATGACCAGGGCACGTGGAATATCCTGTCAGGGGCACCCTCTTTGTAGTGGTGACATCTGCATCTGGATGTGACTGTTGACCTGTTCAAAATATGCTCAGTATTTCCACCAGACTATTTGAAATAACTTCATCAGCCAGCACGGAGATGATGCCACTAGAGCCACAATCACCTCTGGAAAACAGTTTTCCACTTTAGAGCAGCAGGATGGATAATTCTGTGGCTGCCAGTTTGACCCATGTACGACTGGAGTTTTAAATGAAGAGACAAATCATGTTCACTGAATTACCCACCACATCCTTCCACAAGGAATAAAAAACCCTAGCCAAATAGGATACTGAGAGCAGTCCTGTAGATTAAAGATAAATTACTGGAAACTTTAAAACCAGAAGAAAAAATGTGAGCCATGCATAGGAATTTATGAAAGCAGATAAATCCCAAGAAGCACAGAATAATGAGTAATGCTTGGGCAACAGTGGGAACAGTGCAGGGTCATGGTTGGAATACCAAGTAACAGGAATTATTAAACCAGATGTAAAGTGCACAAAGTCCCTCTGGGGAGCACTGTGAGAGCTCCCCCAGCATCCATCAGCAAATGTCTCAGGAACACGAACAGTAAAAGGCTGGCAGGTTTGTTGTACCATTCTATAAAGCAATCTGATGATGAAGTGTCACCTGATGCAGAAATCCAAAGAGAAACATCTTACACCTAATAAGGGTATTAAGGGGAAAAAAAATATAAGCAACCCTAAACTAGGATAACCATTTGCTTTCTTAAAGAGCAAGAAAAATCCCAAACCGAAGACCTGAAGCAGCTGAACTCTGAGTGAGGCAGCACAGAAAATAAAACAAAAGAAACAGTGAGGGGAACAAGTTAGGAGGGATAGAACAAGAACATCAAGCTAGGAGGGAAATGTCGATGCGAATATTTGCCTAAGATGTGCTGGCAGCAAAGAGAGTTTCCTGCTTGAAACATTTGATTGGCTTCCAGCTCCAGGAAAACACTTCTGGCATTTGAACCGGTGATATTTATTTCTAGAGCCCCGTTAATACACACAGGGTTTGCCCTGATATGTGGCCACACAAATAACGAGGCCCTGCCCAAGGATCCTGCATCCTAAAATACAGGACAGAGTGGCCGCTCCAGTACAGACAAAATGTCTTTGTGCCCTCAGAGAAATCCCTTCGTTTGTACCATTGTGAGGGGGATTTTGTGCGTCCCACGTGTTGCAACATCCCCGTTCTTGATGCCTGGGGTGGCCACCTAAAACCAGAGACCAGACAGGAGTAAGGGAATAAAGGTGGGGATTTATTGGGAGGGCCTTCAAAGGTGCACCCTGGGCAGGCCAAAGGCAACACCCAGGATGGACCCCGGGTCCCGAGTTCTTCACACTTTTATAAGTTTGGTCCATTTGCATATCAGGGTTAATTCTCCAGTTAAAACTTCAGTTAATGATGTAACTACCCCAAGTTTGCCCTCCTCTTCAGAGGCCTTAGTTTACACATTTTGGGCCTAGGACAGTCTGGGTGTCCTTGGAGAGCAGGCTTGGAGAGGCTGGTTGTGTCTGACCAGCATGAAAGAACAGCAGCTAACACTCCACAAGAAACTCCAGAGTTACGTACCAGGCAGCACAGGATTTGAAAAATATAAAAGTTAAAACCTGAGGCATCACTCTTCCCACAGGAACTTTAACAGAATTCAGGCCTCTGTGCCTCGGCCCAGCCCGGCTGGTGTCCCCGCCAAACCCTTCTCCTGCTCCCTGGAAGTCACCCGAGGTATTTATAGGGCTTATTTTATAGCAGAGCACAGTTCCACCATCTCTGGTGCTGGGTCTGCCCCTGCTTCCCCAGCACTCAAACCTTCTGGCAGAGCAGCACCAGGTTTGAAGAGGTCAAAAGAAAAAAAGAGTCTGCTGAGCACCGTGCCCTGCCCAGAGGCTGGGCCCGTGACACGCCGGGACAGCTGAAACGGGCTCTGCTGCCAGTGTGGAACCAAGAAATCCATTTCTTGGAGTGGGATCCTTCAGCGCAGGCTGGGAACTCCCAGCCACACGCCCGGGAGCCTGGTGGAGCCCTTTAAAATCTGACAGCCCTGTGCCTTTTCCAGCCTCCCTGCGAAACCAGCGGCGAGCCGCAACGCTGGAACACCCAGTTACAGAGGGCACATCCAAGGGCCGGGGCTAAAGCCACGGAATCCTCCCCCTTGGGCTGCAGCAGAGGCCACCAAGAAGTCTGAGCCTGCCCAGATTGTCTGGGTGGTGGATTTGCCTCACTCCCATTCCTGAGGTTTCCTTTTCAGCATCAAACAGGGCAGCTGAGCACAGAGCCAGATGGAAGCTGACCTCACTTACTGTCTCGGTTACTGTCCCTCAGCCAAGGTCAGACTTCCCCCAGATTGCTAAAAAAGCAGGAGACGTGGAGTCCTCCCCCATCCCAGGAGGAATATTGGTTAATCCATATAATTAGGAAGGAAAGCTGAACACTGTAGGCCTCGGTGGTTTTCACATCTTTTCGAACGCTGTCTGAACTGCAGAGCTAAAACAGGGATTTCAAAAAAATCAGTGAGAGAGGAGGAAAGCCAAAACTAGTCCCAAAGCACACGGAAGAACTTTGTAATAGCTAGTGATCCATGACAGCATTAATTTCTCTTTCGGAAGACTGAGTGTAGCAAAGCATTTCGAACTCAAGGAAAACGCGCTCATTAAACCAGCACAAAGACCTAGTTCTGAAAAGCCCAGACCACATTCCAAAAAGTACCTGTTACACGGCCTGTGCTAGAATGTAAGGATCATTTCCCGGAGCGGGACCATTTGGATTTTAGAATGAATCACCAAATCACAGAATCACGGAACGGTTTGGGTTGGAAGGGATATTGAAGATCATCTCATTCCAAACCCCTGCCCTGGGCAGGGACACCTTCCACCATCCCAGGCTGCTCCAAGCCCCATCCAACCTGGCCTGGGAGACTTCCAGGGATGGGGCAGCACAACTACAGAGGACCATCCACCATTACAGAGCACCAAGGAACAGTAAATCCATGGCATAGAGCTGACTATTAACAAATATTTTAGAACAGACTTATTTGACGTTGTCAGACTGAATCTTTGAGTAGCCCCTCCAAGACTTTCAACTCGGAGTGACAAATTGTACTTAAGAAATACAAATGTCTTTCTATTTTGTGGGCGTGTTTACATACTTACACGCACACTCCTCATGATTTTTTTAACTGTATGTACATCTGCACACCCTCATCCCATACAGAATTCCATGCAGAAATGTAGGAGTGAAAAGGGATACCAGCAAGGAGGAGGCAAAAAGCTGGTATCAAAGAGATACCTCAAACCCCAAACAGCAGTGGCTTGGTGACACGTGGAGGGTGGGTTTTTGAATGTTCTGCAGGATCATGGAATGATGGAATATCCTGCAGGAAGGGACCCACAGGGATCATCCAGGCCAAGCCCTGGCCCTGCACAGACCCCCACCAATCCTACCCTGGGCATCCCTGGCAGCGGTGCCCAAAGGCTCCTGGAGCTCTGGCAGCCTCGGGGCCGTGCCCATTCCCTGGGGAGCCTGGGCAGTGCCCAGCACCCTCTGGGGGAAGAACCTTTCCCTGCTCTGCAGCCTGAGCCTGCCCTGGCCCAGCTCCAGCCACTCCCTGGCTGCTGTCCCTGTTTCAGGAGCAGAGATCGGAGCTGCAGACACTTGTAGATGTTTTTGTTCATTTGGTTGCCTTCTGAACAAACAGACACCTCATCCTAAGATGGAAGAATTGATGCTTCCAGAAAGACCTCTCCATTTAGTAAGAGCCTGATTTTCTTTGGGAGATAAACTGGATTTGAAGGAAAGCTTAAATATGCTGGATGTGCAGTGGATAGGAGAGGAAGCAGTCCAGAGAGGTGGTCCATATGCTCCAGACTTTGGGGAGACCTCCCTGAGTCTTCCAGTACCATAAGGGAATGGATGAAAAGGAGGGAGAGGGACTTTTTATACAGGCAGAAAGTGGCAGGACAAGGAGAGTGGTTTTAAACTGACAGAGAGCAGGTTTAGATTCCACTTCTTAATCATATTTATATAAAGGAATTTCTGCCATTGCTCACTTTTTTTGAGCATAATTTGTGCGGCGAGCTCAGTCCATGATTTCCTAATTTACAATAAATAACTGTATAGGAGAGTAAGAAGATGGAGTTTCCCAGAGGAATGATCCAAGGCCACACAAGAGAAGAACCAGCTTCAAAGGCTGGGCATTATCTTCTAGTGAATCCTGAGATAAAGGCCTGGCACTGAATCAG
Source organism: Gymnorhina tibicen (assembly GCA_013399875.1). Taxonomy (NCBI): domain Eukaryota; kingdom Metazoa; phylum Chordata; class Aves; order Passeriformes; family Artamidae; genus Gymnorhina; species Gymnorhina tibicen. The sequence goes on along the minus strand of VXAZ01002650.1, from coordinate 144,697 downwards.
AAATATTTGCGGCTGGATTAAATATTTAGAGATGCTGCACAACTCCTGTTACAGCACAACCTCCTGCCAAAACATCCTTGTTCACAGAGGATCCAAAATAGCTCAGGGAGGATTACATGTCTGGTGAATTTATCAGATATCTGATTCCCCTCTCTGTCCTTGTCTTTGTTTGGGTGCTTCACAACCAAAGAGCATTTTAATTTTACCCTTTTAAATCAGCCTTCATGAGGTAGAGCTTACAGAGGGAGAAAACCATCACAGAATAAAATACATTGCAAAATACACGATAATCTGTCGAGCTATGAGAGAAGTGCTTCCAAATAATCTGGAAAAAAATCTCAGAATCACAGAATCACCAAGGTTAGATGAGCCCTTCAGGATCATCCAGTGCCACCAGCATCACCCCAAACCCTGTTCCCAAGGGCCACATCCAGACTGCTCCTGAACACTCCCACAGACAGGGACTGCACCACCTCCCTGGGCAGCTCATTCCAAGGCCTCACCACTCTCCCAGGGAAAAAAATTTTTTATAATCTCCAATCTGATCTTCCCCTGGTGCAATTCAAGCGCATTTCCTCTCCTCCTTTCGAAAGACTTGTGCCCACTTCAAAATACTTTTGCTGCCTTGAGCTTTTCTTTTGCAATCAGAAATTTTAAAGCAGTGTTTGTCAAGAATGTGACCAATAGAGGACCCAGAGAAGAAGGAAGACAAAACTTAGGAGTTTTCCACATATTTTGTATAAATAATAATGTGATGTTATGAATCTCTACAAAGATAATTCTGCAGTGGGGTTATTTAAAGTTTGGTGGGAGGAGGAGATTTTAGCAAAGGGAAGGAGGGTGTTAGGACATAGGTTGGACTCACTCATCTCAAAGGTTTTTTCCAGCCTAGTTAATTCTGTGATTCTGTGAGGGAGAAAAGCCCTTGACTTGCAAACAAACCTCTCCAGGAAGCGGTCATGAGTCCAAAAAACGTGAATTTTTTAAAAAAAAATTTGTTTTCTTGTGTTCACAGTGCTGGTGAAAGGCCAGGTGACCACCAAGTACTACCGGCTGCTGTCCAAGCAGGGAGGCTGGGTGTGGGTGCAGAGCTACGCCACGATCGTGCACAACAGCCGTTCGTCACGGCCTCACTGCATAGTGAGTGTCAATTATGTCCTTACGTAAGTCCAAATACTTTGTACCATTACCTGCTATCGCTAATTGAGTCATTAATGATTAAATCCGCCAGGTTTTCTTCGCTGGTGTCTTCCAGCGCCGTTCTGTGCTCGCGTGTTGCAGCTTTCCCTGTTCGTGTGATCCCACCTCTTCGGATGAGAGAAAACGTTGTTATATCAATTATTATCATTATTATTTAAATCCTCATCTTGTCCAGGGAAGGGCAGTGGAGTTGGTGAAGGGTCTGGAAAACATCTTATGAGGGAGCTGGGGAAGGGGCTCAGCCTGGAGCAGAGGAGGCTCAGGGGGGACCTCATTGCTCCCCACAACTCCTGACAGGAGGGGCAGTGAGGGGGGTCGGGCTCTGCTGCCATGTCCCGAGGGAAAGGAGGAGAGGAAATGGCCTTAATTTTGTCAGGAGAGGTTCAGATTAGAGATTAGAAGGGTTTTTTCCTTTGAAAGAGTGGTGAGGCCTTGGGATGAGCTGCCCAGGGAGGTGGTGGAGTCCCTGTCTGTGGGAGTGTTCAGGAGCAGCCTGGATGTGGCCCTTGGGGACAGGGTTTGGGGTGATGCTGGTGCTGCTGGGGTGGGACAGGATGAGCTTGAAGAGCTCTTCCAAAGTTGATGATTCTGTGATTTTTTTGATCAAAACCAACTTTGCAGCTCGTGTGATTTAGTTACAAGCACACGCTGCTGACAGGAGAGGAATGTTGCTCCTTTTCTTTTCCTTGGGGTTTATTGAGAGAGCCAGGGCAGAGACCAATTCCTGACTGAGCAGGAGACAGATTAATTGATCTCTGTCCTTCCATGACTCCAAACCACAGGGAACCACAGATGGCTGAGGGAAGATGATACAGCTCAGGCTCAGAGATTGGGGACACTTCATCCAAAGGTGTTTATGTGATTCCCAATGGAATTTTTTGATAGAATTGTGTGGGAATGAGGTCACCCCATAAGATTCTCTGCCTCCTGACATCCCCAGATGCAGTGAAAATCTTGGAATAGTGAAAATTAAAGCATTGTGAACGCTAACGTGTATTTTTACAGGAGCGATTTTAAATTTTTCTGTATAATTTATTGGGCTGTTCTTTTGCAGAGATATTGAGTACAAGGAACTTCAGTTGTCATTGGACCAGGTTACCATTTCCAAGTCACAGTTTTCATGCAGAAACTCAGTACCTACCTCGCAGGAAACAAGGAAAATAGTAAAACCCAAAAGTAATAAAATGAAGGCAAAACTCAGAACAACTCCCTACCCACCACAGGTAACTTTTCCAGCAATATTTAATTTCCAGTTGTTCTCACAGAGTGCTTGGGACAGTGTAGAGATAATCCAGGACTGGATTTACTCTAAAACTAACTATAGCATTGTCTGCCTCAGGAAATCCCTCAGAAAGCAGAATAAAATCAGACCCTTTTGGTTTTGGGGTGGAACGTACAGGTAGCACAAACCAGCTCGGGCAAGTGATGTAAAACCTTTGGGATATGGAGTGTGTAAAGCACTTTAACCACAAAGTCCTTTCTTGGCAAAAAGAAGAAAATCCTGTACTTGGAATTGTGCTATGAAAATTTGTGCTGGTGCAGGACATGTGTCATTCACTCTTGGTGTGTGGAGTTCTTGATGTCAGGAGCAATTTCTCCATGGAAAGGGGGGTCAGGCCTTGGAAAGAGCTGCCCAGGGAGGTTTGGAGTGCCCATCCCTGGAGGTGTCCAAGGAGTGCCTGGACACTGTGGCACTCAGTGCTCTGGGCTGGGGCCAAGGTGGGCATGGGGCACAGCTTGGCCTGGCTGGGCTGGGAGGGGTTTTCCAACCTCAGTCCTGTGAATCTGTAAAACTGAACTGCCAAAATTCTCCAACCAAAGCAGGTTTTTTGTTCCCACGTGAAGGCCACGTTGTGACAGAGGAACTTTAAACGCACTGCTCGGTCCGCCCCTTGACCCAGCAAGGCCCAGCTCTGATGTGTTCTGTAGCTCCCCGTAAAAGTTCCTCCTTTAACTCTCTTCCCCTGCCTTTTCTCCCCTCTTTCCCCCAGCAATACAGCTCATTCCAAGCCGACAAACTGGAATGCAGCCAGGTGGGGAGCTGGCGCTCCAGCCCCGCCGCCAGCGCCGCCGCCGCCATTCAGGAACAGAACTTCCATTCAGAAAACAGCGAACTCTTGTACGCCCCTCCCTACAGCCTGCCCTTCTCCTACCACTATGGACACTTCCCTGTGGATTCCCACGTCTTCGGCGGCAAGAAGCAGATGCTGCCCGCGAAGTTCGGGCAGGCCCAAGGGGCGCCCTGCGAGGTGGCGCGGTTCTTCCTGGGCGCGCTGCAGACCAACGGCGAGTGCCAGTGGCACTACGCCAACCCCCTGGTTCCCAGCGGCCAGTCGCCGTCCAAAACCCTTCCCGAGCAGCCGGTGAACATCATCAGGCACAACCTTGCACAGAGCTACGAAGGTGGGTGTCGCTCCGAGCCGAGAGGGAAAGCTCGGCCGCACGGTGGCTGGGGAGGATTCGCGCCTGTGGTTTGAGAACGGGGTTAGGGGACACAGAAAACCGGAGGCAGCTGGGGTGGTTTAGGCCAAATTCAGGGAAACGTCCCAAAGGGAACGTCTCCTCAAGGGAAGGCAGGTTACAGCCACCCCTCCCCCCAACCGGGTTCGGGAAAAAAAAAATTTTCCTCGGAGGAAAGTGAAGGAGAAAATAAAAACTATTTCTTTAACAAACACACAGGAAAATAATAATAATGCTGCTAAATAATAAAATCTCTCGCTCTGGAGAGAAAACCTGAAAGATTTTAGAGTCCTTCTGTGGGTGTGGTCTCTCTTCTCCTGCTCGGAGCTGGGTCCGAGCCAGCTGTGGGGGGCCCCCCTTCCAGGCCGGTGGAAGGTCCCCCGGTGGGGTTCTGATGTTCTGGTGTTCTGAACAAGTCCAAAAGAGAAGAAGGGAAAAAGCCGACGTCCCAGGTGAAAAAAACCCTCAACTCTCTGTCTCTCACTGAAGAAACAGAGCCAAAAAGCCGACTGAAAAGCAAGAAGAGGTGCTTCCTCTGCTCCTCAGCAGCAGCAGCAGCTAATCTCTGTGTCCTTGAAGCACAAACTGTTTTGAAAAGTTCGCTCAGTTTTTTCTCTGTCTCTTGCATCCAGTTTTAAAGGCATAGAAAGGCTCAGGAATCACGTCTGGGCATAGAGCAGTGATAGGGGATACAACAGCATAAGGTCACCCCAAGACAGCAGCCAAGTGTAACAGCCGTGGCATTTATGGTATTCCCGCGTTCCTTCCTCCCACCGCCATCAGCGCTTGATTGGGAATACTATCAAAGCATCAGCTGCAAAAATGCACTCACCAGAATCACTCTTAGAGCAGCACAGTGAGACCCCCTCCTCCAATACTGGCACAGTTTGCCCTCATGTTTTGCACCCTCAGAGTTACTCAAGTGGAATTGCTCAGGTAAGTCACGGCTGAAGTCAGATTGAACCTTCACCAGCTCCAGAATAATTTTTGATCATTTTAATACAGAAATTAAAATAAACACCATCTATTTCCACAAACATTGAAGGTTGTCCTTTCTCAGCACGAAGCCACTCCGAACGTCTTTACCTTACAGAGTAACAATTTTGTAACAAAAATAATGCTTTACTTGGTAATAATTCCGAATTTGAAAATGCCTCCCACCACCTGCATTATTTCCCTGTAAAGATGGCAGGGATAGAAATGCTTTGAAGGCAGGCATTGACTTCTCTGAGGTAGAAACCCATAAGAAATAACCTTGAAAAATCATAAAATAACCAGATGTAAAGATGCTCAAAATACCCTCTAATCACAGAATCACGGAATAATTAGGGTTGGAAGGGACTTCTGGACATCATCTTGCCCAACCCATTTATTTCCCCTGTATTCAACCAGAACAGGATTTATTGCAGTGGGTTTGGCAGAGATTAATCTCTCATTATAAACACTCCTGGTCTCACAGCTGCCCCAACTCGAAGATGAAACCTGAATCGAGTTGTGACGGGCAAGGAGCAATGTTAATCATCTAAAGAAAAAAAATGTGTGGGCAAACCAGACTCTGGCAATTGAGGCCACTTCAGGATGGTGTCAAGCGTATCTTTAACTCAATTAATGGCATTAATTGCTCCCCTGATCCAGCTGCCCCTTCAAGTCAAACACAACTCTGAATTTAACTGCTCTCATGAAAGAGCCTCAGAAGTTCTGCTGAGATTTCAGGTTGCTGCCGATTTTAGCAAAAACAGCCTTGGCTGGCCTGGATTTCCCTCCTCCTCCCCGCTTTACTTTCAGAAACTGTGAGATTTGTACAAACAACTGTTCCAGAAATTATCAGCAAAAAATACAAAACCCCACCACATCCTAGTTTATTCATTCTTATTAAATATAGGAGGCTTTTTTTGTGATTTCAGGTGTATCTGAAAATGTCAGAGAACATCAACAAGTGCAGAATTCAGATCAGCTGCTCCAGAACTCCCAGAAAACCCTTCATTAAACTCCTTTAAGCAGCCCTCCTGTTTATCCCTTTCCAACCCCGAGCCAATCCTTGCATCCTGTCCACATCTACCTGCACGCACCACTTTCATTAATTAAAAATCACTGATGAGGACTGCTGTGAAGTCAGATGGAAACCCTCCTTTCTTGGAACGGAGGGAGCAGTAGTGGAAATTTAAAATAAAAAAATTAAGTAGTCTCAAGGTAGGCTCTTGGGTATCAGAATCATTTATTCACTTATGGGCATGGATGTCCAAGATCCATAGGGAATATTAAAATAGAAATATATTAAAATACAAAGATATTCAAAGCTGAGCTTGCTCCGTCAGACAGAAGATGGTATCAGATACCAAATTTCAGATTTCATCAGATATCAAAATACTTTGATCAGATGTCAAAAAATCAGGTATCAGATATCAAACTGCCCACAGAGCAGCAAATAATTTCTGCCCGGGGTTTTGTCCTTCACAGGATGGTCTGACCTCACCCGTGATGGACCTCACCTCAGTGGCAGCAGTGTTTTACTTCACTTTTCTGTGCTTAGGTTGAAAATGAGCAAGAGTGGAGCTCTGCTCACAGCCTAGAGCAGGTTAAATGCTTTTCCTCAGCTCGTGCTCCTCTAATTTGCTGCTTCCTTTGGTTGCTGTTGTGGACTGCGGGGGAAAAGGAGGAGTTTTAGACCAAAAATAGGAAATGGTTTTGTCCTTTCTAAAGATGCTGTGGGGGAAAAAAAAAAGAAAAAAGAAAAAAAAAAACCCTACATCTTTTGAGGATAAGGATAAAGACTGGAATAAATCCTGCATAACCTCAGTAAGTGTGCAGGAATAGGGTAAAAAAAATAAAATCCCAATAAAAAACCTGCAAGAAACTGCTGCTCTCTTTCAATCTCTTTCCACGACACCATCTCCTCTTCAGGAGGAAAACGGAGCTGCAACACCAGCGCTCCTCATTTCTGGTTCTGCTTCTACTGAAGGTTTTGCTGTTTGAGTTGGGATATGTGGGTTCTCTTTTGAGCATTTGGATGCGTTTCCATGGATATTTATTATGGATATTTATTGGGCGTTTCACGGAAGCTGGCTTGCTACAATTAACTCTCTGCAGAAGCACTTTGAGTTGTATTATTTAGGAGGAAAAAAATACGGCCAAACTCAGGCCTGGTCAGAGACCATGGCAAAAGGGGAAAGGAAAACTGAGCTTCCCCTACAGACAGGATTCACATCCGATTTTTGCAGCCTCGTTTCCTCCTCAGGTGGAGTCAGCGCTGTTGCACTTTTGCTGAATTCCGGACCTTTGGGAGCGACGTTTTTGTTTTGCGGGGAGTCGCATCTGATCTCCCTTAGGTTGTCAACTGCTCCTTTTTTTCCAGTGGCTCACTGGAGAACTGACAGCCAGGGAGCTTCAAAGCAGGGAGGATCTGCTTAGCATCATCATCTTCGATCCAAAGGCAATGCCAAATATGACATCTGGCAGCCGGGTTGGATGCGAGGGCCATTCCACATCACATCCACGGCAGCATCTGCCAAAAATGCCGTGGGCCAAAGACATTTTTCTCCATGGAAAATAGCTCCTTTTGGAGAGATCAGAGATTGGAGGATGATCGTGCCAAGCCATCAAAGCTCTGAAGAAGCACGTAGCAGATACAACTGCCTGCAAATCAGATGTTTCTGCTTCAGGATCTGGTTTTGAAGCTTCTTCCACTTTTTCCCAGCTGGCCTAGTCATCAAAAAAAAAAAAAATCATTTCAGTGAAGGCAACTGTATTCTTGGTCAGGGAAGTTTCCTTTGTGCCCTGGAATGGAGAAACTGCTGCTGTGGGCACCACAGGACCCGCTCATCACTCCCTGGTGCTGTTGGCCCTCCTGAACTACCTGTGCGAGGCTTTGTGGCACTAATCATGCAAAACTCAGGAAATGAGGAAAAAGACTGAGAAAATCTGTGAAAAAGCTTCCCCAGGTTTAGCCACGGCCTACTGGAAGAAAGAAATGACATTTTGCAAAGGGGACTCCACTGGACACAAAGAGGTCTGGGAGATAATTTCGTCTCACCTTTGTTTTTGGAGGGAGAACAACGAAGAACAATCAGCCCGGGCCTTGGATGATTTGAAATTAGGGTTCAGACCAGGACACTGCACAGAGATTGAGATAATCTAAAAAATATCTTTTCATGGGCAGGGGTTGTATTAAAACCTGTTGTATCTTTGCCTTGTTTGGCACAGAGGACAAACAGGAGGGAGAGGGACTTTTCATAGGGGCAGGGAGTGACGGGACAAGGGAGAAATTGTTTTAAACTGACAGAGGGCAGGGTCACATCAGAGATTGGGAGGGAATTTTTTACCAGAAGGGTGGGGAGGCCCTGGCACAGGTGAAGCTGTGGCTGCCCCTGGATCCCTGGCAGTGCCCAAGGCCAGGCTGGACACTGGGGCTTGGAGCAGCCTGGGACAGTGGGAGGTGTCCCTGCCATGGCAGGGGTGGAGCTGGATGGACTTTAGGGTCCCTTCCAACCCAACCCAACCCACTCTGGGATTCTGTGATTTACAAGCTGATGGTTCATCCTCAGCTCAGCAGGATTTGAGATTACAAAATTAAAGGTGACAAGGCAGAGGCCAAGTGGTGGCTGTGATGCTTCAGCTTCTTCCAAGTTCTCTTGGGCTCTAAAACTGGAAAAAGACAGTATTTTGTTCAGGCATCAGAGAAGAGCCATAAAATGAAAACACACTGGAGGAGGACAAACCCCTCACTCCTGTGGACATCTTAAACCCAGAACACCTGATCATTAAACCGTATTATTTATATTTCAGTGGCTCTCAGCATCTGTATTTATTTCACAGTAAAAACACCAAATGTGCAGTTAAAATCAGAGCAGGGAACTACACCAGTAAAATTCCCGAGCTATTCTCAAGCACGTGGCTGAACCCTGGTTGGATTTGGGATCTGAAAGGGCCATTTTTCAACAGCAGATGAGAACTCAGCTTCCTTCAGCCTCTACTTCTTGGGACAAAATATATACATAGAAATGGAAAAGAGTAACTTGAAAGGTTATTGTTTCTAGGAGGGTGAAGAAGAAATTGGAACCAGATTCCTGTTTAAATTCTGGTGTTAATTACATGGTGCAACTCCCTCTGAAATTATTGGAGCTCTGTATATATATAAAAAAGGTACAGTTGAGCTATTTCTGCTTCCTCTGCTATCCATGAAGGCTTTGCCAGTCTATTACAGCACAGGGAATATTTAATTATTAATGGGCACAGTTACATCAGCAACCAACAGAAGGAAACTCCAAAACTTTTAAGATGTTGAATAAAATGGTTAGAAAAAACAGAAAATCCGTTTTAAAAAAGGCACTTAAGTGTCCAGGGCTTCCAGTGAACCTCACACAAAACAAGAGTTTGGGTCTAACTTGAGAAATTTGCTCAGTGTGTCATTTCTCCTTTAACATAAAACTCCCAAATGTGCCTTGGAGGAGCTGTTTGACTCACAAACTGTTCATAGGAGAGTGCAAAAAAAGGATTACTCACATGGTAGAGGAGAAGAGCAGGGGCCTTTTCTCTCCCCACTTGTAGACAGGAGTGTACAGAAAGGAAGAGCTTTGTAAGCCAAGCAGAAAATGATCAAAACAACTCAAACTGCTTCAAGAGTTCAGCTGCCTCGCAGAAATGGAGGAGAAAACGGAGGCTGCCCAATATATTTTAGAGGAAAAGCCTGAATAGGCATCCTAGGTTCATACTCCCGAGAAAATAAGAATTTGCCTTCTGATTTTCTAAGAATACCCAATTTTTTCTCCCCCATTCAAAGTCTCGGTGCCTGTTGTAACTTTTATTTCTATTATTATCTACCTTTATTACAAGGTAATATCTCAAAAGCAGAGATACAGCATTACTGAAGAGGTGTTTATGTTGCTTTTCAAGAGACGTTTTTAATACCTGATGTCAGTTTTTCAAAGAGAAAAAAGCAAAGTCTTTAACATGACCCACTCTGGGGATCACAGAGAGATTTCATTCGTTAGGTAACAACATGTCACCTTCTAATATCTTATCTAGATATTAAATATACCCCAAATAAACACCAGGAATTCCAGAATCAACAGAAGTCTGTAAAATGAAAGGACCTTTCAGATCACTGGGTCCAACCTAGGAGTTAGATGTTCTCCTTGCAAGGACAAGTGTCCAATGCACTCCCACAGTGACAGGAAGAATAAATTCCGTTTATTCAGTTTATTTCTGTTTATTCTGGTTATTATGCTATGAATAAAATAATTCCACTATTTTAATCATGGAATCATTGACAGGTTATCCAGCTTTTAGTAAATCCTTTTGTGAATCTCTGAAAAGAGCTTACTTAAGGGGAAGATTTTTGATTTCAGGTCGTAGCTCCTAATATTTCTTTGGTTTAATTCCCCTGATTTAAGTATGATAATAACGCCAGTGATTTATAACTTCTCCAAAGGCTCGTTGTCAGTAATTAACGGGTTTTCTCTTCCCTGCCAGTCCCCTTATCCAACAGGAGGTACAGCCAGGACGCTCTGCCCGAGGCCTTCCCGAGCTGCACGGCGCCCGTGCCGGGCAGGTACAAGGAGGAGCTTTACGACTCTGGCATCATGAAACACAACAAAGCAGAGCCCCGGCTCCAGGCCCCCGCCCACCTCATCAAGGAGGAAAACAAGCTGGCTTTTCCCAGAGACCTGCAAGAAAAAATGAGCATCAGCGAGGGCCCTTTCTCCAACTCCTTGCTGCCCAAGTCCGAGTGCTGCCAGGCCAAAGCCGTGGGACAGCTGAGCCACCTGCTGCCCGTGCCCTCGGTCTACGAGCAGAGCAGGAGGATTTGTGTCAAAGAGCCCAAATTCGGGCACATCGGCCACCACCCAGCGAGCCTGGAGGAACTGGACGGCGGCGAGAGGATGAGCGTGAAGCTCGACCACGAGGCCGAGAGCGAGCGGCTGATGGAGGTGAGGCCCTCTGGGCAAGTGCCCTTCGTGCTCCTCAACTACCACCACGTGCTGGCCAAGCACGGAGCTTTCCAAACTTCCTCCTGCGCGGCCGCGGGACACGTGGGGGAGAACTACGGCTACAACTCCGAGGAGGTCAACGCGTTCATTTACAAAAACCAAAGCCCCTCCTCAGCGTCTTCTCCAGAAACCCACAAGGAATCTGCACTACCCCACTACATTGGGACCTCTGTAATTATTGCCAACGGCAGGTGACGGCAGCACGGGGGGGCTCCGAGTTTCATCAAGAAGCCAAACTGTAATGATTTGCAAAAAAAAAGAAAAGGAAAGCACGAGGAAACGCGGTGACATTTACTGAGCAAAGCTGGAGGGCAGTGAGGGACAAAGTGGTGAGTGAGTTCCTGGCAGGCCACGAGTCCCAGTGGCCAGGAAAATCCCCTCCATCCCCTGCCGTGCTTCGGTGTCCCGGAGAAAGCTCTGGTGCCGGGGAGAAGCCAAGTTCCAGATCTTATTTTTGTTATTCTATAGTGTGCAACAAGAGGAAATGAGAGGTGTTATATGCAGAGGTTTATATGAAGAACTTTTTTTTTTTTTTTTCCTTGACCCCTCCTTAAAATAAACTCGAGATTTTTTTTTAAATCATTATCATAAAATATGCATCCTAGTTTAGGGTTTTTTTTGACAAATTGCGTGAAACCTCGCACCAACTCTCCACCCAACCCCCTGACAAATGGACTTTGTTGGGAGAGTGGTGATTTCGAGCAACCACAACACAGCTGTACTCTCCCAAACAGGAAAAAAAGCTTATTTATTAATTACCAAAAAGTTTTAAACCAAAATAAATCAGCCCTAAATTTGATTTATGGAACACAGATTTCGGTGTTCTGAGATTGTTGCCACCACCATTTATCTTGACAAGGGACAACATGACAAATTAATAGGTACAAAGATAGGTATTACAGGGTTACAGGTCTTGTCATGGCAAATTGGGACAAATTATGGAGCAGGAACTAATTCCCCACAAATAAGAAAAGGAAACTCCTAAATCCTGTGTTTCCCTGAGTATTCTGGGGGAAGGCTGTGCAGATTTTCAACCCAGCTACTCACAAATACATCTTAATAACAGCACCAGAAATGTTTTCTTTATAGTCGAGAGAATAATGAACATTTATGCCTTATTTTGAACTTACCAGCAGAATTGTGAGCTTTGAAAGGTCCAGCTCTTAACACACTGAACTTCCTCCAGCATAAATCCTGTTGTCAGCACAAAGGTAGGGCTGGAATTCCCTGATTTGAGCACTTCACAAATCCCAAACAGCACATGTGCAACACTCACATTTGGCCCAGCCTATTCAGAATAGATTTCCACCCCTTTATTTTTAATTCTTCGTAGAGGATGGATCTGTGTGAGTTTAATTGACAACACTCAGCCCACGGTGGTTTTCAGCCACTTCCCCAAACGTTGTGTGTGGATAAAACAACAAAAGACTCCCGAAACAATAAATGTTGCTGTAGATCTCACTCAGCTCCATTTCTTACCCCAATCCAAGCCTAATTCAGAATTTTTCAAACTCTCTCTCTCATCAGGCTCTACAGAGACCTTCACTGAAGAAACCTTGAGCAGCCTGGGGTGGTGGAAGGTTCCCTCATGGCAGGGAGCTGGAACTGGATGAGCTTTAAGGTTTCTTCCGACCCAAACCATTCCATGACTCTTTGAAGAAAATTCCTACCTGGCTTGCGTAATATGGAAAAAACACTTGCTCATGGATTGCACGTTGTCAGAAAAATCACAGAAAAATCTCAGTCCTAAAAATTCTCCATCTTTTCTATGCAGCAGTAATTCATCCCAGAATGGTTTAGGTTGGGAGGGATCCTAAAGCTCATCCAGTTCCAACCCCCTGAAACAGGCAGGGAAGTTTCCATTAGAATACAATAATAAAGTTCTTTCCTTCTGTGTATGAATATTTACTGCTACGAGTACACAAAAATACTTTTAGAGGCAAATGTTTTGAAACAATCTCCAGCATTTTCATTGCTTCCTCTTAAAGGTTAACAGAGAAGGTTTTATCGTCAAGTTAATGTTCACTTGCAAGTGAACTTGAACTGAACACTCTCAGTTGTCTGACTTCTTCAATTGCAGGAAAAATCCATTTTGTGCTAAACAGAACACAAAAAAAGCCAAATTCGGTGATTACAAAAAACCCCTAAACAGAACCAATCCAGCACAGTCGCTCCCTCTGTAACCTCGGTTTGTTTAACGCTGGAGAGGCTGGCAAGCCTCCAGAAAAGCTGTAAATGTGGATTATAATCGTCCTGACCCCATAAATCAAAGCCAGGAGACACCAGTCGCTTTTCCAGTGGCTGTGGTTAAGAGCCCTCCCAGCCCCTGCTCCTCATAAACGACCCCAACTCCTGGAAAGATAATTACGCAGAGACTCCCGGGCTAATTGTGTTCAATTAAATGAAACCCGTGCCCTACAGAGGAGCCACTGGCATCGGTGGCATCATTAAAAAGAAACCTGATGCCCAACCCCTCCTGCCGCACTCTCTCCCTCATTAGTGGCACCGCTGCATTTTGGTGTTCCTGGGAGCCCCGCTCGCTATGGAAACACAGAAATTAGGCTCTGCTTGAAACAACGCCGCTGATGTTTCTCAGCGCAGCATTTTCCACCTTGTTATTCCCGCTTCCAGGCTTTGCTCCAGGAGCCTGAGCAGAGGAGGTGTTCCATCATTCTCCCCCAGGTGTTTCAGGGGAGGCGATGCCCAGGCGCAGGAAAATTTCCCCGTGAGGCAATAATGAACCAATTAGGAACTCCCAGCTGATAACACGGGGAGAGGGGGGCTCGGAAAAGATGGCAAAAGCAAATGTGTGAAAGGTTTTTTTTTCCCTGCCACTCCGAAATTAAAGCAGGAGTCCCACATTCCCATCTGGGAGTGAATTATATTGGGAGAAAAAACGTAGGAGTTTTGGTCAGTTAAATTACAGATGTTCTCAGCACGCTCACAGTGCAGAACAGGGCACTGCCACCACAGGGGCAGTGTTTTAATAGTGAAAAGTGGTTTTAATAATGAAAAATGGTTTTAATAAGGAAAAATAGTTTTAATAATGAAAAAAAATTATGGCACCGAAGAGGAGTGTGAATTGAAATATATTATGAAAAACAACCTCATTTCTCTTTAGTGTTTGAGCCACACCTTTGTCGTGAGATTCCACAGGATTTTAACTCACAGGGGAGTTCAGACCCGGCAAGAAAATCATGGAAAATGGGAGAAGGAGAGGGAGAGAGGGAACATTTTACCAAAACCACGGAAAATTTGGGTTGGGAGGGACTTTAAAGATCTCATTCCAACCCCCTGCCAGGCAGGGAATCTTCCACGAGACCCAGGTAAAGCTGGAAAAGTGAATCCCAGATTGAGGTCTCCAAGTTTTCATCCTCTGAATGGAAGCAGCGCAATGGAAATAGAATGAGGTGCACAGATTTGGCACAGATTTGCCCCCAGGTCCCTGTACCCTGTGGTTTGGAAAAGGTAATTTGAGGAAACGAAGCACAGTGGGTGCAAAATCAGGGAATTCATCCCTGGGAGCGCAAATGAACGGGAAATCTGCCCGAATTTCTCCAAAAATCTCAAAACACGACACAAATTTTTTTTTTTTTTTTTTCAGCATTTCAGTCGCACTTCAAAAACGCCACAGAGGAAATGTTATTATTCCGTTTTTCCCCCCGGACGTTAGATTTTGCTTTCCTTTTGTTTTTGTTCTTTTTTTCTTTTATATGATGCAGATTAAAGCTGTTCGGCAAGTGTAGGCGAAGAAGCACGCAACCCAACCGACCTATTCATGCTCAGAATTATATATGTATTTTCTGAAAATGTAAAGCATTTTTGCTTATTTATTATGTAAAACAAAACCGTTAAAATGTTAATAAAATCCTGTAGCCAAAGGAAAACTGGGTTGAATTTCTCTTTTTTTTTCTTTTTTTTTAACTACAAAACAAAGCATTTCACAGAGGACAATGGTGCAGATTTGAAAATTTATTTCAGCCGCGACGTGTTCTATAATTGACAATTAATGTCCTATAAAACACACGGGGTTTTTTTCTCACTTTATTGTATTTTTGCCACGTTGCCTTTTAAATGAAGACACTTGGAGGATGCAAACAACACAGAATCACTAATGAGATACTCAGTACTTGACAATTCTTCCCTGCAGTTCTCTTTTCTCCATCACTGTTTGACCTCTGCTCTTTCCTGGGCCCAGATTTAATTTCTTTGGTGTCTGATCAAGGCAGTGCATCCCCAGCACCACTTAAGACATGCAAATGTTTCCATCAAACCAGTCACCCCCAGGAAGCAGCACAAACCTTGCCCGTGACAGATATTTGAATTAGAGAGAGCTCCAGAGGAGTTGCAAAAACTAACTTTTTTTTTTTTTAGGCTGCTGATGCAGCCGAACCAGAGGAAGCAAAGAAACGAATTTTTGTACAGTGAAGCAGCAGCAGAAAGAATGAAATGCTTTAATATTATTTCCAGGTAATAGCCCTTCATTTGTTGGATATATTTTAAAAAAAAAAGCAGCAAAGCTCTGAAGTCTTATAAAACCTTTACTAGAAGCGAGATGTGCTGCCCGAACTCTGAAATGTGAAGTTCATTATTACTTTTTCAAACCTTTGGAAGCAGCTTTTGCTGCTGACTGGGCACGACCCACCCCGGACATGCACACGTGCCAACACGCCCAGAGGTTTTCCTATCGACAAACAACCCCCACAAATGTTTCCACCATGAGAAAACTTCCAGCAGAGGCCAGGAGGAGGAAAAAAAAAAAAAATGAAGTCACAGAAATACGGACAGCGTAATAAATGGGTTTTTTGAAAGCACTTCATCAAGAAAATAGTTTAAGAGATGACCTCAGCCTCACAATGGAAGAGGTGTTTTACTAAGCCAGACAGCTGAACGAAATGAAACATTTTCAGCGCATTATTCCCGGGCCTGGAGTTGTCTGGGTCTCTCCATCCCCACATCCAGGGACAGCCCACACCACATCTGTCTGTCACACACCAAGAACAAGGAAAACAAGGATTTTCCTGCAAAAATGCTGTGGCTCTGTGGGCGTGCTGGGTTTGGCAGAGGAAGAGCCAGGCTCCCGAGCTTTCCCATCTACCTGACACAGGTCGGGGGCTCCTCCAAGGACCCATCCACAAGGACTGTATCCAGCTGCTCCTTGTCCCGTGGGAATTCTCCTTGTCTTTGGTTCTTCCGAAGGGAAAGCAACAAACCCTTCCTCCAAATCCAGGCTGGAAGTCTGAGGCACGGGAAGAGGCCACTGAAAAGGCAAAGTGGTTCCCGCAGCACCCCCTGTGCCCTGGCACATCCGGGTTCGGGGAGCTCTCCCTTGTGGGAAGGAAATTCCACGCTAAGTTTCTTCCCAACGCAAAAATTTAGGGAATAACCTGGCAACTGCAGGTGAGAGCAGAACCAGCTCAACATTAAGGCAGCTACAAAAGGACCAACAGCAACCAGGAAGTGCTGCAGCATTTTGCTGTTCAAGAACCCCTCTGCTGCTGCTCAGCCACTGCAGCTTTGCAAGTCCATCCTGCCCTTCTGAAATTCCCATGTTTTATCCTTTCCCCCATCTTTTTTCGTCCCTGGTGAAGGGAGAACATGTTTTAAGGAAGCCACTCAAGCCCCAGCCTGAGGCATGACCTGGTTGTTCAATCCCTACAGGCAAATCCTAAAGCTGAGCCAGTTTTAGCTACAAATTCCGGGTGAAGGTGAAGTTCTGGAAAGCTCTGTGGTTGGAAAAGCAGCACCAGAGCTCTGCTCTCCTGCAGCAGCACAGGCTGCTCGTGAAGGAAAAGGCAGAAAAGAAATGAGGATGCACCAGGAAGATGTGAGTGTGCACGTGCACACACTTTTTTTTATAGGTCTATATATAAATACATGGTTTCTTCTTTTTACTGAAGCTTTATTAAGCCAGACTGGAGTTTCAGTTGATTACAACATGCATCGATATTGAATTCTGAAATCAGAGGTAGCTGCCAAACGTTCTCAGCCCAAAGCAGTTTTGAAAGCATCTGGTGTGAAAAAGCCAAACTTGGTGTGTAAATTTAATTACGGCAATTACCAGCTGTCTGTGCAGTTCTAGGAGATGCTGCTGTGCAGCCCCACACGATTTGGAGAAAAAAACCCCAGTGGGGTATGGACAATCAGGACAAATCTGTGAGATGGAGCATAAAACCCTAAATGTAACAGGGACAACTTAATTTCTACCCTTGCTGCCAAACCACCTAAACCCTAATATGTGAGGATTGGTCAAAATTACCATTACAGACAAGTTTCCTTGTTTTAGGACTTCTTGGCTTTGTAGCTGAAACAACCTAAAATGTTTGGATTGTTTATGAGGCGAATTTTAACCTAAAAACCCCATTTCTGGCTGGCAGACAGCAGTTTCCTCTCTGGAAACCAATCTGGCTGATCCACCACGAAAAAAAAGAAATTAGGGCGGCCACATCACACCTGGGACAAACCTGTTTTGCACAGAATTGTCTGGGCAGCTGTGGTGGCCAAGCCTCCTTGGGAGAAAACCCCGCCGAGGCACCGGAGCTCCCATGTGGCTGCTCCAGGAGAATTCCCAGGCTGTTCCTCCCACCTGGAGAAGTGCAGGCATCCCCGAAATGAGCTGCTTTCAGGTCAGCAGGTGTGAAAGCTCTTGCTTTTAGTGCTTAGCAGCAAAACCAGATGCTGGCTTGGGAAAGGGGGGTGACAAGAGAACTATGGAAGAGAATTTGGAACGGTGTGATTTCTCTTTTTCACTGGAGTGGTTGTTTGCAGCAGGGAATTTCATTTATTCCCTTTATTTATTCACTTGACTTCGTTGAGATCCTAATATAATTACCATTAAATTCTAAATTAATTAGAGGTTCCCTCCCCTGCTAATGGGATTCTACAATAACCCAGGTGTGACACTGCTCCAGTGGGTTTTTCTTCCAGGGGCTGAAACCTTGTGGAAAACCATGATTTGAAGGACAGATGAGATGATTTACTCACATCCAAGTGGCTAAGGAGAGCAGAGTGCAAGTCACTTGGATAATCAAGCACAGCTCCTAAGTGCTGATGGGATACTCTCCCAAAAAGCTCAAGGCAGCCATGAAGAGTTGCAGACCTGAGATCAAAGCACAGGTTGGTAAGTTATTGTAGAGGTCTACACAGAGAAGAACCAGATCAGCAAGGATCTTCACCTAGACCTGGACTTAAGCATAGTGGTGATCCCAGCAATTCAGGAATAGATGATATTCCAGCTGGTTTTAGGACAGACAACACAAAAACCATAATTTAGTTAAAGAAAAACAAGTAAAAAAGTAAATATTGTCCTGCACTGTGCTAAAGTACCATAAAAACACAGAAACGAATAAAAGGAAGTATTTAGCCACTTCTGTCTCTCCAGGACAGGGTGTAAAGGAAGAGAAAGTTCTGCCCACTGCAAATATTCCTTTGCAGTCAGACTCCTCTCAAAGAACAGATCCTTACCAAGAACGGCAACACAGGTGTGTTTTAAAGTTAAGGAAACGAATAAAGGCCTTCAGCTGTAAGATCACCACCTCCTTCCAACTGCTGAAGTTACCCATGGCAAACAGAGAGACAGCAGAAAACCGGAAGGAAAAAAACCAAAACTTTCCGTGACCCTTCCCACCTTGCACGGGTTTAGGTGAGGGCGCCCAGTGCCAGAGAGCTCCCTGAGGGCTGTCAGTGCTTGGGGACGATGAGGTTCCTCAGCATGTCAAAGGAGTTGCCATCTGGGTGCACGGACTCGACGCCCCTGCCCTCCTCGTGCACCTGGAGGTACCCGTAGTCGTCGATGCCGACGATCCAGGCCAGCGGGCCCTGCTCGTCGCGGAGACGGACCTGCTTCCCGCTGCAACGGAGAGAGCTCTGTCAGCCACTCGTGCACGGACACCGAGCAGTTAAAATCACCTCCGAGGACTCCTCAGAATCATTGAATGAACCCCAGGCTGGTTTGGGTTGGAAGGAACTTAAAGATCATCCCGTTCCGACCCTGACGCCTTCCGCTGTCCCAGGGTGCTCCAAGCCCCAACGTCCAACCTGGCCTTGGGCACTGCCAGGGATCTGGGGGCAGCCACAGCTGCTCTGTGCCAGGGCCTTGCCACCCTCACAGGAAAGGCTTCACCCTCTAACAGAATATTTGATTTCCCACCTCACTGGTTCTTTATACAGAATGAGTTTCAGCAGCATTTTCTACCTGCTTTAATTTCCTTTAGTGGAACGAATGGAGTTGGAGTTAATCCAAACAGGCTTTTTTTTTCTTTTCCCTATAAGTACAGCAGCTTCATCCATCTTAAACCAAATCATTCCCAATTCCCTTTGTTTGGAGATGATACATGCAAAATACCTGGAAGCTTTCTTTAACTCATGCTAGTCCACTGATTTTGGTATGTGCTGCTTCAATTCTCCCTTCAAAATGTGCATCCTGCTTGGCAGTGTGTTTTAAATCATTCACTCGCATTAAAGGGCATTTAGTGGAAGAAAGACAAAATATCCATGAGTTTTCCAACCAATTTTACTAAAAGAAGGTTTGAGAAGAACGTAATTCTTACCTGTGTATCCAGTACTTGTAGTACTGGGGAAGAACTCCATTGGGCCCCTTCTCCTGAAAAATCTCTATGAGCCTCTCCAGCACGGTCACAGTCCTTGCAATGAGACAGTCTGCACTCAGAGGCTTCAGCTCTGTCCCCTCTTCCTTGTTAAACTTTGCAATGAGATCATTGATGCAGATGGTGGGGTTGCTGTTATTCACATTAAACCCAAAGCCTGGAGAAGACAAAGACAAGGACACAATCAAAGAGACAAACTCATTGTTACCACCACAGCCTGCACTTAATTCACCTGCTCCATGCAATCATCCCCCCGGGTGGCTCCCAGAGCTGCTTTCATTCAGTCTCTTCCACCTTCCCATCTTCTGACTCCTGCAATTACAGCTCTCAGTTCAGAGTTTGCTCCTTGCCCTTAAAATGCCTCCTCAGGATTTACAGAAGCAAATCCAGCACAGCCTTTCAACCCCACCCCACCCCATCAGCGAGGGTTGGGACGAGGGTAACCTGCACCTTGGTTCCAAACCCGTGCAAGTGAGACATTCTTTTACTCCCTGGAAGCTGGCGTGTCCTCAGCCTGCTCAGAGAACAACTGATCCTACTCTAAGATGCAGTTTTATCTTCCAGCCTAACGTTTAGCTCAGAGGCCTTTCTGTTTACTGCAGTGAGCTGAGTGCCCTTTCCAAAATCCAGCCTTCTCACTCAGCTGATAAGCCTTGCTTGGCTCGCCCTGCAAAGCCCAGAAGGTTTGACTTTAACTTTGTAAGACTCCAGTTTGCTTAATCTATCTCACCACAGCATATCCTTTAGAAGCCTCAAGCCTCTCGCTGAGATTTCTCCAGCTGGAATAATGTTGGCAGAATGCCTCCCTCGTTTAAATATGGCTCCTGGGGCCTCTTCTGCAGCCTGCTGAAACAGGCTTCGAGGGATGTAAAGAAATATATTGTATTACCTGTTTATTTTTTTCTCCTAATAATTTGGGGTTTTTTCCTCTCCTCAGACATTTGGGATAAAACCCCCTGTCTGTCAGTCAGGTTTGGCCACGATGCAGCTCCATCTGCGAGGAGGTGCAGTGCCTTGTTTTGTAAACTTGCTATTAGTAATTCCTACGTGGAGGCAATTTGTGGTAACTTTGAGGAGAAGGATCTCTTCAGTGCAAAGGAGTTTCTGATTTTTAACAAGTCAGAGAGTGCACACAAACAAGGCCCAGCGATCCCAACACACCAGTCCTGTGGAAATGAGCTGAAATGGGTTACTGGAAAGAGATAAAGGAAAATGAACTGGAAAATCCAACGAGCTGTGCCAGCAAATCCCAACCCAGCCGTTTGCACTCCAATACAGCACGAGGGAAGAGAGACACCCTGGCCATTAAGCTGTGACTGGTCCTGGCAGGGGGGTCACAGGGCCTTGGGGTCCATCAGCAGCCTCAGGATCACTGCTCAGCAATCCAAAAACTGGGACACAGCAAACACCCTGAGACCAGGAGCCGAGCCGAGGCACAAAACCTGGGAATGAACACGGTGAGGAAAAGGCAGCCAGGGAATCTGAGAAACACGAGGTGCTCGGGGCTCTGGGGGCATCTCTGCAGTGTCCATGGGAGAACTGAGCGTTCAGCAGCGCCCTTGCAGCGCTGACGTGGCTGATGGATGTTCCAGTGGTGGATCCATGAGGATCTGGACGTGCCTGAGCAGAGGCAGAGGAGCGTTCGCAGGTCACGCTCGCTGGCTGTCCCCCGCATTCCACTGGTGCTTGGCTCCTCCGCCTGTTCCGAGTCTGGCCCTCACATTAATGGCGTGTATTCTTCTCAGAACTCCTCTTCCAGAAGTCCCAACACCGTAAAGTCCTTCAATTTTAAATTTCAGATTGGAAAAAAAGGTTTTTTGGTTGGTTTTTTTTTTAAACCATGTTTAAAAGTCTCAGCATGAAGCGTGTCATCTGCGAGGCCCTGAGCAGCGAGAAGGCAGGTTTGTCTTTGATCTTATTCTCCTGAGGTCCTTCTCAGAGCAGTGAAACCACAGAGATGATCTTTGATTTCCATCATCAGCTTGATTTATGGGAGATTTTCCAGGAATGCCATGGAAAGAGTGAATTCACTGCCAGGACGTGGCACTCAGTGCTCTGGGCTGGGGACAAGGTGGACATCGGGCACAGCTGGGACTGGATGGGCTGGGAGGGCTTTTCCAGCCTCAGGGATCCTGGGATTCTGTCTAGGTAAGGATCCTGCCTGACTGCAGGAAAGGAGCAATGGATCTGGCACATCTTTCCTGTTGGGGAAGCTGAATCCCATCACTCCTACTTACACAAAAACCTGGCGCGAGTCCCCTCTACTGCTCCCAGTGAAACACATCACTGGAATGATGGGAAAGGTCCTTGGATTCATACGGAGCAAGGAAGTTGCAATTTTAAAAGCTCCCAGGTGAAAACAGCCTGATGAAAATGGACATCTGTCCATACCTCAGACCTACCAGATGACTCCTGCTGGTATCAGGAAGGATGGACACAGAAAGTCTCCATTTGAAGTGGAATGTTTTGGTGTTTAGAGTAAGAAATACAAGGTCCAAACCAAATATGAGAAGTGCTTAAGAGATACTTGATATAATGAACTATTTTGGACCTGTTCCTGCTTTCCTTGTGTTAACCAGGCTGTAGGAAAACATGGAAGCTGTAAATGGTTGATGGGGCACAGAGAGACTTCTTAAATTTCAGTGCAATTTCCATTCTGTTGATGCAGATTATTTACAAAATGAAGGTGTAAGATTGAACAGAAAATGTCATGTCTGGCCATGTCTCACAGAAGGAGGTGATTTCTTCAACTCTTCTGCTTGTTTGCACCTCTAAAAACACAGAACTTTGACAGAAACAACATCATGACCACTCCATCTTTGCAAGATACTTTACTTGTGCTACATTCAAACATCAACCAAACCTTATCACCTTTTTCTTTACCCTTTCAGACTTGCTAAGGAATTTTTTTTCCATTTTTTAGACACAGCAGAGACAATTACTTTTGGAACCGGAATCTGGCAGGTTTCTAAGCAGATCTGGGATGCTGCTGGTTAGGGGGAAAATCTTCCTTATCAAATAGCAGGACGATTATCAGGCTGGAGATGATAAAAACATCTTGATAATTAAAAAATTAAAACATTACTGTGTACATAGCCCTTCTGATTTAAAAGGCACGTTCTTCGTTTAACTGTTTGTCACGTTAGAAGAAACACATAAATTGGAAAAAAAAAGAAGAGTTTTTGGTTTTCCACTGGTTTTGCAATAAATCAAGGAGGACAATTTCTCTCTCCCATGTAATGCTCTTTCTTTGAACTCTACTACACCAATCCAGATGCTTGCATTTATGTTTTCCTTGTCAAGCATATGGAATTATTAAGAAGAATGAAAACATTTACTTTTTGTGCTTCCTCTGGATTTAACGTTGTGCTTTATCTCCTTATGCCCGCTGTCACTATTTGTTCTTGTCGTTGCCATTTTTACTGACACAGACATTGATAACAAAATCCCTCAGAAAAAAGAGCAGCACAGAAAAGCTTCAAAATAGACATTTACCAATGAGAATATGAAATGTTGTTTCAATGAGTGTTGAGCTGACCAGGACTCCACCGAGCTTCATCAGATCGCTGTAGTAAATATCATTTGGCCACTTTACTCGCAGCTCAATGTCCTAAAGAAACAAAAACAGAGATTTAGAGACATTTATGGCTCATTCATCATTCCATAGTCCGTAGGTAATAATGGAATGGTTTGGGTGGGAAGGGATCTGAAAGATCCCAGTTCCAATCCCCTGCCATGGGCAGGGACACCTTCCACTGTCCCAGGCTGCTCCAAGCCCCAGTGTCCAACCTGGCCTTGGGCACTGCCAGGGATCCAGGGGCAGCCACAGCTGCTCTGGGCACCCTGTGCCAGGGCCTGCCCACCCTCCCAGGGAACAATTCCTGCCCAAGATCCCATCCAGCCCTGCCCTCTGGCACTGGGAAGCCATTCCCTGGCTCCTGGCCCTGCAGCCCTTGGGAATTGTCTCTCTCCATGTTTCCTGGGGCTCCTTCAGGCCCTGCAAGGCCACACTGAGCTCACCCCAGAGCTTCTCCTCTCCAGGCTGAACAATCCCAGCTCTCCCAGCCTTTCCTCCCAGCAGAGCTGCTCCATCCCTCTGCTCATCCTGGTGCCTCCTCTGGCCTCTCTCCAGCAGCTCCACGTCCTCCCTGTGCTGGGATCCAGAGCTGGACACAGCGCTCTAGGTGGGATCTCACTGGAGCAGAGCAGAGGGGGAGAATTTTCTCTACCTCTTTGCCACGCCAAAGGTGATAATGTCAACTGCTCCTCATAATGAGAACCTATTGAAGTGCTCCACAAATGCTACTGAAAACTGAACCCTGCTTGAGGAACCTTGCAGGAACCAGCCAAGCAGACAGTGACATCCTGAATTTCGGAAAGGAAATTCAGCAGACAGGAGAAATCCCAGTTCACAACCACATAAATACTTCAGAAATGTCCTAAAGCTATCCCCTGCTTTCGGAAACACAAACTGTGCTGGGTGACAACGTCCCGGCCCCATAGAGCAGCTTTTGTTGAAACCACAGGGCTGAGCTGAACTTTGTACCGGCTACTTAAACACAGAAAGAAAGCAAATGTGCTTCCTGCAGTTTGAAACAGTGCCCATGACTGCTGCATCCCCAGGGGCAAATTATGGGAGGTGCTCCAGCACTGCAAGAGTCGCATTCCCTCCTATTGTAGAGGATGAAATCCCTTTACAGGATGTGTGAAAGCTGCACCTGGGTCCGTGTCTACTTTCCTGACAGATTTAAAGGCCAGGAAGGAGTCCATGACACGTTCACTGACAGGAAATACTACCTGATTTTGCCATCAAAGCATTCTGAAGGAAAGTATCACCAACTCACATTCGTTATGGAAAAGAACTTGGCTCCTCGCACTGGGGAAAGGTTTGTAGGAGACTCTGGAGACGTGGGAGGTATGACACAGTTAAATGGTGTTATCAGTGATAAAGGGGGAAACACACACCTGTGAGACACCAGACAGTAGCTCTGTGACTGAAGTGACAACAAGCAGCAAGAATGACCGAGTCAGCTGGGTGTTCTCATGACTTGGCCACAGAGTGGATTCACCAGGTACCACACAGAATACCACAAAATACGCTGGAAATGGAGCATGTTCTTCCCTTCCCTCACTAGAGAGAGATTCTGCTGTTCTCAGAAAGGGAGAGCAAAGCATTCTCTCGATTTAAGGCCCATTTGCATCCTCAGCATTAACATCTGACAGTGGAACTTCCCACTGAGCTGTCAGATCTGCTCTGGGAGGACCAGGACAAAGGTCTGGGTTGCCGCTCGTTCAGCAGAGTCTATAATCATGGCAATCCTAAAAACAAGGACTGGCTGATAAACTGAGACAGGAAGGACGTGGACCTTTTGGAGCCAGCCCAGAGGAGGCATCAGGATGAGCAGAGGGATGGAGCAGCTCTGCTGGGAGGAAAGGCTGGGAGAGCTGGGATTGTTCAGCCTGGAGAGAAGAAAGCTCCAGGGAGACTTTAGAGCCCCTTCAATGTCTGAGGGGACTCCAAGAGAGCTGGAGAGGAACTTTTCACAAGGGCCTGGAGGGACAGGGCACAGGGAATGGCTTCCCAGTGCCAGAGGGCAGGGCTGGATGGGATCTTGGGCAGGAATTGTTCCCTGGGAGGGTGGGCAGGCCCTGGCACAGGGTGCCCAGAGCAGCTGGGGCTGCCCCTGGATCCCTGGCAGTGCCCAAGGCCAGGCTGGACACTGGGGCTTGGAGCAGCCTGGGACAGTGGGAGGTGTCCCTGCCCATGGCAGGGGTTGGAATGATCTTTAATGTCCCTTCCAACCCAAACTATGCCATGATTCCATGACTCTGTGGATCATCCCATTGTTTGTGGCTGCTGCAGCTGGCATATCATGGACATAAAGAAAAGCCCTGCAGTACTTGAGTCTAAAGGGGAAATTTAAGCACCAGGTTTTTGATAAATTTTTGAATTTGAGTCCAGACCCTTAACTTTGGTCCTGCCCCCTGCCAAGGGCTGATGCCCCCTCAGGTTCAGCAGATCTGTCCTAGTCACAGAAAGCTCTTTACTGTCTAAATGCTCAGCATGGCACACACATTACTGATCCACATTTTTTACATCAGTATTTGGTACTTCAGTCACCTTTTTCCTCTTGAATGGAATAAAATTAAAAAATGCCACAGTACACCAGGGCAGGCACACAGAAGCAAAACCACCTCCATTCATAAATTAGCTCCTTCCCCAGTCCGCCCCGTATTTTATAAAACTAACTCTCGTCCCTTCGTTTTTAAGTGGTCAAATTATCCACTCCAGCCAAATATTTTATATTGCAAATTTTAGCCCGAAGCGTTTTGTTTTTACAGTCAGGTTATGAAGCACTGAAGTTCGAAGGTTTTAATAGAAAGGCTGACAGACCCTAAACTCCAGCAAAGCTACTGGGTGCCACTATAATAAAGTTCATGTGTAAATGTGTATAAGTCATTGATTTTCTGTAATATAGGAAACATATGCTTTAGTTAACTACTTCTGTAAAATACCAAAGTTTTATAGTTAGCAAATATTAGGAAATGGTAACATTAAAAAGGAGATATATGAGGTGATGAAGAAGACTGGTTCTTCATTTTAATACTGATGACAGGACACTTGATTCCCTCTTGAGAGCAATTCTCCTCAGTTCTTGCTTTAGAAATCAGTTTTTCAACCTTAAACAAGGGTTGGAAAAATCCTTTAAAAGGGATAAAGTGACCACTGAAACAGCACCAACAAAAAAGCAGAAAAGGATTTGTCAGTTTTATTCATTTTTCCCTCCTCCTTCTTCTTCTTCAAAATCAAAACAAATTAACTCCACTGTTGGGCAAGCAAAATGGGCTTTTTCTTTACTGCTGAGGATTGAGGCTTAAGTTTCGTAAGATTATGAGTGGAATGAGTGTAGTTCACTTGATCAGCTCAGTAAAAGAATATTCAACATATGGGCATGAGATTTCTTCAAACATATCAATGATCAAACATTAGCAAGGTTATGTTTACCACGTAGTGCTGAAGAACTGCCTTATGCATTCAGCCATCCTGCACATGAAAGACACAGCTAAAATCTGAACTGAATGAAAATGGAATCAGGAATTTTGGGATAAATTAGAAGGACATACCTCATATCCGGGTAGTGATCTGACTGCCTCTACCACTGCCAAGGACACCAGGTGTTGGATAAAAGGAATTCTCTGGCCCAGGTTGGAATGTAGAGGGATGGAGATGTGCAGAGTGGACAGGGCACAGCCCACGGGACTGAGCCAAACATTTCCACCGCGACCTGGGCAGGGAGAGGAAAAAAGGTACCTTCAGCTCAAGAAAAGAATATTTATAAAAAGAAATCACTTTGTGAATGTAGATAACAACGAAAGAGAAAGATTCAAAGGTATCCCTCCAAGAATCTACCAAAAGTCCTTTAATGGAGTTTCCAGACTAAGTTTGAAAGGGAAAGGGTTAAAGTGCAAAACTTTTTCTTCAAAAAACCTGGAAGTTTTTTAATGTTCCCATCTCTGGAGGTGTTCAAGGCCAGGTTGGATGGGGCTCTGAGCAACCTGGTTTTGTGGAAGGTACAGCAGGGGGTGGAACAAGAGGATCTTTAAGGTCCCTTCCAACTCAGGCCATTCTGTAATTCTGTTCTGAGATGCTGAAATACAAACTGCTACTCAATTCCCCAGCATGTCCTAAATCCCTTGTTTCCAGGATTTTCCTGGTCTCTGCTAGCAGACACATTTCAAAAGATGTTGCTTTGTTGAAGTGGAGAAGCATTTGTGAAGATGCTCTGTGTGCACCCAGAAATGAATCCACACTCTGAAGCATCCTGCACTGAAAGCCAGGGAATCATCTTTTCATGGATTTGTGCTCGGAAAAGCTTCTTGGGCCACACACTCTGCTCCTCCAGTAGAATAAATGTGGCTTTGAGAGAAGTGCCAGCATTTTTCTGGGCAAGAAACACGATTTGCTTACATTTATCTGCTCAGGCAGGTCCCGCAGACTCAATCTCAGAGCAAGTCAAGCCCCGGTCTTGTTCCAGTTAACCCAGTCTTAGTTTTAATTTGGAGCTCTGACTCGTGTTACACTGAGTGTAGTGATGGCAGTTTTCGTGACTGGTGAAACTTTCTTGGCAGGAACCAGGAGACCACTAAATCATTTCTGCAAAAGCCACCAAACATCCTGAAAATGTTTACTTTGGTCTCTTGTTAACTTTTGGGTTTGGAGTTGGAATCCACAGTTTAAGCAGGAGGAGAAGAGGACACGCTTATTCCATGGATTATATTATCAAAAATGCTCATAATGCATCTTAAAACTTGCCATTTCGTGTATTTAATACACATTTATTAGCAAAATAAAGAAATTTACTCACCTTTCCCTTGTGTTTGTCGAACAGCCACTGCTATTAAACCCATCTCCTCAGGCAACTCGAACATTAACCTGCCAATTAGGGGAAAAAACCAAAAACCCCACATGCTTATCAGCTGCAACACTAAGCTACATTCATGAAAATCAAGGCTTAAATATCAGGTAATATTTTATGTTAACGTTGCCCCACCATTTTTTCAGTGAACATTTAGTCCTGAGCCAAACCCATTAGAATATTAAAAAAATGGTTAACAGAAAAATGAGAATGTAAACCATTATTTTATCTGTTAGACTGAAGTAAGTCAGAGCCATAGCTCATTTAAGTTCTGGTAACACAGGTTTTGTGTTTCTTCACTTTTTCCTGAAGTGCTCCTTTTTTTTTGGAGTCCCTATCTTCAGCAAGTGACAACCAGCAATTCTAAACATTTGTTTCTACTTACAGCGCATTTTTCTTCATACTACAAAATATAAGAGCAGCAGTTTCTGATTATTTAGAAAACCAATATGGTGGCAATAAAGCAGTTTAAAAGATACACTATCCCCTGAGAACTAATTATGATTTAACTACAGTAAATAAATCTACACCTTCTGAGAGCTCTAGAGAACACTGGCTTATTTTAGGCTTGTGTTCTGCTTTTAAAATAGTTTCACTTAAAAGAATACTAACTTTCCTCTGGGGATAAGTAGAAAGTGCACTTTAACACGGTCAAATGAGCCAATGCTACACTTAAAAAAAAAAAAGAAAAGAAGAAAAAACCCTACTGTGAGAACTTTGTTCAAGCCACTTTAAAACCAATCTGAACTGCACCATGATCCTCCTCCATTTCACGTTTTCAGGAAGAGTTGTTCAAGAGATAAAACATACTCAAGATGTTGCCTGTGAGGTAAGCCCAAAAAGTGACGTCCAGCCCACAAATACTTCTCCCACGGGCACAAACGTGACGCTGTTCATTCCTATAAAAGCCATCTTGTCTCGGGGGTAAGGGCAGACCAAATCAGAGAAAAAAGCACCACTGAAAATGATTTCCCCTGAATTTCAGAGGGGTTTGGGAGGCGTTTCAAGCTCTGCAATCGAGGAGGTGCATGAGCAGCAAGGGCCAGCTGTGAGTGTGCCACGGACACAACGTCTGCGCCGGTGACAAGACGAGCAAACATCCACCCCTGCTGCTCCACACGCTGCAAAATGGGACATCAGCAACTCCTGGGGCTGTGGCAGCACCAGCACACGACAAACCCAGAGATTTCAGAGCATCTTTCAAACGCCTGACTCGCTTTCCTGATGATCAGAACTGCAGGTTACTGGAGGGCCCAAGCAAAGTCTGGATCACAAATGCCTTTGCTAATGACAAATCCCAGAATCCCGGAATGGTTTGGGTTGGAAGGGACCTCGAAGATCATCCAGTGCCACCCCCTGCCATGGGCAGGGACACACAAACCAGCAGGAGTTGTAACAGGCTCCACCATGTTTTCCCACATTATTCCTGACTCATGGAGATGTCATCACAGGCCAACAGCCAGAAAATCTCTTTGCCAGTCACCTTCCATGAGACACGCCTTGATAACTGTGTCCTTTGGACCTTATGGATCACATGCTGAGACCAGGCCCACCTATCTACCACCTTTAGCAGTAAATTTTACCTTTTCTTGTCACTAAATCACAGAATCATCAAGGTGGGAAGAGCCCTTCAGGATCACCCAGTGCCACCCCAGCAGCACCAGCATCGCCCCAAACCCTGTCCCCAAGGGCCACATCCAGACTCCTCCTGAACACTCCCACAGACAGGGACTCCACCACCTCCCTGGGCAGCTCATTCCAAGGCCTCACCACTCTGCCAGGGAAATTTTCTTTCCCAATCTCCAACCTGCCCCTCCCCTGGTGCAGTTTGAGGCCATTTCCTCTCCTCCTTTCCCTTGGGACACGGCAGCAGAGCCCGACCCCCCCTCACTGCCCCTCCTGTCAGGAGTTGTGGGGAGCAGTGAGGTCCCCCCTGAGCCTCCTCTGCTCCAGGCTGAGCCCCTTCCCCAGCTCCCTCAGCCTCTCCTTCCAGGATTTGTTTTCCAGCCCATCCCCAGCTCCGTTCCCTTCCCTGGACACGCTCCAGCCCCTCAGGGAGAAAATCCCCCAAAGCTCAGGAGGCTTCAGCCCTGTCTTCTGGGAGCAGCCTGATTACACCACCAAGTCCATGGTTTTGCAACATGAAAATCTAATTTAAATTTGGACGCGCAGTTAGGAAGAGATTACAGGCTTTGTTGGGACACACTGATTTCTGTTGCTTCTCCATTCACATATCTGTTTTTAAATAACAAAAAAAAATAAAAAAGAAAAAATCATGTGCTGCCATGAGGGGAGGAAAATAAACAGAGCAGGAAAAAAGCTAATTAGGAATCCAAACCACAGGCTTCCACACCAAAGAGATACAATTTAGAGAACAGATGATGCAGCTCTTGGAGACTTGGCAGCAGGTAACAACTCATTACATGGAGAGACTGAGGCTGGACTTTTGAGGGTCAGGAAGAAATTCTTTAAGGACACCACTGGGGAAGTTGTTAATTCCCAGACCGATACAGCAGGAGACACACAGATTTATTTCTACTGCTTCCCGAGATGGTGCTGGAATTAGCATGAAGCCCATGATAATAAAAATCTCCACACAGCCTCCTGCCTGCCTTCCCCCAGCTTCAGAGCTCCGTAAATGGTGTGTGCTTGTTAGTTTGGTGGGTTTTTTTTTTTCTTTTCTGGGAGAAACAACTTGGGTTTTCCTTACCAGGAAGATTAACTGTACGTGCACTTTTTTACATATTGACTTCCCTTCTTTTCTTTCAACTTAATCAGTTGCAGACTTAACAATTTTGTTTTTCTGCAGAGTGGCTTAATCACAGTGCTTACATTTTCCCCCCAAAATTTTTTCCTTCAAGAAATTCTCCATTCTTTTTTTTTTTTTTTTTTTTGTTTTTTTTATCATTTTTTTTTTCTTATTTTATT
>VXAZ01002650.1:84500-114059 GCA_013399875.1 Gymnorhina tibicen | reverse complement strand
TTCCAAAGACCACAATGAGATACAAGATTATGAAAACGTGAAATGTCTGAAGATAAATTTACCCCTCAGGAAGAATATCAGATGGCATCTCTACGATCATAGAAGATGATGCTGGAATTTTATGTAAATTTTTCTTTTTTTAGAACATTTTTGTGGTATTTTCCAAAATGTGAGCAAAGCACTTTTGGCATTCAAGAATATTAAAGCAGCTGAAATAGTGAGAGAGAGAGGTTCTAGCACAGTTTTTTATACAAATACCCTCCTCCCCACCCTGTAGTGCATACTAAGTGTGCTGTCAAGAGTAATAAACAATATTTAATTATTTTATAGAAATTCCAAGCATAAGGAGGACTCTGGCCAGCCAACACAATGACTTTTCACCCTACATGAACACAAAATGGGAACTGAAACCCCCCAAACCACGTTTGAATAATGTTAACAACTATAAATTTCATTGATGTTGTGGGTTTAGGGTTGAAACTCTCATTAAAGCATCCTGCTGTGTTACAGTATTGCAGAGGCATTACCACAGGCAGCAGTGCATTCCAGATGTTAAAATACCTGGGCACAAGGAGGTGAGTTATGGCCAGATTTGTCCCTTCCCTTCGAGTTCCTTGCCTGAAAACCTCACTCTGAAATAGCTGGTTTAGAGAGTGTTGCAAAGCAACACAAAAAAACCCCCCTTTCAGTTTTAGTCCAATCACAGAATCCCAGAATCATTTAGGTTGGTGGGCCACAGTCAGAGAAGACACCACGAATGAGTAGGTTTGGATTAGATATTAGGAAAAAATCCTTGCCTGTGAGGGTGGGGAGGCTCTGGGAAAGATTTCCCAGAGCAGCTGTGGCTGCCCCTGGATCCCTGGCAGTGCCCAAGGCCAGGCTGGACACTGGGGCTTGGAGCCATCTGGGATAGTGGAAGGTGTCCCTGCCTGTGGTAGGGGTTGGAATTAGATCATCTTTGTTGTTCCTTTCATTCCATGATTCTATCAAATATAAAATGAATGTTCTTTCTTATTGAGCCTAACTCTGGCAGGTGACAGAGCAGCAGCTTCTGGGAGTGACACCACGCTGGGAGTCTGGTAAAGGCCACCAAATCAGGGGGATGTGGGAAAGTCTTGAGGATGAACAAGCCCTGGATCCAGTTTATTCAGACTCCTCACAGATGGGATCTTATGGGTGGCGTCTTGGCAGGGCAAAGGAGCTCAACAGACCTGGTCTTTACAGACAAACTCCGCCACACAAAATAACCCTGCCACAATCCTGAGGAAAATACGGACACGAACAGAGTCTGGCTTGGCTAAAAAGGGAGTCCAACAGCATAAAAGAATGTATAAAAAAGATGGAAGCAAGGAGAAATGCAGAAATATTGTCCAGAGAATGGAAAGCTGAAGCTCAATTATAGTAGAGATGGGTAAAAAAAATGGCAACGAGAACTTCTACTGGAATGTGATTAAAAAAAAGAAGGAAAATGTGGACTCACAGCTGAGTGAGGCTAAAGCTCAGTGGATATACCTTAGGCTGAGTTAGTCAAGGAATTCTTTGCCCAGGTCTTCACCAACAAAGTCTTCCAGGACTTTACACACACAGATAGGGCTCAGGGAGAAGAGGAAACACCAACAGTAGAAAGGAATTGATCTCAAAAATCTCTTGAGAAATCTTGACTCGGTGAAGTTGGTGAGATGGGATGGATCCGAGAGCGCTGGCTGAGAGCACATCCAGGTCTCCCATCCTCGTGGCCAAGGACATCAGGGTAGTCCCAGATGAAGAGGGAAAACATCTCCAAGCTGTTCTTTCACAGCATCCCTGTATCCAAGCCAAGCCATTGACGCCCTACCAGATGAGCCGAAAATGTCTGGATTCTGGGATTGAAAAGAATGGTTTGTATTCCACCTGTGGGCTGGATACAACTGAAGATCTGCGGGGGTTTGTCCCAAGACTTGTCCTATTTAACATCTAAATACCTGCACCAATAGGTGAAGGAAAGGAGGGAATGCAGGAGGAAATGGCACATGCACACACCCAGTTTGTGAGTAACACTCAGCTGTGGGGATAACTGAACACTGGAATAGGATGTGGAGTTTTTCCAGGTCTGACTGGAAAAAGCCCTGAGCAGGCTGGTCAGAATTCTGCTTAAAAGAAAGAGTTTGGACTAAAGACCTCCAGGGATTCTGAGTGATTCTTGACTCCAGAAAATGCCCAGAAACTTGGCACCTCTGGTGTTTCCCACAGACATTTAGGTTTGGTTGCAGTCAGTCAGAAATAGCCACTGTAACTATTAAATCAGTGATTTAGCCCCAAGGCTGTTCACTGGAATCCCATCTCCCAGGTAGGATCCTGAAGCCATTTTCACACTCTCTTACAAGCCTAAATATTTACATTTCTCCATCTTCCACTTTCCATGAGCCATTTTATGCACGACCAGGTGCTACCTGTGGGCTCGCAGAAGATTGACCCCCCCAGGTGAGACAAGGAGAACACCTCAGCTGTTAATCCTGCTGAGGCTGGTTTAAATGACAGGAATCTCACTTAAAGCTGTGCCTAAATCCAGCAGGCAAAAACGTTTGCCAGAATACCCCGTGACATGAATGCACTCTTCTGTTCTAACGCAAAAAATTCATCGCTCCTTTCACTTTCTAGTGGGTTTCCCCACAGCAAAGTTAGCACAGAAAGGGCCATTTAGTGTCAAATTCTCCTTGAACTCCTTGGATACACCCAAGTCCTGCATCAGTGAGAAAAAGCATTAAAGGGATTACAATATCCCAGCCACGGGGAAAGCTAAAAAAGCACCGCAGCCTCGGACAGCTGGTTCCTTGTGCCTCGCCTCAATAAATGCTACAAAAAGAAGATTGTCCTGAACCAGACATGACATTTCCAGCAAGGAATATTCTCCCGAACGAATGACGCGGGTTGGGAACTCACAGATCCTTTGGCCGAGGGGGTAAATCCTCGAGCGGGGCCGTAACAACAATACAGTTTCAGGGAAAATGGGGGATGTAGGAGGGCTGCGAGCAGGGCAAAGCCACCTGAGTTGTTTTTCAGCTGGCTCAAAGCTCTCATCTGGCTCTCCATAAATGAGAGCTGCTGTTGGCAAAGGGAAGCAACAGCAAAAGATGCCAGGGGAGAGAAGGGGAAGACTAAATCACCTCTTTTTTACCACCCATGTGCTTCTGCTTGATTTAAATTATGGCATTATGGCCTGGGAATAGCTCATGCTTTGCTGGTGGAATTGCTTTGAGAACTCTACCATGAAATCCTCATTTTTTCCCTGCTCACTGCAATTTTTCAGCTGGTCATTTTCTTGTGTCTCTGTTTTTATACCTGATCTTTTATAATTAGTCCTTTGTCTATGTTTATAGGCCTTTCCTCTTACAAAAAAAAAAAGAAGGAAAAAGAGAATTTTAAAACACAGTACCATACAGGCAGAGGTGTCAGGAAACATACCCAAATAAGAAAGGACTCCAAAAAATTAGTTCGCCAACAAAATGCCAGTAAAATTTGAAACCTGGGTTCAGACACACTGGTCATGTTCCAAAACTGCAAACTTAAAGAACTTCTTTATTCAGTAAATCAGCTTCTCTGTGAATATCATCAAGACCACAAAGTTACAGTAAAGGAGGGCGTTTCCAGGGGAGATGTGAGGAGAGTTTAGGAGTTCGTTTCAATGTTTAATTTGAAAAGCAAAAACTTGTCCTGTTTTGAACAATTTATTTCATTTTTCCCTCTAATAAGTAATCTTTTCAATACATAACCTTTCTTGACTTGAAAAAGCTACCTGAAGCCAAAAGTGAACATGGGACAAATGGGAATGAACCAGATTTCATTAAGAAACAGAACTCCAGTGCCAAGATTTAAGAAATAGAAGAGTTACCAGAATGCAGTGAAATACATTTATCATGACATGGTAAGAGTAGAATCTTCAGGCTGGAATAAAAGTTATAAACATATTGATCAAAACCAGATCCAGCCCTCCTTGTCTGAGGTAAAACACAGCACGGATGCAGGGAGAATTGGGAACATCCAGCCTACAGCAGGCTGTGGTGATGCCACTCTGAGAAGTGATTTCATCCCAGTTCAGTGGAGTCCCAGGCTCGGGACTGGATCGTGTGAACCTCAAAAAGTTCAACAAAACCAAGTGCAAGGTCCTGACCCTGGGATGGAGCAACCTCTGGGATCAATCCAGGCTGGGATGAGCAGATGGAGCAGCCCTGGGAGAAGGATTTGGGGGTGCTGTGGGTGAGAGCTGGACCTGCCCCAGCCCAGAGCTGCACAGTGAGGGGGGAATTCTGCCCCTGTGCCCCGCTCAGGTGAGAGCCCCACCTGCAGAGCTGCCCCAGCCCTGGGCCCAGCACAGGGAGGACGTGGAGCTGCTGGAGAGAGGCCAGAGGAGGCACCAGGATGAGCAGAGGGATGGAGCAGCTCTGCTGGGAGGAAAGGCTGGGAGAGCTGGGATTGTTCAGCCTGGAGAGGAGAAGCTCTGGGGTGAGCTCAGTGTGGCCTTGCAGGGCCTGAAGGAGCCCCAGGAAACATGGAGAGAGACAATTCCCAAGGGCTGGAGGGCCAGGACCCAGGGAATGGCTTCCCAGTGCCAGAGGGCAGGGCTGGATGGGATCTTGGGCAGGAATTGTTCCCTGGGAGGGTGGGCAGGCCCTGGCACAGGGTGCCCAGAGCAGCTGTGGCTGCCCCTGGATCCCTGGCAGTGCCCAAGGCCAGGCTGGACACTGGGGCTTGGAGCAGCCTGGGACAGTGGGAGGTGTCCCTCCCATGGCAGGGGGTTCGAATGATCTTTCAGGTCCCTTCCAACCCAAACCATTCCATGATTGTGTGATGCTTTAAGAATGCTCAAATCTGGTCACCGTCAGAGGGAAACCTCAAAACAAGCCCATAAAGTAGAGCAAGAAACATTTCAGCAAAGTGGCAAATCTATTTTAAATCAGCACTGGATTCACTAATTCACACTGTAAGGCATCACAAACATGAGGACCTCAGAAGTAATCCACTGTGAAGGTGAATTTATACCATATTCCTCAGTTCCCTCTCAGATAAAAAAGGCAACTGAGGACTTTTTGCAAACACAGCGCTTTTAACGTGATATTCTGGCCAGTTTCTAGTCTGGGTAATTACATTTCCTTATGAAAAGTTCTGTGCAATTTACGAAGACATCACTTCATTTCCTGTCTTAGATCACAGAGGGTGTTAAGCAGTTGCCGTGTTTGACCAGAGAAGTGATGGAGTTACTCCCAAGCAGCCACTCAAACAGGGTTAATGTAGAACAAAAGACACTGGATTTATCAGGAAAATTAAAACGAGCACAAATAAGAATTTTGGGAGGTGCCCTTCCAGGATCCTTCCCAGAGCTTTGCAAACTGGGAAAAATGAAAGCATTGCAACAACAACAACAACAACAAATCAATTCCTTGTTAAGGAACTGTAAAAGACCTAAAAAATTAGTAGTAACACTAATAATAGTAATATTTTCCTTCTTTTAATGAGTAATTCTTCCTTTATCTTATTACGATTGAAAGTTTCATCAACACTTAAAATCACAGAAAAATTTACAGTTAAGACACTCCTCTAAGAGCCTTTGAATTTCCTTCCAGAATTTGCTTTAATTTCTTTTCTCTTCTGCCTGCAACATCCATTTTGCTGTAAACCGAGGCTCTGGTGGCTTATGTAAACATAAGGAGGCAGCAAATTCCCAGTTTTTTTAATCCAACGCTAACTGAAAAATGATTTTAATTTTTCTCCTCTTTCTGAAGGCAAACCCAACAGTTCTCCTGCACTAAAACAAGAGGCAGCACGCTTTCCCGCTGACATTTCTTGTGGTCCTGTCAGTTAGTAAAACCCTCTTTCTGGAAAAAATATTTTAAATGTGAAAAGACAATTAACTAAAATTTCAGGCAAATTTCTCCATTACCTCTGTTTTCCTTGGTCAAACAAGCGAGCCTCAATTTCCAAACTCTCATCTCTCACCCTTTAATTGAAAAACACCCACAGAACGTCTCGGGAGTTCAAAATGCTGGTGCATATTCTGATTTCTGGGGACGTGTATGGTACAAACATCACCTGAAGGTGGTTATTGGACACATTACTTGGCATTCAGTCAAATCTTCCTAATTTTCCCCAACTGTGGCTCCATAAATTGGCAGGTAAAGCACAATTATTTCACCTGCATGGCTTTTTTTCCATTAAGAATGGTGACACGTGAAATCTTTGAAAAAAGAAGGATTATTAACGTTTTGCTGTGCAAAAGCAATCGAAACACCCCTTTCCTTCCGTGTCAACAAGCCCAGAATTTAATCAAAAAAACTCCCACGGACAAAATATCAGGTTTTTAATCCTCCTCTAATAAAAAAGTAGATGTGTAACGCTGAGAAATTTATAATGTAAATGTAAATTATAATGTAAGAGATCAACACAAAGGAAAAATTTAATGGAAACTTTGGGGGGGAAAAGGTATTTTTTTGTTTCGAAGTGTTTCAGTGAGAGATGGTTTTAAAATAAATTCTCAGGAAATGGCAACTGAGCTCTTAAAATTGCAGCTATCATTTGAAATAGTTTGTTTGGCAAGTAAAGTAGAGTATTATCTTTTAAAAGTGTTATTAGACCTCATGGGATTAGACCAAGCAAAGTTTAGAATATCGATTTTTAAAGGTGTTACTAGACCTGATGGGATGTTTAGCATATATATAATTTTTCAAAGAAAAGAGAGATTCAGAAAAGCTGCTGTTCTCTAAGAGGAGGAATTAATTTGTCTGGAACAATGTCATTTTCCCTTTAAAACACTTCAGTGAAGATTATACCCAACACGCCTAAACAGAATTTCCTTGTGAAGAAAGAACAGATGAAGCTCCAGCTTCTTTTTTTTTCCCCCCCCCGATTTCAAGTCGCAGATCATGTTAAGAGATAACAATCCAGAAAAATGATTGCTTTTCTCATGGCGAATTAAAAAAGGCAATAAACACAATAGCTGAGCTCAGCTGGCTCTGTATCCACAGATCTGATAATTAAAACACAAAAAATGCTCTCATCGAGCACCAGAGTTTCATCCCTCCCAGTGCCAAGAGAAACCACAAGATTTCTAAATTCAGTATTAAAGCCCACAGCGCTTTCCTCATGTGAGAGCCAACACTCAAAAGCATCTGAATAAAGAACAGAAAAGTTCTGTTTCCAAATATGTTGCTAAATATTTTGAAAACCCCTCACGATTGGGCTGTGCCAGCTTGAAGGCAGACTCCCAATAGTTCATTTCATGGGTGATTAAGAATGGATTTCAAAAAAAGGAAGTCGCTTTCTGCTGGCCACAGCATCCTCTGCGGGCTCCAGAAACAGCCATCATAATGTGGATTTTAACCACAGACTCACACAAAATGCAGCTGATACTCAAAAGCCCCAAACAGGGGATTTCCTTTGGCAGGGTGGGCAAAAAAAGCCCCCCAAAGCCCCCAGGTAACCTGGTTAATTCCAGTTCTTCGCAAGCAAGAAAAGCTGCAAGTTCCTACTCCTGAGAGGTTAAAATATGCTCAGAAACAATAAAATTTGTACAAATCATTCTTATCCTGAGAGGTGGTGGATGGGTCACCACAGAATCACACAAGGTTTGGGTTGGAAGGTAAATTTATCTTGGATTTTGGCATCCTGACGCTTTTCTGCTCGATGACATCTGCACGGAGTGGAGGATGAAGTCTGGATATCCCAAAGAGCATCAAAGAAAAAATGCCTTTGATTCTTGCATTACCTCACCAAACCCAGGAATTGCTTCCAAATACTGACAAAAAGCATGTCAAATTCTAATTCTGTATCACTATAAACCATCTTTAGGTTTAGGAAAGGCTGAAAAAACTGGGATTGTTCAGCCTGGAGAGGAGAAGCTCTGGGGTGAGCTCAGTGTGGCCTTGCAGGGCCTGAAGGAGCCGACAGGAAACATGGAGAGAGACAATTCCCAAGGGCTGGAAGGACAGGACACAGGGGAATCAATACTCATGGAGTAATAATTGACATTAGAAATTAATTTCTGACAGATCTCTGGTCCTCCTTCACCTATTTTTTTTGTGCATTACTCAGCTGTAAAGCAAAAGGAAAAATACAGGCTTAGAAAAGAAACTTTCTCATTCAGCTTTACCAAGACATTTCTAAAAAAGCAGGTGTTGTGAGGTGGTATTTTATTTTAAGTGAAAAAGGGAGGTTTTATCCATGGTTAGGGCGTTATGTAGCAAAGAATTCCTTTGGC
The DNA here is from genome assembly GCA_013399875.1 of Gymnorhina tibicen. Lineage (NCBI taxonomy): Eukaryota > Metazoa > Chordata > Aves > Passeriformes > Artamidae > Gymnorhina > Gymnorhina tibicen. The sequence continues at coordinate 105,832 of VXAZ01002650.1, read as the reverse complement.
TGGAGAAGGAGAAAAATGTGGAGGAATGACTTAAACGGGAAGTCGCAGACACAGATACGGCACCACGGAAAACTGCTGGGAAACAGTCAGAAATTAATAAAAGGAATAAATGTGTGGAAGAATAAAACAAAATCTGCAGTTATTCACATTTGTGTGAAGTAAAAAATCCACGGCTCCAGCACCTCCCACGGATTTGCATCCACGGCAAAATGAGCCCCAGCTGCACGGAGAAAACTGAAATCCCACTCCAAAAATCGAGTTGGTTCCGACAGGGACAGAGCAAGTCTGACACAATTTCACACCGCAGTCACAGAGTGTTGGAAGGATCCTCTGCCCTAGTCATAAAAACTCCCAGTGATGAGAGAAAAACCAGCTCAGTTAAGCAAACTTCCTTTTTGCAGCAATTTTTAAAGGCAAAATTCCTTCATCTGCATTTCTGCGCCGAAATGTTGTCCCACACCCATCGAAAATGGAGAAATGCTCACTCATTTTCTTCCTGTACCATGCACTTGAGTAGAAGTTTCTTTACATTGTTCTTGTGGTTTTTTGATGACAGAACCACAGTTCTCTGATATCCCACCCTCCCCACCTAAGGAATCAAGCTTCCTACACCCTGAACCATTCTCTTCCCCTGATTTGTACCGTGCCCTGAAAATCCACATTTTTTTGAAGCCTGGTGCTGCAAACCAGGCTAATAACTCCAGTTAAGCCCTCCCCGTGTTGAGTAGAACTGGAAGGACATTTTTAGCACATTTTTAAGCACTTTTGTATGAATTTCAGTGTCAGTCCTCACCTCCTTTGCTACAACAGGAATTTATTTTTAACCTACATTCAATTGCTCACTCAAGCTTCCAGAACCCCTCATGAAAACTGATATTCAACCACCCTCTCTCCATTTAATGATTTGCATCTGATTACTCGAGGCTGCACTTTGATTCACGAAGCTTTGAGTTTTAACCCCACCTTTTTACAACCTTACAGATTCTCCCTACAAAGAAGGGTTTTCGATATGGAAACCCTCAATTCTGCCATCCAAATTTTAATGGAAATGACCAAGTTGTGCTGAAGCTGTGGCAGATCTGAAGCCTCAGCAGTCTGGCCTACAAAGAGATCTTAGATTTAAGATCTTAGATTCCAGGATGGCATTTAAACCCTTCGGCTGTGACACAAAGGAGTTAAGCATCTAAAAGGGGAAAGATCACTGAAGAAAAAAATTATCATCTTTCCTTTTCTCCACTAAGAGAGTTTTAACAAGCAACTCTTCACAGAATTAATAAAGTTGCAGTTGTAAATGTCAGCTATTTGCAGCTGTCTGTCTCCTCCACCTTGCACAATATATTTAGCACTGAATATAACTGAGAAGGAAAAAGGCAAGGAAAGACTTTCCTTTCACGTATTTTTTTTAAAAACTGTCTTTTTCTACAAGTGCTCCATAAATAATTTTGCCTTTTTAACCACGGATATCAGACTAACAGAACAGAACACTGTACTCCTATCCATCCAGAATAAACCTGTAAAATTGAATTTCCTATCACCCTTGTTTTACGGGATAACCTCTCCATTGCAGCACATAAGAACTCGTGTTCCCTTCTGGCTGTCATTCTATTCAGCATCCTGTCCCCGGGGGTCTTTTTCTCATTCACAATTTCTAAACTCTGGGTCAGGGCACCTTCATTTTGTGTCTGTGTAACTCCTGGTGGCCTCTGAGGCATCACTGGGGTGGCTCAAATGATTCAACAAAAGGAATTCAAAGGCCAAGTCCAGGTGAAATACAACAACCACACAGTAGATCTTTCATCTTTGCAGTCCATCCATCAAGGGAAAGCTATTCTCTCCTGCACACAAACTTCCCACCAATACTGGTGGAGTCCCAGGATCATCAAGGTGGGAAGAGCCCTTCAGGATCCCCCAGTGCCACCCCAGCAGCACCAGCATCGCCCCAAACCCTGTCCCCAAGGGCCACATCCAGACTGCTCCTGAACACTCCCACAGACAGGGACTGCACCACTCCCTGGGCAGCTCATTCCAAGGCCTCACCACTCTGCCAGGGAAATTTTCTTTCCAATCTCCAATCTGAACCTCCTCGGGTGCAATTTGAGGCCATTTCGTCTCATCTTTTCACTTTTACCGCCCCCCCCTCACTGCCCCTCCTGTCAGGAGTTGTGAGGAGCAGTGAGGTCCCCCCTGAGCCTCCTCTGCTCCAGGCTGAGCCCCTTCCCCAGCTCCCTCAGCCTCTCCTGCCAGGATGTGTTTTCCAGCCCCTTCCCCAGCTCCGTTCCCTTCCCCACATGTGGGACAGACACCGAGAACGGGCTGTTAAGACCAATAAATGAATTTGCCATCACCCCATACGAGGGTTCTTACCATGAACAAGTTCAGATCACGCAAGAGAGACACTGAGGGCTCAACTCTGAGTCCTCCCCACATCAGATCCTCTCAGGCAGCAGGAACTGGCACATTCATCCCCAAATCAAACAGCCAGGAGCAATTAAACCCCTGCCAATTTGAGAACCTCGCTCTCCACCGGGGTTTTTCCTTCTGCAGATGCTGAAAGCTGACACACCAAGTGGCACAAGCCAAGTGCAACAAAAGGAGTGGAACTCTCATCCTGGAAATCCACGCATTTACGGGCTGACACTACCTGGAAATCCTCAGTGCTTTAGCAACAACAAAAGACAAAAATCTAATTTTTTAATCAACCAAAACCTTCGGATTTAATACAGCAACTGAATGGTTGGGTATTGTCAACTTACACTTGCTTATTGCCTCTCAGTGTATTTCTGTTTTTAAATAAACGATGGATTTGACTGTCCATTTTTAAAAGCTGCTACAGAATCTTTTTAATAGTAAGAGAAAAATTCTTCCCTCAAATTACATATTCCAAGGGGTAAAACTTACATTCCAATGTAATATTCCAACTTATATGTAATATTATTATTCCAGCTTATGACTGTTCCAACTCACATATAATACTCCAATTTATGTTCTTAGATTCCAGTATCACATAAGGCAAGGTGGCTTCCAAAATCATGAAATGCATTGTCAAGTTCTCAAATTTAAATGCTATTTTTAAACCCTACTGTCAAAAAAATTTCCTGGAAGTTACCATAAAATACATCTTGGATTATTTATCACATTCTATCTCTCCCTTGGACATGAACATTTATTTTTGTTATTGCAGAGTTCCTCTAATTGAATTTCCTTGTATTCATTAGCTTTTAGGATACTTCCAGAAAGAAAACATGACTGAATTTGAGAAAGGACTTCATAAAATATAAGATGTGACAGCAGAAAAATGCTTTATTTCCCTGTTCATTAAGCAAATATATCTTCTTTCCAGGTAGAACAGACACTGAAAGGAGTATCCAAGTCCAAATGGAGTTTGTAATATTAAACACACAAGAATTCACTCATTCTGGCTACAAATAAATATTTGCAGTCAAAATTAAGCCACTCCCATGTCAATAAAATCCCACAAGCCTTTTCTAGTCAAAAAATATTGATAATTCAGTTTAACACTGCAAACCAAAGGACTTGAAAGAAGTTACATTATTATGATATTATAATATTATGAAGTTCTCTGCATGGCTGACCAGCATCCCTGGACTTTATTTTAATGGATTTGGTGTCTTGAAGCTCAGTGAAAACATTATCTGAAGGCAGTTTGCCATGAGGCCTCATGAAACGCAGCTGTTCCAGGGCTGCCCCTTTCCCGGAAAAACTCAGATTAAGTTTCTGGTGCTGCACAAGCTCTGCAGTCCTGGCAGAGCATTCCTGTATCCCAGGGCTAGGGCTGGGAATATCCCGTCAGGATGGCACGAGCATGGCTGAGTTAAACATCACTTATATAAGCAGAGAAAATAATAAATATATATATTTTGTTGTTATTTTAATCACGGGGGAAAAAAAGGAAGATGAAAAAACTGTCAGTATTCAGTTTGCACTTGATTAGAAAAATTTTATGTCACTCAAGGTGGGGGGAATAACACAAAAATTTTGATCCAAGTCCCCCTTTTTTAGTAGTTTTGAATCTGCCCCTGGATCTCTGCAAGTGTCCAAGGCCAGGCTGGATGGGGCTTGGAGCAACCTGGGATTGATGGAATGGTTTGGGTAGGAAGGGACCCTAAAGCCCATCCAGTGCCACCCCTGCCATGGCAGGGACACCTCCCACTGTCCCAGGCTGCTCCAAGCCCCAGTGTCCAGCCTGGCCTTGGGCACTGCCAGGGATCCAGGGGCAGCCACAGCTGCTCTGGGCACCCTGTGCCAGGGCCTGCCCACCCTCCCAGGGAACAATTCCTGCCCAAGATCCCATCCAGCCCCGCCCTCTGGCACTGGGAAGCCATTCCCTGGGTCCTGGCCCTCCATCCCCTAGAAATCGTCCAGCTTTCTTGGAGCCCATTTAGGTCCTGGCCTTATATTATTATTTCTAATCCCACAAATGACACGGAGCAACAACAAATATTTCTAAAAATCGGGGAAAACAGCAGGACGATCTGAGATTGAGTTGTCAGAATCACGTTTATCCCACCCCCAGGGCCTGGGGGAGAAAGCACTGGGGTGCCAGAGAAACAAATCAAGCAGTGGATGTGCAAATGACTGCAAAATTATTATAGGAAGAGGTTTTACGGAAAACCGCTCATTCTCCCACAGCCACAGGCATCAAGTGCCTATCCACAAACTCAGCTCCCGCTCCATACGGAAAGAGCTGTTGGAATAAAATCACAAATTACAACGTCTGGGCCTCTGTTCCAGGCCTCTGTTTTAGGCCTCTGTTCCAGGCCTCCGTTCCAGGCCTCTGTCACCCAGACATTCATTTTTCACCCGTGGCCAACTAATATTTCACTGCTCGTGCAACAGTGGCATAAAAGGGCAGCATCTGTTATCCCCAGAATCCAAGGCAAGGGACACAGGAAGTTTCTGAAGGTTCTTGGGCTCCTGGAGGCGATGCCCACACAACATCCACACCTCAGATCCACGCACAGGAGATCCCAGATTGATTCCAGCAAACAGCTTAAGCTAAAATATGTATTAATCAATACGTAAGCACAAAATAAATGATTGGCTTTGTTGTGCCTTCCCACCCTTAAGCGGGAGTCAGTAATGAAATATTCAACAATTTTCTTCAAGCTGAAAAATCCAAGCAGGGAACTCCCAGAGCGCTCTCTCGTTTTTAAAAACGCGGTGCTCATCGAATCGGGTTTCAAAGATCTTGACTTCTCCTGCTTGTAATGACGCAAACGAGACCGAGGCCATCTGCAACCACCCAAGATATTTCGAGCGCATTCCAAGACACACGGCCCAGCCCCAACGCGATGATGAAAAAAACATGTGCAGCCACTGCAAAAAACGCTTAAAACCTCCCTCCGGCCTGGGAAATTACAGAGAGAACTTAGCAGAGGTTCATCTCCGTGCAGAGCTCTAAGAGACATTCGGGCCTTGGAGTTTTAATTCTTTTCGACTCGCGGGCGTGATACAGTGCAAATATCCTTGGAAGCCCGTGAAGTGCTTTGCAGTACGCTGATTATTCCGTTTTTATTCTATGAAAGAGCTGACGTGTGGTGTCGCAGGGCAGGGATGCCACGTTCCTGGCCAAATGCCACCCGTGCAGTTCCTTTCTGCCTCTCTAAAACTGCAGATTTAGTGATGGCAGCGGGTATGTTCCACACCAAACTTTCACCCGGATACATTTACATTTAAGGAATATTCTCATTCGTTTTAAAAATGTAGAGTCTCACTTTATTGAAGAGAGTAAATCGAGAAATTCGCACCTCCATTTTTTAAAGGTACCTATTACTCCAACAAGGAGTAACTTTTTCTGAAAGGCTTCAAAGCTTAAAAAGACTTTGCGAGACCTTGAGACCAAAAGTGGTCAAAACCTTGACACGGGTCCAGTCACAGGACTCGAAATATTACGTGCAAATTTAATATATTTTTTATCTCATATCATAAGAGGCACCTAACAAATGATACTTTTCCTTCTCCATCCCTTTTTTTGGTAAGAAGTTGACCGATACAACATTTACCATCTTTTTCTTGACACCTGCCACTAAATCTGGATTTCAGTTTTTGACATCTGCAGTCCTGTATGTGGAATATATTAGGAATTATTATCCTAACCTAATTGTCCCACACGTCCTGGCCTACAGTGGCAATTAGGAAAAGAGAGTGAACAAAATGAACACCGCTGTTGTAGGATTTGTGTAGCTACCACTGAAAGTAGGGCTTAAATGGAAAGATTTACAAAGTTTCTTAATTCAGCAGTGAAATTATTTATTTTCAGCTCCACCTACATCTCCCAATCCTTGTCTTTCAGATATAAAGATGCACTATTAGACAAAATGGCAATTTTAAGGGCACAAAGATCTAGAAATTTTGCTGAAGAAGAAATCCTGAAGAGTAACGTGTCCTGGTCTGCCTTAAATCTACTTATTCTCACAAATCATAAAAGTAAAAAGAAAAATCCTTTGATTTTCTTAAATCTTGTGATGACATAAGTAGAAAAAATGCCATGGATTCAACCCTCCCTACAAAGTTAAAAATAAAAAAGTCACGTTTTTTACATTCAAATAATATTTTATTTGTAGAACTCATTCTTGCTTTTACTGATTTTTTAAAGGTTTTGTTTTCAACAGATGTCATTAGATGAAAAAAGACTATAAAAATGGTGTATATATAATAAATTCTTCTTAATCTACAGATCTCCTGTAGAAGAAACCTCTTTGGGCCAGGTTTTCCCCACCAAGGAAAAGATCTTTTATAAAAGGGGCTTGCGGCAATCAGCTCTTTTCTTCCTACAAGACAAGAACTCTTCTGTTCAGATTAAAATTTCCCTGCATTTTGGATGGAACTCCTTTTTAAAACAGTTATTTCTGATCCAGTGAGGACTTAAATTGTGCATATGCAACGGTCTGCACTGGAGAGAGATGAAAAGGTTCTCTTAATTTAAATGACTTAGAAAATAGTGGGACAACCACTAATTCAGACAGCTGTCCTAAACCCCAAGGCTTTAATTTAAAAAATAAAACAAAACCTAAAGAAACACCTCTACAGCAAACAGCTGTAGATTTATACCTTCAGACCAAAGAATCTTCTCAAAGACACTTCCCAGAAAGATAAAAAAACCAAACAAAACTTCCTTTCCATATTCGTAATTCCAAACATACTTAAAATAAAACTGGAATTTTTCGAGGGTAGAAATGAGATACTTTTCAATGTAAAACTGGCACCTGAAGATGGGGCCTCAGCTTTTTTTCCCCCTTTTTTAATGGTAATGAGCACTCATCAATCACGTGTGTCAGTTTACAGTTTTTAAACACTAAGATGGAAAAAAATGAATTAATTAAAAAAAAATGAAAATGTCCTCCCAGTTATAAATCAAAATCCTTACAGAGGAAGGACCATCAATGGAATAATTACTAAAAATTAAATATAAATGTAAATAATGAATATGAGCAAAAATATAGGAATGCTTGGGATCTGGCTCAGGCCTAACTTTGTTTGCTTTGTTATTTGTTTTATTTATTTTTATTTCAACTCCTGATTGCCACCGAGAAGGGCAAACAAGCATTTTCACGGGATCAAGTGGTCGGTTTTCTTGAAACTGTTATTTCTGATATTCTGGCATTTGCTGCGCCTTGTTTTCAAAACTTTGGTCTATTTGATGGCCCTCTCAGAGTTGGTCATGCAGCAATAAACTGGTTGTCCTAAACTTTTTGTGCACGTTTATCCATTGTGCCATTTATCTTCAACCTGCAAAATACTTCCAGCAGCTGTAATTATATAGAACAATTGATATGTATTTTATATATCATAATTTGGAACTTTTAAATGGATTCCTCAGCTTGTACTTGACACCCTGAGCTCTGTGTTACAACTCGAGGCCTCCATGGCAGCTCCCAAAAACCTCCCTCCAGAGACACAGAGTCGTGCCTGGCACACCGTTAACAGTGAAACATGCAAATATCCCAGCGAGGAGAGCAAAGGATGCGCTGGCAAAGCCTCTGCTTCTGGTTTTGTAGCCAAAAAAATCTTCTATAAAGGACTGGACTCCCAGACCGTACCAAGTCAATGAATTTTCATATTCGGCACCACGACGAGAAACGCCACCGAGCAGAACTCCCCACGTCCTTCGTGAAAAATCAGATTTCACCCCACTGCTGACAGCTCTCCGGCACAGCTCACACCTCGCCTTCCCCGCCTCTGCAAAGCACGGCTGCGTTTCAAAAACCCAATATTTTGGGTGCTCGGGCGCCTCTGAGCGCGCGGGGAAGGAACATGACCCGCTCGGCGCCGCGGCGCGTTAAGGAGCCTGATTGAACATCGCTGCTAATTAAGAGCTCTCCTTGTTTGGCAGGACCACCGGAGAACCTCCTGCACTTGTTCATGCCAGCAGCACCTCCTGCAGAAATTAACTCTTGATGAGAGCAGACGGGGGGCCCAGCTGGGTCCCCCCAGTCCTCCCGGCACACAAATGAAGCGTAATGAGAACGCTGGTGGCTACCAAGGGGAGGGAGGTTATTCGTGACCTCTCCTTAAAAAACAGAGTATACTCTTACATTGGCTTAATTTTCTGCACTGGGGGTAGATAACGCAGCTGGGGACCGTGTGAGCAGAGCTGAGAATCACGGGGGAGGACTGAGAATCAGAATTATTAGTGAATAATTCGGTAAGAATTATCTTATTAGGCAGGCGAAAATATAATTCTGTTCTCAGGGCTTTCAAAAATCAATAAATATTATTCAGCTATCAGGCCGCTGAAAGAAAATTTCACAACAAAAGCTGAAGTTGGAGGAGGTTTTGTGGAAAAAAAGCAGGTTGTTAGAACTGATTTGATACTTTGTCTCTACATCTTTGGGATGTGTTCAGCAGTGCAGCTTTGTAATATTCAAAAGGAACATTCCACGTGTACAAACAGCACTGGTTACCCTATAAAACACACAGATAAAACACAACCCACTCCCCCTCAGTGCTAACAGTGCAGTGTGCAGCACTGGCTGATGAGTTCCTGCCACCTCTGCTGCCACTCCTGCAGGTGACCAGGATTCTCCCACCTGGAGAGGGGCTCCCTGAAGACTTGGCATGAAGCACGTTGGGAGCAATGGCAGCACCTGCCTTAACTTGGTTGTTAAGAGCTGAAGCATGTGGGGATCATAGAATAATTACTAATATTTTTAAATATTCCTATCAGTGTTGGCTCCTATCCCAGGATCCCTGAGGCTGGAAAAGCCCTCCCAGCCCAGCCAGGCCAAGCTGTGCCCCATGCCCACCTTGTCCCCAGCCCAGAGCACTGAGTGCCACAGTGTCCAGGCACTCCTTGGACACCTCCAGGGATGGGCACTCCAAACCTCCCTGGGCAGCCCCTGCCAAGGCCTGACCTCCCTTTCCAGGAAGAAATTCCTCCTCGTAAGAAGTCTTGATTCCCCAGCCCCTTCCCAGCTCCGTTCCCTGCCCTGGACACGCTCCAGCCCCTCCAGGGCTCTCCTGCAGGGCCCAGAACTGGGCACAGCCCTCGAGGGGCCTCTCAGTGCCCGGCACAGAGGGACAATCCCTGCTCCTGATAATCACTTCCCTATTCCCTATGCCTTCATTTCTAATTAAGCAGCAATTAGAAATAACCCCATACAGAAATAATTACCTATGCAAAGTGCTGGAGTGCACCCTTCTGTTTGAGACACTATCAATCAGATATGACAAAAAAATGTGAAAAGGCTGTGATGAATGGAAACAATCATTTCCCTCAGTTAAAAAACGCATTTTAAAACAATTCAGTCCTTGTATTTCTCTCCCCTCCCACCCCCTGCCCTTGGTTACATCTTGTATGAAGCCTTAACATCAAGGTAGCTCTGTTAGAAAAATGTGAGAGAGGGCAAAAGGTATTTGCTTACTTTAAAAAGAAGTGAAAATCAGAACAGTATGGAAATATTTTCATGAAGTGCCTGAGGAAGGACATCTTTAGACGTGTTTCACTGGCATGGTAAATACCACCAGAAACAAGTACCGGGGCACACAGACAAGAAACATAAACTGCACATGTTTTATGGGACTGAGAAGTTCATAATGTACATCCTCACTTAATTATGATTTAATTTGTTCATTCCAAGATGGTTTTTACTTCAGGGAAGTAACCCAACGTTCAACCTAAACTAAGATTAAGGATGCCTCCCTCAGGGGTCAGCGTATTTAGAGAGCACCCACATTAATCACAATATTCAACTTTCAGTACAAGGTTTTCCACTGGATTAAGAAGCTGCTCTCTCTCCCATTCATATCCCAAACTAAACTCCACAGCATGGAATATTTTTACCTTGGTTTCTCCACAAACCTCCTCAGCTTATAGAATACAGTAATTATAACTGAACCCTGAGTAACTGCAGTTTAAGGTTGCACATAAATCACCTTTTAACAAGGAACTTCCATTCATACCTTTTCCACTTTCCACCAGTTTTAGGAAATGTCTCCTATTTGTTATGACTCCTCTCCTCCACCTTTTCTGGATGGGAGAAAAGGGGGAAGGGAAAGCTGCACCCTGAATCTCAGGCCTTCAGTTTGGAGCATAATTATGTGTCACAGCAGGCTTCAAATTTCCTCAAACACACCCTTTTTTCCAAAATCACCAACTGCTAAGTGCTCAAAGCCTCAATTAAAGGTATCTTTAAGCCATCTGTTAGTTTTGGGAAGGAGGCGACTCGAGTCTCCCCACACAAGCAGCCATTCCTTTTGCGATGGGAAACAGCTGGGGCCAGGCTGAAAGAAGGGATATTCCAAAACCTGGAAGTGTTAAAAGAAAGAACAGACTTAAAACACGATTTCTGCACAAACATAAGAGGCAGGGAATTGCGAAAGGAAAAATTCAGACCCTGGCTAGAGTGGCAGACATCACAAATACGGTCCAGAGCTCAAGCAGAGGATTGAAAAAAGCCTTTTCATTCCAAAAAAGCATTCCAGAAGCAACTGTGGCACTCCATATCATGGCCTGTGTTAGAGCATCCCGCTGCACTTGGCACACACACCACTTTTCACAGTCAGAATGCCACACTAAATAATAATTACAGCCTCAGTTCATCAATTAATCTCTACCAGAAGGGACGGCGACAAAGGCAACGCAAAACCAGCAGCCCTTAAAGCCGGTGGGCAAACTCAGTGTGGATCCCTGGGTGTCAAAACTCTCTCCCTAAAATTCAGGGAGATTTTTTTTTTTTAATTCTCTATTGTGAAAAAACACAGTAAGAAAAAAACTCTGAGGGAAAATTTCCATACTAAATCTTGTTGCCCAGTGGCAATGCCGTAGGTTAAGGATCAGGTTCTGGTCTGATTGGTGAAAGGTTTCATTTCTTCTGAAGGCAGAAATTTTAATTCCTTCCTACATCAAAGGCAGTGTCTTTCCATCTAACAACTCTCGATGGATTTCTTTCCCATGAACTCATCTGTGCAGTGATTTTATTGCATTTAAAGAGCAACTTTTATGTCTTTATATACTCTGTCATCGGAAAAGGTAAACTTTATATGCACACAATGCTCATTATAAATCCCTCAGGTCTGCTTTGAAGCCGGTTCCTCTCACACTGACAGTCACAGAATCCCAGAATGGGTTGGGTTGGAAGGGACATTAAAGCTCATCCAGTTCCATGGGCAGGGACAACTTCCACTGTCCCAGGCTGCTCCAAGAATAAGCACTTTTTCTGATGATAACTCTCCATTAGGATAAAAAGCACTATTGTTTTATTCAATTATGTTCACACCTAAGAGACTTTAAGTTGCAAAACAAAAACAGTTGAAGACAATGGATCGAGAGGTGAGAAAAAGCTGCTCAACTGCCAACACAAAAGAACATTTAGAACCCTAAAATTGCAGAGTGCCAGGAGCCACCTCCCAGAAACAGGGAGGGATACAGGACCAAGGGAGCCAAGGCTGAGAAGTTCAGGAATAGATGGTCTAATGAGAGATTCTGCCTTTTTTTGTCTGCTGGAACTGACTTAGACACACAGGCCATGACAGCTCAGAACTGTTACAACATTATAAATTACTTCTCTACACTGTCCTTAATTTATCTTCAAGACGTTTTGGTTTTCTTTAGGCTCAGTCACAGAACCCCAGAATCCCTGAGGCTGGAAAAGCCCTCCCAGCCCAGCCAGGCCAAGCTGTGCCCCATGCCCACCTTGTCCCCAGCCCAGAGCACTGAGTGCCACAGTGTCCAGGCACTCCTTGGACACCTCCAGGGATGGGCACTCCAAACCTCCCTGGGCAGCTCTTGCCAAGGCCTGACCTCCCTTTCCATGGAGAAATTCCCCCTGGTGTCCACCCCGAGCCTCCCCTGGCCCAGCCTGAGGCCGTTCCCTCTCCTCCTGTCCCTGTTCCCTGGGAGCAGAGCCACAAAAGACAATGAACTGAAATAGTTTTAAACATGAGTTTCTTTTTTTCTCTTTATATTAAGCTATTATTAGATTCAGACCGAATATTACCAGGTGAACGTGGACACTGCATGCATTCCTGACAGCTCCAACACCTACATTTAAATTAAATATTCAAATTATAGATATATATAGTTGGATTCATAAGGTTCTATCTACATAAGGCAAGTTTCCTGAAAGGAAAACCTCCAAAATTAGAGCACATCTGAACTCCATAAAAGACTTCACTACTCTTTCAGGGAGCAGTTGCAGTCAAATGTAGACATTTATAGGCTTTGGGGGACAAATTCTACCTGAAAGAGTTTGAACTCTCACAATCCAAATGTGAATCCAAATTTTTTATTGTTGTAAAATCGTTATATGCATATTGTACTCATGAAACTTAAAGGAGAAAAGGTGAGTAGCTGTAAAATGTTTAATTTCCTGATATTTTTAATTGTGATGGTTTAATGAATCCACAAGTCAAAAGTGGATTATAATTAAAATTTCTCATGCATTTTAATATAAAGCACACAGTATATATTTTAAGTTAATCCACACAGTAAAAAAAATCCATTTTTGTGCTTGACTTTTTGAAATCATCCAAACACACTGCGCTGTTAAATACCAAAAGCTATTACCAAACCATCAGAGGTTTGTTTTCGAATTAAAAGAATCATTTCAGCAAGGTGCAGCTGCAACTCAGTGACACCTTCTCAATATCTGCAATGCTTTTTTTTTATGAGATGTCCTTATCCTGCTCCTGCTATAACATTTCCCCACCGAAGTCTCCTGGCCTTTCGTGTAGATCCAAATAAAACACATGATTTATCCATAATGGTCCAACACCAGCACATCCCACAACGGCAGGTTTTTTCCATGCGCATTTATTTTGTTTTAGCAACGCTGAAAAACTCGGCAAGTGAGAGAAAAAACACAAATCAAACGACGCCGTGCTCCTGCCCGCTCTCACTGCGGAGTTCCGTCGGCGCTTTAAAGGAAGGCAGGAATTTTTTTTGCCACCCCGCAGGTTCCCAAAGCAGAGTTGTGCCATTCGCAAGCTGCAATTGGTTAATGAAGGTAAATTTAATTAGCTCAACTTCCTTGCAGATCCCATCAAACGCCACCATTTGATGTATTCTGTCAGAGGACCCAGTCCCCTCCAGCTGGCCAAGTGCCACAAAGAAAAGGCAGCTCTGCTCATGGCTGGGAACTGAAATGAGCTGTTTTAAGTGGAGCTTTTCTCCCATTTTTCTGAGGCTGCACCGCTCTGACCTTCCCCAAATCAATCCTCTGCGGATTAACATGTAAAGCAGTGTCGAATTAATTTCAGAAAGCGAATATGAGATCAGCCCTGGGCTCCTACAAAACAGCCCAACTCCTAAACACGCTAATGCCCCGAGCCGCTCAATGGGAAGCTGTCAATAAAAGGAGGGAGGGGGTGGTTAGGAGGATTTGGAGCGTGGAGCAATCTATCAGGCTGGTTAGAGCTTTGCCTACTTCTGGGGCATGGCTAATGCATTCCTCTGGAAGTTAATCCCATTTCTAAAGGCCCTCCCGTGAGGAGCACAGAGGCCGTGCCGAATGAGAACTCAAATGCATTAAAATTCTCAGCCACGTCACCAAAAGGCGCACGGGGAGACGCCGAGGGGTGACAATGAGATGGTTCATTAAAAGTGCAAGGTCTCAGAGAAGAGACCTGCGTCGCTCAGCGCGTCTTTTCGGAGGCACCTGCGCACAGCTTTACCTCTCAGAAGCTCTTAAAAACCCCCCAAAAATAAAATTAAACTCGGATTGATGTGACTAGAAATGGTCGGTTTCCGTGACATTGCAAAAAGTGGACAGTGGAGTCTCCTTTAAGCAAATATTCACACACAAAACTTACTTAGTACCCGTTACAGTGATACAACATTAAATTCTGTTTGCTTGTACTCCCAAAAAGAAATTCATTAAGAAGTTACCACCTGGGAATGTGGCACTTTTTATACACCCATGTTGAGTTTTACAAATGCAAGTGACATCAAATGCACGTTCGATCTGTGTGCCACGATCCAGCTATCCAATTTTCTGAATTTTTAATTGAATCTTGTATCTAAGTCAGCATAAATTAAGCAGAGGAATCTCTGAAGAGGTTAAATATCATCTGGATCTCTTCTGTTCTGCGGGCAGCAAAATCAAAGGGCAAAACCGGAGTCCTTATTCATCAATAAAGACAGAGAATAAAAGAAAATGGGGACCAAGAGAAGCCAGAAACAGTTCCCACCACACAAATTCTCTTAGTAATTACGAGAAGGCACTGGCACCTTCTGAAAACAGGTGGTGTCAATCTTTCCGAAACGAAATCATCCATTTCAAGATGAAAAGGATACCAAAAGGAAAGACGCGTTTACTGTCACTGAAGTTGAAATTTGATTGGGACAACCAAAAGCAAACCCTTCGCCTTCTGGAGGTCGAGAATCTTTTGCTGTTTCCAGCTTGTAAAATACGACAGAAGCAAGTTAAAAAGCGTGCAGTGGTGACACCAAAATATAAGGATTCAGCAGGAATCGTGACAAAAACGCACAAAACACTTCAGAGACCTGTATTGAAAACTTATTTTCTGCTATTTTTAATATGTCTCAAAGCTTGCCAAGTGAAATTCATGCCCCTCACTCCTCATTAAAGAACCCACATCATAAAACTCGAAAGTGAACTGTGTGCCGCAGAATATTCCCGGACCATCAGATCCCGGAATGAATCTTGAGAGAGGTCCCCTTCCATTTGTGACCTGCTCCGATGTGGCACGGGATAAAGCGAGGAAAAGCAGCGGAGCTGAGCCTTGTTCCCACAGACTCCTCAGCACCCGCGGCCGGTGCCTCGCGCGGCGGCGATTCCGACGCGCCGGGATTTCGCTGAAGCTCCGCCACCCTAAACTCGGGAAGGGAACGGAATTCGCCTCTTTAGGCCAAAAGACTCCGGCATAAAGCATTTTATGAGCGAGATCGTACCTCATCTCGCCGGTTTTTTTGGGAACGCCGCTCATTAAAATGCCTCCTTGACATCGCCGCGCAAACAAATTCCGGGAGCGAGTCCGGGCGGGCGATTCCCACTCGAGGCAGGGAGGGATTTGTGCCACCACATTTTGCTAAGCCCTCACACAACTCACTTTCACTCGGGTCTGCTTTTGTGATATAATCCTGCAATCAGCACACAAGCACCATCCTGGAGATACTTTAGGAGAAGATGGAAAATCCAAACTAATACTTTCCGCTATTTTCTACGCCGCCGCAAACTGACCTACTTAGAGATGAAAAAAAAAAAAAAAGCGTTTCAATGCATTTTTTTCCCCCCTCAACAAAAATGATGTCCGTTTAGTCCTTTCAAAAAGGGAGCTGGCGGGCTAGAGGAGGATGGCAATGTTGACACTAAAATGGCTCCTGCTCTGAAATGCCAGGAAATGAACCAAACGCAGTTTCCACGACGCGATGGACTGGCCTAAGTTGGCCTGAGTTTAATGGGATGAAGTCTCTGCTTGCTGAAATGACTGAATCATGAGAAACAGCCACCAAAAAAAAAAAGCTATTAAGAAAAGAACAACTAGAACTGAAAATTAAATGAAAAGTTAATTTTAGGATTCAGTGTTGCAATTAAAAACTAAGGCCTGGCTTTCCACTGAAAATCCTACAGCTGAATAGCTCTTAACATTCCCACCCAGAAAATGAGGTAATGGCTTTCTCATTTTATTCATATATTCATTATTGATGTATTTTATAACTTCAAGAAGTTATCAAAGTGACAAGATTCTGGTCATTTTAAACAATTTTATTACAGAACCCTAAAGAATTCTCAGTGAAGGCAATAAAACAAAATACTTAACTCCAACTCACCACTCCTTGTGCTGTAGGTGTTTTTGTGGCAGTGTTTATGCTCATATAGATTTATTCATATTTAGGCAAAAAACTTCATGTCTCAATCTTCCAGAACTCCCAGATCCTATCCTTAATAATTTGTCAGAAGAATTCTGAAAAGGTTTTATCGACCAAAAGTAGACAGAACAATAAATGTAATTCATTTGTACACCAGCTTTCCTTAAAATACCCCTAAAAAGAGGAAGTTGGTAAAAGTTTGGCTCTGCAAAATCTTTTACATCAATTTCTTCCCATAAAACTACAACTTTTATGAGAGGTGATTGTGAAAAGAGTACGGTGAGAAAAGCTGAAAAAATCTGCAAGAAGAAAATGTGGAAAAGTTTCCTTCAGGCAGCGCTGAAGCTGCACAATACAACTCCTAAAATGAAATCAAGATTAAGTGAGAAACAATAACTGAAAATTAGGAGCCTTTTAGTCTAAAGTTTGAAGCAAAGAGAAAGAAAAAGGAATAGGAAGGATGTCTTGTAATAAAATACTGCTTATTCGGAACTTGATTTTTTTAAGGGAAAGGCAAAGAAGGAGAAAAGGGAACAGCATTTTGAATAATTTGTATTAATACGATGGAAATTACATCGTGCCCTTGAGATAAGTCTGATATTCCACCAAAAACTACGCCCTGTCCTTGGAAAGGGAGCTCTTGGGAAATGCCTTTTTTTCTCACAGCCTAAAAGCCACACGCAAAACGTGAATTTTTCCTGGACTTACAGAATAAGGTTGTGCTGCAGAAAAATGGATGATTTTGTACAACTGGACTGAAAAATCAGATTTTTAAGGGAATTTTCCCGCTGCAGGGAACGTGGCAGTGCTAAACCAACACTGTATTTTTAAGTGCTAACTCTCAGGGCTGGATGGAATTAGGAATGAAAAAGTTGTGCTGCTACTGAGGAGGTAAAAACTACATTGACTGAGAAGATAAAGCAGTTCTAGGAGGGACTGCCCACAAGAATCCATCCTAGAAAAATCGTGGATATACAGAAAGACTCTGATCTTTTATGGAAAAGGATTTTCAGGCAGCATTATAGATGAACAAAAAAAAATATATATACACACACAGATAAAGAAAACCAACAAAATTTCATTTTTTCACCCTTCTATCTCAGGGATATTGAAGTCTGTATTTTAAAAAGTCTCTAGATGATAATGGTCTCATAATTTTCAAGACTCATCTTTTGGCATTGCCTGTCGTTTTGCACTTACTTTCCCATCCTGGAATGTCAATTATTATCAGGTTATGAAGATAAGCCACTTACAGGAAATAAACTGCCACTATCACCGTGCAGAAGGGGGTCAGCCCATCCCAGGGAGGGTTACTGAGCTGCATTTCGTAAAAGCATGGTCCCCATTACAGGAGATGTCACGTGAGAGGCCATCAAGGCATTTTGTTTAGCCATGTCTGGCAAAAATGTCCCTGATTTCACAGGATCCCAGAATGGTTTGGATGGAAAAGGCCTTAAGGCCCACCCAGTGCCACCCCTGCCCTGGGCAGGGACACATTCCACTGTCCCAGGCTGCTCCAAGTCCCAGTGTCCGACCTGGCCTTGGGCACTGCCAGGGATCCAGGGGCAGCCACAGCTGCTCTGGGCACCCTGTGCCAGGGCCTGCCCACCCTCCCAGGGAACAATTCCTGCCCAAGATCCCATCCAGCCCTGCCCTCTGGCACTGGGAAGCCATTCCCTGGGTCCTGGCCCTGCAGCCCTTGGGAATTGTCTCTCTCCATGTTTCCTGGGGCTCCTTCAGGCCCTGCAAGGCCACACTGAGCTCACCCCAGAGCTTCTCCTCTCCAGGCTGAACAATCCCAGCTCTCCCAGCCTTTCCTCCCAGCAGAGCTGCTCCATCCCTCTGCTCATCCTGGTGCCTCCTCTGGCCTCTCTCCAGCAGCTCCACGTCCTCCCTGTGCTGGGCCCCAGGGCTGGGGCAGCTCTGCAGGTGGGGCTCTCACCTGAGCGGGGCACAGGGGCACAATCCCAATCCCTTCCCTGCTGGTCTCTCCGCCATGGATGCAGCCCAGGATGCCGATGGATTTCAGGGCTCCCAGCACTCATTGGTGGCTCCTGTCCAGCTTTTCACCCACGAGATCCCCAAGTCCTCCTCAGGGCTGCTCCCAAGGAATTCCCCTCCAAGTCTGTGCTCATGGCTGGGATTGCCCTGACCCAGGAGCAGCCCCTGGCACTGGGAATTGTGGAACTTCACGAGGTTCTCCTGGGCCACTTCTCAAACCTCTGTTACCTTTCCCAGCTGCACACGAGAGCCTGTTCCCACATAAATCCAAACGCTCTCCAACGGGAAATAAAACAATCCCTGCCAAAGGAACGCACCTTCCCCGTGATCCCCACGTGGCTGTGGGACTTCCATAGGGAACAGAAAGACAGGATCTGTGCAGAACACCCCCCACTCCACAGCTGCCACACCACATTCCCACTGTGCCACATGAACCTACTCCTTTCCTACCCCAAACCTGCCCAAGCAGGTAAAACCCCCCGTGATAAAAACTCCTTATCACACTGGAAGGTTTTGCTATTTGAAGGATTGGCTGCTAAACCAACCAGGTTTTTGCTCTGTTGCAAGAGCTGGAGTTGCAGGATGGATTTAATTCCGTGGAAGTGTCAGACTCTTGATGAACGGGAGAAATGTTGCCACATAAAGCTGCTTGTTTTGGTGCTCAGTTATTACACAGCAACACGGCCACGCAGTAAAAACCTGATACCATTTTGATATGGTTTATGCTGCTGCATGGAAAAAGCCTTTTATGAGTGTTGTTTAAAGCATAAGGAATTGAATGTGCTAAACACATGGGCAGAACAATCTCTCCAAACCAGCTTAACTGGGGTGATCAGGAGCAGATTCTCACTGGTGTCTGCTGGTTTTTAATGACATACTTGTCAACATGTAACCTTAGAATGCAGACACCATGGTAACAGTTTTAACACAGTCTCTTTAAAGAGAATAATTGTGTGAAGCACAAATAGAAACATCTTGACTCTTGTAGTCTTTTAATCCACTTAGAGAAATGCTTTTCAATCCATCAAGCAGCGTTTTCTGGATCTTGTTGAACATCTGTCTTGGAATTACTTGGAATAAAAGTCTAAGCAGGTCCACCCACGCTGTGTTTGCTGTGGCCCTTAAAAGGAGAATTTGATGTAATACTTTGATATTAGATTTGAGCTGAAGAACAACAGACAGAAAAAATTATGAAATTCACTTGGCTCTACAATAATAAAACCATGCTGAAACTGCTCCTGTGCACTGAAATACCCAAACATGTGCATTGTTTTAGGTGTGTGAGTGGCTCCAGTGCTTGGGACCTTGTGGAATTCATACACTGAGGGGCAGGAATAGGCTCTGCATTCCAACACACCTTCACTGTGTGACACTCATGGAATCCATGCAATGGTTTGGGTTGGAAAGACCTTAAAGCTCATCCCATTCCACTGCCTGCCATGGCAGGGACACCTCCCAGTGTCCCAGGCTGCTCCAAGCCCCAGTGTCCAACCTGGCCTTGGGCACTGCCAGGGAGCCAGGGGCAGCCACAGCTGCTCTGGGCACCCTGTGCCAGGGCCTGCCCACCCTCCCAGGGAACAATTCCTGCCCAAGATCCCATCCAGCCCTGCCCTCTGGCACTGGGAAGCCATTCCCTGGCTCCTGGCCCTGCAGCCCTTGGGAATTGTCTCTCTCCATGTTTCCTGTGGCTCCTTCAGGCCCTGCAAGGCCACACTGAGGTCACCCCAGAGCTTCACTACATGACCATGAGAGAAGTCCCTCCCCAACCTTCTCGGAGCCCCTTTAGGCCCTGGAAGTGGCTCCGAGGTCTCACTGGATCCCTCTCTTCCCCGGGTTTGACAGCCCCAGCTCCCGAGCAGAGGGGCTGAGCCCCTCGGGGTCCCTCTGGAAGAGAGGGGAAGGCTCTTCCCAGTCCGGGAAGCAGCTGCACCCCAGCTCCACACGCTGGCACAGGATGCTGTTTGTTCCCCTGACCCCACAGAAATTCCATTTCCATGCTGAAATCGGGTGAAAATGCAACAGAAACTGCCTTTGCTCTGATATTTGCTCTCTGTTAGTTAAATTATGGGTAAGCTTTAAGCAATAACAATACCAGTGACCACATTTGCTGCATCTTGAACGTTCGTCTGCTGGAGAGATTTTCTGCTTAACACATTAAAAGTGGGTAAAGAAATAATTTATTTTATTTAATTCTAAAAAATCCTGTGTTTCACTTAAGGGAATTAGTGCCTTAAGCAATAAACACAAGTATGCAATAAATGGCATATGTGGGATCTATTAACCGAAGTGCTTGACTCTGCCATCTGAATAATCCCCTTTTAGAGTTTCATTTTAAAAAGTTTGCATGTAAATGACTGCTCAGAGAGTTAATTTATTTAAAAAAAAAAAGAAATTCAAATAGATCTTCGGGCATTCGGGTTTTGTGATGTTGCTGGTCTAAGTTTTGATCCCCTCCAAGTTCATTTTCCTACCCTCAGAAAAATCATTGGGAGTGTGAGATTGTGTCCTGAATTGTCAGATAAAGCAGGAACACGCTCGAAGCTCCTGCACAATCTGTTTCTAGTTTATATGGACACGGCAGCTCAAAAGTGCTTCTAACTCACCTTTCCCATGTTTCTGCCACAAGTTTTGCAAAAATGATGGATTTTGTACATTTAATACATCCAGACAGACAGAATAATTCCCACTACAGAGCTGCAGCAATGGCTTACAGTGATCAGGACAACACTGATCTTCTTCATTAAAATGAGAATAAATTCAGCCCTAAATAATAAATATTTTGCTACTTTTCCCGTATATTTTATATCTCTCTGTATAAAACGTAATGCAAAACAACTTAATGTAAGTTTAAAAACTATTACGACAAACATTCCTTAGCTAAGAGCATCCTCAGTTATACACAGAAAATGAATTGTTTGGGTTTGTCCTTTTCTTCCCTTCAATGCCTTAAAGGATAAGAAAGTATTTTTCAGCACGCCACAAAAAAAAAAAAAAAAAAAAAAAAAAAAAAAAAAAAACGAAGGGAATAAAAAAAAAAACA
>VXAZ01002650.1:51435-84463 GCA_013399875.1 Gymnorhina tibicen | reverse complement strand
ATCAATGTTAATTCAGAAATGGATTAACAATTCCAGATTTGAAGTGCATTAGCATTGATCGCCAGCATGAAATAGTTGTGATCAATAAGCTAATCTGTAAATTTGATTAATTGAGCAAATCCTGTTTACTAAAGTATTCCATAAGCATAATTTACAAACAGAAGAAGGTGAAGATCCTGCTTTTAGCAACAAAAACAAATTTCAGAGCCGTCGCAGCAATGGAAAATCCTCTCCTCCCAAATGGTGTTGCCGCAGGGATACCAAAACTTCAGCAGTTTCACAATAAACCCAAAAATTCTCTGGATACCCCAGAAATGGGACTGACACTGAGGGAAATAAAGAATACACAACAGGGCAACAACCTCTTATGAGTTTGGATTTTGGGGTTGTTTTTTTTTTCCCCTAACAGCTTGTCCATCCTCCAAGCTGTGCTGCTGGACAGGAAAGGGCAACCGGAAAAACTGCTGGAAATATATCCTTGGACCTATTTAAGTCTATTTATTCTAGGAATTGTATCAAGACAACTCCATTGGTTAAAAAAAATAAATCCTAGCCCTGACTGACAGCTTTAAATAGGGCAAAACTGATCAGATCAAACCTTGGTGTTGAATGTGAGACTTGAAACTGTGCCAGAAAGTGCTGCTAATTAACAATAATTGAAGCATGGGAATAGCAGGGAGTGAAATATTGCATTTAATTTTTTTTAAAAAAGGAGATTTAGTGAAGAATAAATTTATTTTTTTGTTCCTAGCCGTAGGTAACAATATTGTGCCAAGTTAAAAGGATGCAAATTCTCATTTTTACCTGCAATTTCTACGTTTTGTGGCGAAAGTTGAAATGTTCCACTTCAAAAACTATGAAATGATGGTCTTAATGAAGGCAGTTAAAAGCATGACACTGATGTAAGGAAATCTAGACCAACTCAACGTACTTCACACAGAAATGCAGAAATCTTTAAATTCTTTTGTTCTGGGAGAAAACCCCACTTGATTTTTCTATGTAATCATCTCTACAAAGCCCCAAATAATGGAAGTGACAGGCCTTGAGACACAACAGATCCCATCCTATGAAAATCCAGCTAAAAAAACCCCTGTCATGACATTTGAGATCCTCAAACACAGGGAAGAAACAGGAATATATGGAAAAATGATCCTTTGGCATTCGCTTCACGAGAAGAAACCAGTTTGGACAGCAAAGCTTAACAGGAGCTGACATAAATAAATACAATATTCAGACTGCTAAATATTTATTCATCCAGTTGTAACTCAATTTACAGGTTCCCCTAAAGGACAGCTGAAGTTTTCCAAAAATGAGGGAAATTCCAGCAGCCACTTGCACTCAGGGAAATCACTGAGTCAACCCCACCTGGTTTTGGAAGTGGATCATTCTTCCAAGCAAGAATGAAAAAGAATTTAAAAATATTTAACCGAATTCTGGCCTTCATTTTTTTTTAAAGATGTGCAGGAAATGGCTGGCACACTCGGTTTTCACTGCAATTCAAGGAGCTGGAAGTTTTAAAGCTTTCTCCAAGATTTCTGCTAAAAAACCTGGGACTGAACCTTACCTCGACTCTCGCTGTGCACCAGGATCTCCCCAAACCTCGGACAGAACAAAAAGTGTTTCTGGGTCCCTCGTTTCCTCCCAGCCGAGGCAGAACATGTGAGAATAACTAAGACTTGGTGAGATCAGCAGAGGTCAGAAGGACAGAAATGATGGGGATTTTTGCACGTTGCCAGAGCTGTTTGCCCACAGAAGTGTAATTTCGGGGAAATTTGCAAGTCGGCTGCAATCAGGAACATTTTGTCAAGGTACATAATGAATGCTACTGTTCCCCACACGTGAAACCATGAAATTCTAGACACTCAGGGAGACTTTCTGCTCTCTACACTCCAAATTGCTTCTTATTCCCTCTGCAGCATTTCATTTTTTTTTTTTTTCCCTTAAAAAAGCAGCGTATAAATTTAAAAAAAAAAAAAGTTAATTACCTCCTAAAAAAGCACAGGCTGTCTGAAGCCGTAACACAAATATATTGCTTCTTGATGTACTTCACCATCTCCCAGCTTTTTAAAAGAATATTTAAGCTCATGTTTGACTCTGGAGGAAAAGAGAGTTCATGTTATTAGTTGCTGTCACCTGATTTGATGTATTTGTAAATCTATAAAGGCAACTCGGTTCCAATGGGAATTCAGGATCTCAGAACCAAATGGAATGTCCAGCACTCAACATTTTTCTTAGCACACAAATAAGAACGGGAATAGCTTTAAGTCTGGCCTAACCTCATTTGGCTGTTCCTTATTGCAAAAAAAAAAAATCCTAAATAAAATAAAATCCCAAGTAAAATCATGAATTTGATGCGTACAGTTTAAGATTTTGGGGGAATTTTTGGTGCCACAGGGAGCTGAGCATTAAGACTTGGTACTGGAAATATAAATTATCAATAACACTGTTACTGTAAAGGAAACCTGTAAACAATCTCATCTAAAAAAACCCCATCTGGTCCTGTCCCATATTATTTCAAATTTAACAGGTTCCTGTTCCTGGTATTTTTCTGGCAACAACCTTATTTTTGAACATTACAATAGTTCTTACACCCTAAATAATTTTAGAACTCTCAAACCTCCATCCAGTAGTTTTTTACCTTAAAGTAAAAACCAGGTTAAATTCATCTTCAGGGCCCAGAGAAGCCAGAGGCCAAGGGAAAAAAAAGGTGTATTTAAATATATATATAAAATACATCTATATAAAATAAAAAAATATAAAAATTAAAATATACAAATATACATATTTTATATAAAATAATATAAAAATATATTTTATATAAAACACACAAAAATATATTATGTATATTTATCTAAATCTATAAAATATGATGACCCTGGCAGGATCTTTAGGGACCTACATGATCTCACAGTGACGTTCCCACTGTTCCTCATCTGTACAAAGAGATGCCTGAGAGCATCAATAATTTTAAATTACTTATCAGTAACCTAAAAAATAAAAGCTTGAATAGAAAAAAATCTGATTCTCCTACAGGAGGAGAAGGTGAACGGATGAATATTTGATCTAAAGGACATCTACGGTGTTTTATGCTTAAGAAAAAATGTGAAATTGTTGAATTAGAATTTGGCTCATCCATGGAGTGTGATCCCTGGCCGATGGTGTTTATCAAACGAGTTTAATGTTCAGGAATAGATTCCCCTAAAAAGGAAAAGAAAATAAAAACCCAAGCAGAGAGGAATTCACTCCATGAGTGTTGCCCTCTGGCACCAGCACAGCCCAAGTTTCCATTTATCGATGGCTTTGTGCGAACCCAGCAAGGAAACATTCGAGAAATCTTTGTGGAATTCCAAAGAATATTTCCGTGTGTTGTCCCCTGCTTTAAAAGCTGATGATCTTCGCAGAAAACTGACATTTCAAATGAGTTTCATTACGAATTCACAGGCGCCAAAGACACTCAAATGCAAAATATCGGCTGCAAACCAGGTTGCCAGTAATTCCTGTGAGCGAGCCTGAATTTACTGAGGATTCATCCCCCAGAAAAGGCTACACCCAAAAGTGAAGCAGCACTTTGCAAAACCACACTGAATCCGGACTTAAAAAAAATCCTTGGAGCTTTCACAACAGAAATATTTCCAGTCTTACTTTAGGTGCAAGCATGATTTACTTGACAATTTGGATTAAACTGCGATTAGCCCAGCACAAACCAGAAGGCTGAAAAACCCGGCAAGTAAAAAAATGTGGCTTTTCCCACCGAAACAATGAAAAAAATGGTTTTGAAAGCTGAACTGCACATATTTACCTGGAGAGTACTAACCTGACTGCTTACTTTGAAAAGACATTTTAATTAGGAAGGAGAGACACTGGAAATGACTTAAAGCAGTGAAAAAAGTGCCTCTGTATCAGCTGCTTTTCATAATGATATTCTCTATTTTTACGTGTGTCCATAGAAATAATAAAAAAAGTCTCTCGAGAAATCAAATCTATTTCTTTTTGGCATCTTCGGAGAAAACCTGTTTCCTTACTCCCCACATGATTCCAGGGGCACGTAAAGAATAGGAAATAAGCAGGTTTGTGTTTTGTGCTTGGGAAGGAAAAGGGGACTTGAGAGATTATCCAAGTTCTTTAAAGAAATAATGGCACCTCTGCACAGTCATCCCAGCAACTGACCTGAGGAAATTTTTTTGGTGGAAAAAGAGCTTCCATGAAAGAACGACACACATGAGAACATTCTTGAGAATAAGTAACAAATTTCTGTGTTCTCATCTTCATTTGTTACCAGGACAAAGACTTGAGGGAAGGGAAGGTGCAAAACGTCCCTTTAATTCCCTTTTTTCAATCCAGAAACCCAAGGGGGAAAGTGAAGGACTCTCATTAATGGCAGCCCTGGATGCTCCTTGGATGGAAAAGGCAACCCCAGGCTCTTTCCTACGTCTGGCAGGAACTGCCCAGAGCAGCTGTGGCTGCCCCTGGATCCCTGGCAGTGCCCAAGGCCAGGTTGGACACTGGGACTTGGAGCAGCCTGGGACAGTGGGAGGTGTCCCTGCCCATGGCAGGGGGGGGGGATGAGATGATTTTTAAGATCCCTTCCCACCCCAACCATTCCATGATGCCATGAAATGTGAGTCAGACTCGTGCCCTGGAGAGTTTGGTAACGTCAATCCAAGCACTAATCTAACATTTCAGGGAGCAAATGTCGGTAATAACTCAGTCCTGCACCTCAAGTTATATTCCACAGTTTAACTATAGCACCATCAGAACCCTTTTTCCTAAAATTCCTCCCTCCCTTACCCTCTGGAAGCACTGCACCTATGGCACTGTCCAAAGGATGGGGCTAAAATCCATTTATTTACACGAACTCTGACTGATGCATAACAGGGTTCATTTTCCAGCTCTGAAAGCACATGGGGCATGATTGTGGAAAGCTCCTGTGCTTTGGAGAGGCTGCTCTGGGATCTAGCAGGACATTCCCAACGGGATTCCTCGCTTTGGAAAAGGGGCTGCTCCTCTGCCAGTGCCTTATCTCCAAAGAAATCCGCTTGGAAACCGAGTGGAAACTTCCCTGGCAGCTTTGCACA
Source organism: Gymnorhina tibicen (assembly GCA_013399875.1). Classification (NCBI taxonomy): domain Eukaryota; kingdom Metazoa; phylum Chordata; class Aves; order Passeriformes; family Artamidae; genus Gymnorhina; species Gymnorhina tibicen. Next base: position 79,388 of record VXAZ01002650.1, on the reverse strand, counting down.
GCCCTCCCCCGCCCCGAGCTGCATTTTCCATATTCCATTTTACAAAGTAGGAGTCAAAGAATAACTCCCAAATTGCAGTTTATTTAAAAAGAATAGCTCTGAGAGCTGGCAGAGCTGAGCCTTCCCCTGCCCGCTGTCGGCAGGGCTGTGTCAGCTCAGCACGCAGACAGGTTTTTGTGTTCTCACACAAATGGAAACTATGTCACATAAAAGAGCTTTAATGGGCAAATGACACTGGATTTTTCTTTTTTTCCCTGCAGCAGCAGCAGCAGGGTTTGAGATTTTCTTCCTTTCATTTTGCCTTTTTTTCCGCTCAGAACACACATTCTGTCATGAACCCGAGCAGCACAAACGGACAAACCCCATCAAAAGTTTCAGCTGCACACAGTATTTCATATTATTTGGTGATGTATCACCACTGCAAAGCTTTTTTTTTTTTTTAAAGACTTCACAGGGAAAAAAACACCCAACTCTTTACATTCGGTGGAAAAACTTTCCTCCTCACAAAAGAGATGTTGTAGAATGTATGAAAACAAAAGTGCCAATAAGATTTTGCTTTAATACCCGAGGGAGAAACATGATCATCTGCACCAATAAGAAAAAGATGCCTGCACGAGGTGCTCTACTAATTACAGCTGCTTTGGTGGGCAATATCTCTGGTGAAACAGATGTTAGGGACCTATTAACAAAAGTTTTTCAAACATCTGCTTACAATTTTAAGGCAATTGTAAATACAGCACAGAAGGTCAATTGGGCTCATTAAGGTCTATGTGCAAATCTACTGCTGCAGGTTTCTTTTTAGCTAATACTGACTTTTTTTAACACAGGAAATAGAGTTTAATAGCAACTTGTGTCAATTTTGATTGTGATTTCATACAACAACAAACAACAATCGTATGCCCTGTGCTTCACCAAATAACCCATTTTCCTTCCTCTTTTTCCTCTCTACCTACAGCACACTGCCACGGTTCCATGAGGTAAAGGAAAGGTTATAAATTGGGCAATTACAGAGAAATGATTGATTTTACTTTTAAACACCAATTATGGATCCTGATAGGAAATCTTCAGTTGTTGAACCAAAGAAAAATGAGTTTTGATTACAACGCATGGTTACGAGATGAAAATTATTCTTTCAAGTGTCAGAACAAAACACAGATGTTCAGTAGGTCTGAAACACTGGAAATCATGGAATGGGTTGGGTTGGAAGGGACCTGAAAGCCCATCCAGTGCCATGGGCAGGGACACCTCCCACTGTCCCAGGCTGCTCCAAGCCCCAGTGTCCAGCCTGGCCTTGGGCACTGCCAGGGATCCAGGGGCAGCCACAGCTGCTCTGGGCACCCTGTGCCAGGGCCTCCCCACCCTTCCAGGGAAGGCTTCCTTCCCAAGATCCCACCTACCACTGTTCTCTTCCAGTTTAAAGCACTCTTCATCAGCCTTCCTCAAACTGGAACAATCCAGTAACAACCTTCTGATGAACTGCTCCAGACAAAACCCCCTGACCCTGGACCCAGCAACAGCGCTCAGGACCTGCAATGCTTCTGCTGCAGATTTGAATTGGCACTCCAGAATTCAGGAATACCAACCTGAGCTGGAGTTTTCAAGACTGGTTCTTCTAGAGGACACGCAGTGAAGTTGCTGTCTTGAGTTACAGCTTGAACCAACCGGGGATGGGGTGGATGCTCCACCCCTGGCAGTGCCCAAGGCCAGGTTGGACACTGGGGCTTGGAGCAGCCTGGGACAGTGGAAGGTGTCCCTGCCCGTGGCAGGGCTGGCACTGGATGGGCTTTAAAGTCCCTTTTAAACCCAAACCATTCCATGATTTTACAACTCTGCGTTAAACCAGATCTGTATTCGTCGGACCCTCTGTGCAAAGGGCCCAGCCCTGAGTAACCTGCAGCTCAACAGATTCCTGAATCACTTCCTCTGCATTCCCAAGAACCCCTCTTCCACCTGGAACCACGCTGGTCATACATGGGAGATACTCTTTGCAATACACAAGCCTGGAGATTTTAACATTCAGAACGTATTTATGAAAAGCAGAAGGAAAAATGCTGCGATGGAGAGAAACTCACAGGATTGAAATCACAGCCTTCATCCTTACAATAAAGCTCATCAATGTGACGGCAAACGCTCATCTATTAAAAATCAAAATTAATGATTTTGGAAAAAAAATATTTATGAGCAATTTACGAATCACTAATTTAAGAATCTATCACTACCTGTTAGAATTCAACTGCAAGGAAAATTAAGGATTCTACAGCATTTAAAGCTTCTGAATATTGTGGCTTGCACCAAATGTGAAAAAGGATTCTACTTTAAGCAATTTTCCTGCACATTTTAAAAGCAATCCATCTTAGGAAATAAATATTAAACAGCACCTTCTACTCCCAGCAGCAGTACCCAGTTGAAACGATTTAAAACGAATTCAGTATAACCGAGATGAAAGTGTAGAACTCGTAAAAAGTTCTTTATTTCTGCAACCTTCAAGCTGTGTTCATATAGATCTGAAAAAGCCGTATGAGTCCTCCTTGTCCAAACAACAGCTAAATCTGAAAGCAAACATCAGAGCTTGCAGAAAACATTCCCATCAATAAGGACTTGTCTTTGCCCAGCTTGGCCCGATATTGCCTGCTTCAAAAACTTATCACCCAATCCGTCTTCTCTCGTGCTACAAAGGATATTTTCAATGCCTTTATGACGTTTTTTCCAAGCCATTTTTCCTTCAGCCACCAATTAGAAGAGTCTAACTGGACTGTGGATTTCTTTATTTCTTGTAATGGAAGCTGGTAGCTTCATTTTGTAGGGCTGTGGAGCCTGGAGATTACCATGGATGATCTGTAAACAAATTTTGATTCATGTGGGTTTTAGCTTCAAGTTAAACTCGGCTGAGCAGAATGTCATTAATTGAGATTGAATAGGTAATAGAATTAACATTATTCTTTGTTTTTAAAAGATCTACAGCTCCACTGTGGCAATTCCAGAGACTCCTGGTCCATTCAGCACCAGAAAGAGAAAAGATTGGTGACATAAATTACCCCATCTCCAACGTTCCCCTCAGAATTCAGACCATTTACGGCACAAAACTGATTTAATTGGTCTAACCTGCTTTTACTGAGCTGATTTGGGATATTTTTCTTGCCTGAGGAAGTGACAAGAGAGGAAAAGGAGTAATATTTCATCATGAAAACAGAACTAGGAGCACCTACACACGAGGACTTAGGAGAGAAGTAAAACTATCATTACCACTTCCACCAGCTTTTAAAATTTCTCATTTCAATCCTGATTCAACTTCACTTATGGAGCTTAAATCAGGATGCCAGAGGAGGAAAAGTCCTTACATTTTATTAGGAGTCAAAAGAAAAACGTGTCCCTTCCTTACACCACTCACATTGCTTGGATAGCACTCAGTACCAGCTAATTAAAAAAAAGCATTTACTTCCAAATCAAATCCCAGAAATCCCAAAGAAACTGGGTGTGGGAAATGCAAGGATCTACCCAGAAAAAAATAAAACCAGCACAAAGGTAACACTGATGATGAAAGGATTTGCTTCAGCCGAGGAAGACATAAAAGATGAAGTCCTACAAAGACCATTAAGCATTCACCAGCTCACTGCAAATTACACTAAACACTTGGTGAAGAAATATTTGGCAGATGTCAGCAAGAAGGAAGCCAAACATGTTCCTTACATTGAAGGATAATGTAACTACAGAGAGGGTTTGTTTTGGAACCATTTCCACGGCACAAAAATACTCTGGCCTCGTCTCCTGGCAAGGCTGGGTTTACCAAGGAAGAAACAAGAGAGAACCATGACTACTTATGTGACAAATCCACATTTCTGCCATTTACATACTTAGTACCCCTCCTGAAACAAGATATCGCACACGAATTTGGATCATAAAACATTTAAGTTCTGTGAGAGACTGCAGCAGATCTTTGAAAACTCAAATATTTATGTAACCTCTTGTTTTCACAAGTGTTGTATAAACACTGCTGCAGACACACAACCATGTTCTAGAGTTAAAATCTTCCATCTTTTGGACTCTGCTGTTCCACTGCTATCTTGTGCAGTTTGAAACTGCATTCCTGAGTGGGATTTACAAAGTTAAAGCAGGACCTAGCCCAGGGAAAACTGGGGGATTATCTCCCCTCCCTCAATCTCCAACTTTTTCCAGACCCACACACATTCACCCCCCAGTTAGGAGAAAGGGTGATTGGACATTCAATGTTATAATTAATGTACTGTTAGGTTCCACTGGAGGAAAACCGTGCTTAAAGATGAGACAGAAATAAATCCTTGGCCAGGCAGATAAAGCATTTCCTCCTGTTGGCATTTTTGATGAGGAATCTTTCGATTTGCTCTTCTCCTGTTGTTATGTATGCTTTTTCCCCTTCCCTCCTCTCAGCAAGGCACCATTTGCATCACCACACATCTAACAGGAACTAAATCAACAGATTTTAAAACAGAGCGTTCATCAAAAAGCCGGAACACAGATTTGCTCTGCTTCAGATTCTTGAAATAAACGCCTGAATTTTTAAATGAAGTTGTCCGGTGCTGTCACCCACACAGCCACCAGGTTTCATGCAGCTCACTGAGACAGGGAGTGAAAATGCTACTGACTTTTGTTATTTTTACCGTTTGGAAACAGCATGGCTCCAATCCAAGTAAAAGAAATCATCTTGACAGCTCTGCTCCTCTGGTAATTACATGCTTGTAAGAGTGGCAGCTTCTTGAATAAAACTTCACAACGAGGAGTTATCTGGAACTAATGCAAGTAAGGCAGATTTCTACTGTTATTTAGAAGCACAGGATGGTTGGAAAGGACTTAAAGAACACCCAGTGCCACCCCTGCCATGGGACACCTCCCACTGTCCCAGGCTGCTCCAAGCCCCAGTGTCCAACCTGGACTTGGACACTGCCAGGGATCCAGGGGCAGCCACAGCTGCTCTGGGAATTCCATCCCAGCCCCTCCCCACCCTCCCAGGGAACAATTCCTTCCCAAAATCCCATCCAGCCCTGCCTTCTGGCAGTGGGAAGCCATTTCTCCTTGTCCCATCACTCCAGTTCCTGATGAATTGTCCCTCCACAGCTTCCCTGTAGCCCCTTCAGCCACTGGAAAGCTGCTCTGAGGTGTCCACATCTTTTCTTCTCCAATATACAAAACTCTGCACCATCTCACACCCAGGGGAGAAACAAATGGCAGCTAAAACTGCAGTGCTTGATAAATCACAGACATTTGTGAATGATGGAAAAAAGGAAAAAAAGATCAGGCTTTTCCCCCTTCATTCTCCTGTCCCTGTAGGGCACAGAGTCCTCCACACTCACCTTAGTTTGTGTTCAAGTTCCAGTTCAAATTTCCCTGGACAAACTCATCTGAGAACAAGAAAACTGAATTCACCTCAGCTGGAAGTTTGGCTCTTGCTGAGGCTGACTAAAAGCAGGGCACTGAAAGTCTCTGTACCATCGGGGGACTCCCAGCCAGGTATCCAGATTCAGAAGCTGGTGCAAAGACAGAATCACAGCATCACTGGGGCTGGAAAAGAGCTCCAGGGTCACCCAGTCCAACCCGGGACTGTTCACACAACTGAAGTGAAAATACAGCCCAGGAATCTCCACTGGGGAAGAGTCAGAAACATCTTCCAAGCAGGAATCAGCTTCCCCTGAGCAGCACGCTTCATTTAAGATGATGAAAACAGAGTTTTAACTCTTCACTCCAGCTGTCCTTTGTGCCTTTTGAAATGTCTGACCTCCTCCTATGGCAGGGCAGCTGAATTTCTCAGCATTTTCTCTCCTCAGACACAACTCAACACCGTCAGTTCTACGTATTCATCCACAGAGAAAGCACCCTGGCTGTATCTGACATTAAAAACGTTTTCTGTTCAGTTAGCTGTGTTTTCCCAGAGAATTAGAACGGGAAGTGCTTCAAAATGGTGGCCTTCACGTGTGACACTCGCTCCTAAAAAAGGACACTGCTCGTGTGGTATTAAGTAACAAGAGCTGTCACGCACCGACCTTTAAATTGTCTGTCGGGGGCAGCAGTGCCTGGGAAGGAAATGCTGCATCCCTACCAAAACAAGCCAGGGAACCACCGTCAGGAAGCAGCACTTGCACGCTGGGTTACAGCCACCAAGCCCCAAACCTCGGTGAGGAAATATTGTTTCCCTGCAGGAATTCTTTCCCAAGGTCTCTGCTGAAGCGCTTCCCGCTCCCGGAGCTCTGCCAGGAGCGCTTGGCAGAGGCTGGAACACAAACACAAGGAATGGCAGCAACAGTGGGCTCTGAAACGTGGGACTCTGGAGCGCTGTGCTTTATTATCCAGCAGTTTCCTACGTGTAGGGATGTGTCCACGTGGGAGCTCCACAAGTGCAGCAGCCACTGGCTCGATCCCTAATTCTAAGCAATGCTGCTGTTTGGGTGCATTTCAGGGGTATTATGGCAAAAAACGAACATTTCAGGCACCATTTCTCCATGCCCACAGAGTGTCCAGGAGGACCTGTCACATCTTCCCTCAGGAGAATGTCCATGGCGCTGTCCCGCCCGACTTGAGGGATTTAGGGGATAATTCCTGACCGAAATTTTAAAGCTGACAAAACCAGACCTAACAATGTCTGAAGATACTGGGAACGACCAAAGGCACCCCCAGGATACCTGAGGAAAGCTTCATTTATTGCTGCCTGCAGAAGCAGTTCCAGCAGCAGCAATTCTGCGTGGCACCGGTGTGGAATTAAATTAGAACCTGTTCCCAGAAAACCCACTCCAGTTAGGAGGGGGCTGGGTCAAAGGCTGCAATTTGTATTCCTGGCTGAGCTTCCAAGGCTTTCTTCTTGCTCAGGACACAGATTTTCCATTTCTATCAACAGTACCACGAGGTTTTTGCAGTCACTTAAGTGCAAATCATCAAAATCTCCTGCATTACAAACCAAAAAATCCTCTCTGTGCTGTTCTGTAGAATGCACAGCGCTGAAGTCTACGAGTACAGATCCTGCTAAGGAAAACTCACTGTCACCCATTTTTCACCATCCTCCGTAGAGTTATTCCCTTGATGTTTACAAAAACTTTTGTTTTCCTCAGGATCCACCTCTGTTCCTCACAGAGTTCCTGTTCTACGTGTGCAGCAACTCAACACAAATACAATTTAAAGATGCTCCCTGTCCCTTACATTCAAATATAAAAGGATGCACCTCTGGCTTTCTCCCTCTATCCTATCTCCGTGCCATGATACCATTCAAGAAATTACATTTTTTTTCCCCAAACATTTATTCTGGGCCTCATTTTGCAGCTTTTATTCATCATCCTACAACAAATAACATAAAATCCCCCATGGAGAAGGCAACTCAGGTGAGCTCCCTCAGGATCTAAGAAGCAAAATTAATTTTAGTTATATTTTACCTACTTTTGAAAACTAAATCTAACCATTCAAAGCCTCCTAAGTGCTGAAATAAAATGTTGCTTTGGTAATTCTTTAAAGTGTGTTCTGTCGACACAACAAGCAAGAGCTCCCACAAGAAGTTCAATTTTTGCCTACCATCAGCCTTGCTGAACCAATGATGCAGGGAGTTATGGGAACTGAAGGACAAGGGAAAAAGTACATTTTAATTTTCTCAAATAAAGAAATCAGAGTACAAATATTTTTATCAACTTAGTCCTATAAATGTACGAAAGGGTTGCCTTAAAACACTACAAAACTACCTCGTAGGATTAAATTTTATCACATAAAGGACTAGAGCTGGATACTTCCTTTCAGAAGTCTTCACCTGCTTAAGTTCTCAAAACTCTCAACTACAAATAAATTTCTATACCCAAGTGTACCTAAGCACATTCCAAACCCTCCTGGATAGATGCATTTGTCAAGAATATATTATCTACAAAATAAAAAGAAATATTTTTGCTCTGGAAGCAAAGTTACGAAGCACGTGGAGGAGAAAAGAAGGAATTACTCAAGAAAACTCAGGCAGGATTGTTAAAATTCCCACTTTAGGAAAGCCTCACTCCTGTACCAAGTTCTACTTTTTTGGCATCCTTAAAACCACACAGAGCCCTCCACGGACAGGGATGTGAGTCAATATTCACGTGAAAACTCAAGCAAATGAGTCTTGAAGCAGCAGCAGGAATATTGCAGGGAAAATATGATCCCAACTACTTCATGGCCAGTGCTATTTCTGGCCTTCATTTACGAGCCCACTTCCACCTAGAAGTGCTTAAAAAGAAGGTTTTAAACTATGATCTGATGTGGGGAGAACAAACAGGGAATGGGTAAGGCAAGGGGATTTTAATTTCAGAAACAAGAAATGCAAAGGAAGGACAGGATAAGGACCTTTGCTGTTTTTAGGGGACCGGATCACTTGTCATGGACTCACACAAGGTGTGCAAGGCCAACAAACAGCAGCCTGGAGTCCTGAACGATCAAAATAAAGGACATGGATATAGCGAAGAGCAAAATAAACATAGATTTCTCAGAACTTCCTGCAGGTAGTGATAACATTTGGAGCTGACAGAGGTGAACAAGCAGAAGAGATTTGCTTTTCCCCTGTGGATCGCACTCATCAATCGGGGTCTGGCAGAAGAGAAGCAGCCCAGAGAAAAGGGGAAATTGAAGGAAACGGGTTTCGGGCAGCAGATTTTGACAAAAGACCAACAGTTCTGTACCCACGATTATGGATTGGCTGGATCTGAAGGAGAAAACTCCGGAGCAGAAGCAAAAGAGGTACCCTGAGAATTTCTTGGTTCTGCTTGAAACACAAACCCTCAGTGGGAGCATCTGCCCCCCAGCTGGGGCTCCAAAACAGGCGTAGGCGAAGGCAAGGTGGACGCAAAACCAGCTCCCATTTTCTGAAACCGAAGCCAGCTGAGATCCCTGGCCAGCAATGCAGACACCACACACGTCCCATTAACACCACCAGCAGCGTTTCCACCCTCCAGGACGTGTTCCCACAGGAAAAAAAAAAAACCCTGTGTGTAAATGGAACCGGTGGTGGGCAGAGCCAAACCCCTGCGAGCTCTGCTGCAGAAAGCCAGGCACCGATGGCACACACCCCAATAATCACCTGCAAAGGGAAAACCACATCTCGGGATCAGATTCCCACCCCTCCCGGAACCAGGGGGGTCCGAGCTGAGCCGACACGGAGGGATGGTGAATGTGTTTGGAAACCTGAAAAGCAGAAGGAAGCACCTCAGCTTTACCAGAACGTGTAAAACTGCAAACACGGAGCAGGCAAATGCTTCTGCCTTGCAGCATGTTCCCTGGGTGACCTTAGTATCACACTGTAAAAAAAGACCTTCAGAAAGACTGCAGCGCACGACAGATTGAAAACAAAACAATTAGTCTGCGATTTAAAAAAATAAAATTACAGGGTATTTTGTAATACACAGCCTTAATGAAGCTTTTTTGATAATCATGTGGTCAAAGTTTGTACAGACAGTTAAAAGCTGATTTTTTTTTTTTAAAAATTGACTGATTTTGTTAAATAAAGGAAAAACCATCCTGGTTTGCTGGACAGCAGTTCAGTCGTGTCCCCCAGCCCTGTGCTGGATGTGACAGCCAGCCAGGATGGATGAGCATTCCCAGCTCCACAAAACTGCCTGCCATCTCCTCTGGGAAGCCCACAGCAGGGAGCCTGGAGCACTGTGCTACAAAAAAAACACCCCAATTTTATCTCCAACCAAATTAATCTGTGAAGTCTCCCATGCCACCGCAGGGCACAGATAAACACAGGCACACAAAGCTCATCTGAATCATCTCACAGCACAAGAAAAACGCAGAAGGAATCAGAGCACAGTTGGACTCCTGGTGTTATTTTTTTTATATTTTACTCATCTCTGATCTAATCCTTTGTAATCTAAATTTAGCTTAGGCTTTCCTTGTATAGTAACCATCACTGTAAAAAAAAAAAAAAAATCCCTATTTCCAAGAAGGTTTCGCTGGATATTAGCTAAATGCAGATGTAGCCAAGTAATGAAGAGAACTTGGTTCTGGATCCAGTGAATGCAACCCCCATGTTCACATTTCTTTTTTCAACACCATTTGAAGGTGTTTTTGTAAAGAACTGAATGAAGTGTGTGTTTAAAACACTGGAAGAATGAGGATTTAAATAAAAAAGCTGTAAGCACTCTATTTCTAGAAAGCCTTCCTGACATGAGTTAAGAGAACAGTTAAATAAAAGGAAAATTGACATCCAAAATGTTGGAAAATCTTGGGTTACCACACTTTATGAGCCATGGCTAATCTGCATGTGGCACATCTGGCATGAGAGATGTGATACACACCAGGCAAAGAGCTGCAGGCAAGAAATGCTTTAAAATAAACACCTCAGCTCTTCAGAGGGCAGGAGGGATGGGAGGAAGGAAGGGAGGAAGGGATGGGAGGGAGGAAGGAAGGAGGAAGGCAGGGAGGGAGGGATAGGAAGGAGGGAGGAAGGGAAGAAGGAAGGAAGGGAGGAAGGGATGAGAAGGAGGAAGGGAAGAAGGAAGGAAGGAAGGAAGGAAGGAAGGAAGGAAGGAAGGAAGGAAGGAAGGAAGGAAGGAAGGAAGGAAGGAAGGAAGGAAGGAAGGAAGGAAGGAAGGAAGGCAGGCACTCATCTACTGCTGCACTCCAGCACTTAGGAATTGTCACTCCCTCGCTGGGATTCTGGGTTCCAAATCCCAAACATTCCATCTCACTTGGTTCATGCTCACCATATTTCACTGCTTAGCTTGGCAAAGCATCAAAATAGAACATTTTCACCCTCCTTAACCTCTGCTGTTGGCACACCAGTTTATTAAGCTCAGGCCTCACAGAAAATTACCATTTTCCCTCCAAACCAATATAATTCTGTTGTCATCAACACCCGCTGTTACAGCCCCGGCCAACTGGAGAATATTCCCTTTTTCCTCACAGGGAAAGGGACACAGTTTCTATGCAGCTGCTCCTCAGTAATTAGCGAAAGACAATTCATCAATGAATAATTTTATCTGTTCTGATGACCACTGAGTGCTGAAACCTCCCAACAGCGCATCAGATAAATAAGAGGATATTTGGTAGGATCCTAATATTCCAATTATCTGCACTCCCAAACACTCCCACCAGACATTCCCTGCCCGTGCCATGCTGGAATAAAAACCAAAAGAGTGTGGAAGAGCCTCACACCTCCAGCAAGGAGCTGATGCTGACCTGCAGACATCCTGAATGGAACAGGATCTGCTTAGTGACCGACCTGGACTCTGTAAAATAAGAAAATTCCCATTTTTCTCCCATACAATTATTCCCTTTTCCTTCCATCCCCCTCCCAAAAATTGGACTAAAACTCTTCAGAGTGAATGGTTTCTCTGTTCCTTTCACTCTCTGGTTTCCACACAATTTTGGGTTGAATTTCTGGCGAGTCAATCAGCACTAAGTGTCCAATGTTTTACAGCTCTTCTTGCAGACACCCCACAAAGGCATTTCTGTACCTCTTCGTGTCTACTCCTATTTCTGCATAAAACACAAAGGGGAAAAAAAACCCCATGAACTGCTTTTTCTGCAACCTACAGCTGAAAAAAAGGTTTTTTTTCTAGCAGATACCAAGCCAAGATTTGAGTTTCTACTTGAAATAAGATTGATTTCTTCTAATTTATTGGTTTTTACCTATCAGGCAGCAACTATCAGAATTATTTTAACAAGAAAATAATTTTTTTTAAAAGAAGGACTCAAGTTCTGCAATTTCTAGTTTTAATAACTGGCACTCATTAAGTAAACTGCAGCAACAGGAAGTTATACCTTATCCAGCTCAAACGTGGAATCAAACAACAAAAAACCCAAATAACTAAAAACAATCAAAAAAAAAAGGAAATAAAAATTACTGATAGCAGCAAAAAAACTGGAAACGTGTGAGGAAAATACTGGGAATAGAAATAGAAATAAATATGATATAAGCAGAAATCTTCTTTTTTGTTGTCCCCAGAAGCTAAACATTCATTTGCAAACCTTGTCTAGAACAGAAATTAAAAAACAAAGTAAATTTGTCCCATCCCTGGCAGTGCCCAAGGCCAGGTTGGGTGGGGCTTGGAGCAGCCTGGGACAGTGGGAGGTGTCCCTGCCATGGCAGGGGTGGCACTGGATGGGCTTTAATGTCCCTTCCAACCCAAAGCATTCTATAATTTTATAACTCTACAATTCTGTGATTCTAAGTGTAAACTGAGTGGGAGCACAGTGCTGATATTAAGATAGAAAGAAGACAGATCAAGGTAAGAACAGGACAGGCAAACCAGCTGCACTCCCAGCACTGCCCCGAATTTCCAACACCTTCACACTCAAAGCTCTTTGGTGCTTCCCTACCACAAAAAAAACCCAAATATCCACTCACAGCTGCTTTTCAAACCCTTGGCAAAAGGTGGCTGTTCTGTTTTCCCAACAGATGGATACTTAAACATTCCTCAAGCATCACTCCTTGCTAACCTGCCATGGTCTGCTGACTTTAAATGACTCTCCATCACATGAATTCTTCATGACATCAACCACCACGGCAGAGCTGAAATGTGCATTAAAGCAGGTGGCCACCAGCAATTCCTTTTATCTCTCACATCTGGCACCACACTCCATACAGAGTTTATACATTATCTGCTGCTAATAAATCATAAAATCAGAGAATCATGGAATGGTTTGGGTTGGAAGGGGCCTTCAAGATCATCTGAACTCTGAAGCTTTTCTATTGTCACTTAACAGATGCAATTCAGTGAATACTTTTTTTATCCAAAAAGTACAATGTAGTATGTTGTAAACTGCATTTTTTAAAAGCATGAAATATAAGCAATCTGTGGGATTAGGGTTAGGTATTTAAATATTATTATGACTGTAGGAAAGACTAAAAGGATGATTAAAAATAAACCAGCAGAGCAGGACATCATGGTTTGCAGACTCAGTTATGACCATAAGCAAGGTTATTCTTTAGTGTCAGTAAAACAAAGGTGCTCCCTTTTTCTCACATCCCCCAATTCCCAATTAAAACAAAACAATTAGGAATGGAGTCACCACGTGCTTAACTGGAATTCTAGCCAGTCTTTAACTTCAGAAAAATCCAACCTAAACACTGAGCAAATTATCCTTTAGTTGACAATCTGCCATTGGGACTGGGGAGTTTTGGACTTCTGATAATTGGTTTGATATGAGCTCTGATAACGATTTTTCTCCAATTAATACTGCAATCTCCCTACATCCCACTTCTTTTACATTAAGCTTGGAGTATTTGCTTAAGAATAATCAGTAAAAATTTGTTTCCCTTGAATTTTTATTTCCTCCTTTCTGTGGTTTCAGCTCCATCTCCCTAACTTTTCTTCCTCCTCCAGTTTTCTCTTCGTCATCCCTCTTCATCTTCCTCAGTGGACGAACAGCCTGATGATGCATTTGAACACAAATCCAATTAAAAATGTCCCTGGGACCCTTTATAGCTGCATCCCACAACTCCCTAATGCAACAAGCCACGAAAGCTTTGTGTTTGCAAAGAATCCTGTAAAACACTTTTGGGTTTTGGGGTGGTTTTTTTTTGAGGTAAGATAATATCATCAGTAAAAACAGGGTAAAAATAGTGTCAGTTCGAGTTTACAAAAAAACCCTGGACGTTCATCTACGTTGAACAGTTCAGCAACAAGAACAATGCCAGTAAACTTCTGGAGAGCAACATGAGGTACAGGATTTTATAGCAATCCTGGGGGTCACAAAGCTGCAGTGGGGGAACCTCACTTTTTTTTACACACCATTCTCCGGGCCGTGACATTTCAGGCTAAATGATATGAGGTGTGATAAATGCAAGCCCTCGTTTGAATACAAACAGATTCTTAAAATATTTTAACTAGGACTATAAGTGAAAATAAATTAGGCCAGTGGGATTTAGGGCAAGAATTCAGATTCTGTGGGATTTTCTAAGTTTACTGCTTAAGTTAGAAATTACACGAGCTTTCAGAGTTTTTGGCTCTGGAAACAAGTAATTCAAATTAATTCTGAAATTGTATCACTCTCTTCTTACTGGCAGCATAAGAATAAACAAAAATCAGTGTCCTTATTCTTAACCACACCAGGTTAAGAACACAACAACCAGGTGACCACAACAGGTGCTGTGTGAACTTCTCCAGGCAGAGGTGCTTTAAGTTTCCCAGCTCCTACTGTGCTTCCATTGTAAACCCAACCTCTCTTTCTTCTTTCATTTTTGTATTTTAATCTAACAAGGGCAAGGAGATGGAGATGTGCAAAATGGAAACTGGAATCTGTGATCTAACTTTGAGTTTCTAACAAATCTGATTTTCTTTTCCCTGCGTAGTCACCATGAGAGCCTGAAGTCTCCAAGGAATCATTCGGACTTTGTGCGACTGCATTTGGCTGTAGTTCAGCCTTTGGATCTTTCATAGAAGCCCAGAATGGTTTGGGTTGGGAGGGACCTGAAAGCTCATCCAGTGCCACCCCTGCCATGGCAGGGACACCTCCCACTGTTCCAGGCTGCTCCAAGCCCCAGTGTCCAACCTGGCCTTGGGCACTGCCAGGGATCCAGGGGCAGCCACAGCTGCTCTGGGCACCCTGTGCCAGGGCCTGCCCACCCTCCCAGGGAACAATTCCTGCCCAATATCCCATCCAGCCCTGCCTTCTGGCAGTGGGAAGCCATTCCCCCTTGTCCTGTCACTATGTTCCTTGTGAAAAGTCCCTCTCCAAAGCCCCTGTCCGTAATTGTGGGCAGCAATCTGCTAATCAAACACATTATCAAATCACTTGGAGGCCTACCTATTATTCTGTTTTATCGGAATGCAACGTTGTCAATATATTCCTTTATTAGTCTGATGATTATAACAATTATAATTAAGAGGTTTAGGGGGGGAAATGCAAATCCAGGATTGTCCAAGGTCCAACCCTACTCTTTGGGGTTAATTAGGGTGTGGGGAAGTTGATTCATCTGAGCATATTATTAGTGGGGAGGCCCTGGCACAGGTTTTACAGGGAAGCTGTGGCTGCCCCTGGATCCCTGGCAGTGCCCAGGGCCAGGTTGGACACTGGGGCTTGGAGCAGCCTGGGACAGTGGAAGGTGTCCCTGCCATGGCAGGGGTGGCACTGGATGGGCTTTAAGGTCCCTTCCAACCCAAACCATTCCATATTTCTATGATTAATAACATACCTAGTTTTTCTATGCCGTGCCCTCCCCTTTTTAAGTCCATACACTGTCCTACACTGATTTATGCCTGGTTTTGAGGTTTTTAAATTATTTTTAGAAGCACATGACTTTATTTAAGACTGTATTCTGATCTGAGCTCATGCAAACAGGCAATAAGTTGGCTATTTGATGAACACAAGGATATCTTTCTCAGTGAAGTGCAAATATTAATCCCTGAGTACTTCTGGGCAGTTTAAGCTTAGGCAACATTTCCTTTTCCTAAAGAAAAGTTACAATTCAAGAGCAAAATTGACAGCCGTGGAATTAGCAAGCCAATAGCAATAATATACACATAGTACATTGCATTTAATATTACATATAACAAGATATCGTATTTGTTATGGCATATTGTATTCTGTTACGTGTATCATGTGCTTCAAGTTAATCCTCCTCTTCAAGAAGCTGCAATGATTTGAAACGTCAGCATTCAATTTTTGCACTTCATTACCAAATTCCTGTTATTTAAAATGTGGGCATGAAAACAGCACCGTGTAAAACAAACCAGCGAATTGTGACTGAAACCCTGCCATGACCATTCCTTCACTCCTGTTTTAACTGCGCAGCCTTCCAGGGTTTCCTCTCAGATTCAGGGAACGATTCCCCCCAGATTTAAGGAACAATTCCCCTCAGATTAAAGGAATTTTCCCCCTCAGATTGAAGGAATAATTCCTTCCCCTCAGATTTAAGGAACAATTCCCCTCAGATTTAAGGAATGAATCCCCCCATATTTAAGGAATGATTCCCATCAGATTTAAGGAACCATTCCCCTCAGATTTAAGGAATGATTCCCCCCAGATTTAAGGAACCATTCCCCCCAGATTAAATGAACAATTCCCCCCTGATTAAATGAACAATTCCCCCCTGATTTAAGGAACAATTCCCCTCAGATTAAAGGAATGATTCCCGCCAGAATTAAGGAACAATTCCCCCCAGATTGAAGGGTGCTTCGAGGCTGTATTTGTGTCCCCGTGATAATGGGGATTGTTCAGGAACTTCCAGCAGCAGGGAAATCCAATCTCCTATCGGAGTTCAACGCGGGTTAATTGCTCTGCAAAACGGGTATCTTTTTTTTATGACTCAATTCCCACTGGGAATGCCAAACCTCCCTCTGCACTGCAAGCGGGGGGCCCACTCCGTTAACAGGAAGAAAATCCACTGATTTTACACAATAAAAAAAGAAAGAAGGGCACATTTTGCCTTCAATTCCATGGAAAATCAGGCACACAAGGTGCGTGACAGGGAAATAGGGACCTGATTGTTCGGTGCCCTCGGGAATGGTGCACAACAGGTGGAAAGAAAATCAGGGAAAAGCGACGCAAAGGAGACGCCAAATCCCAATAGAGAAATCTTTCAGCAAGTGTGTCGTGGAAAATGGTACAGCAGGGAAGAGTCTGGGAATGGCACAGGACCAAATCAGTGCCAAAAACTTCCGAATTCCTCCCTTTTTACAGGCCAGGGAGGGAACAGACTCTTGGCTGTGTCACAAGAACTCCTGCGTGATCTTTTGTTATCAGGCTGAGCTTTCTCCAGCACTGGCTGGTGCAAATCACTACCCATAAATGAATGGCAGAATAAAGTATGAAATATTATACATTTAAAACGAAAATTAGCAAAAAAATCTACTGTTGAACTTAATTTGATTTGATTTAAGGGGAACAAACCTTACTCTGTTATTTGAGCTGATCTTCAGCACCAAAGGAAGGCACAAAATACTGAATATAAATAAACACCCCTAAGGAAGAAAAGCACAGAAGCAGCTATTTAATACACCAACTTTTTTTGTTCTGAGGATAAAAAGTCCTTCAACCATATAAATAAATTAAGAAACGGAACTTGAAAAGTTAGTAATAAGAGTGATGTAAATAATGAAGAAATATGACATATATANATAAAAGTGATGTAAATAATGAAGGAATATGACATATATATATATATATATATATTCCTATATCTAGGAATTTAAAGAGCAGGTCTATTGGTCTTAGTATCTAACTTTGGATTTTAAGTAAGACATTCATCAAGCAAAGCATTCCTATCCCATCCTACAGTTTAACAAAATCAAGGGATCTGAGTTTTTAAAGGCAGTATGAACTATTGTGACCTCGATATCCAAACTAACAAATTATTTTAGGGTTATGTAGCTGCAGAAAAGATTGAGTATAGAGTATGTACAGTGTTTAAATGCACCTAACCTATGGAACAGCACATAGTTTTTAAATTTCCTATTTCAATTTCCTGAGAGAAAGGCACCTTTCCTGCGAGGAAGAATCCTTCCTGCAAGCCATGGTATCCCCTAGCTCCCCAACCGAAATTCCAGAGGCAGGAGGGTGGAGGGGGTTAATTTACACAAACTGTTAATGTTGGTGATAAAATAATCACTTTTAGCAGACTGATAATGTACAGGAGAGTCTGACCATGCTAAAATACAAAGATTATCATGGAATCATGGAATGGTTTGGCTGGGAAGGGGCCTTAAAGCTCATCCAGTGCCACCCCTGCCATGGGCAGGGACACCTCCCACTGTCCCAGGCTGCTCCAAGCCCCGTCCAGCCTGGCCTTGGGCACTGCCAGGGATCCAGGGGCAGCCACAGCTTCCCTGGAAAACCTGTGCCAGGGCCTGCCCACCCTCCCAGGAAGAACGGTGGATCCAGCTGCTGATGGAAGGAGAAGCAGCACGGTGACTTTGTGACGTATTTTGCAAAGCCTACCCTAAATGCCAGGTTTCTACCTCGATGTGACGTTTCAACCCATTCCCCACAATCTCCCTGATTTCAATTCAACTTTTAAAAAACCCAGTTTCAGTGGAGAATAGGGGGGACCACCGAGGTGCAAGGAATAACTAAACCCAGAGTAAAACATCACAAGGACTTGAAAACCAAATTAAAACTCCCCCAGTCCATAACACAGTTTGTCAGTCTCAGCTTGTTTGCCCCTGAAGTGCCGTTCCCATCTCCTTCAATTACACCCTGGTTTTCCTTAACTCAGACCTGCATCAGCACCACCCCTATTTCATTTCAATACAAGTAAACCAAGAGTTTTCAAATAAAATGAGTCTTCATGCCCACTTCGCAAAATTAGAGCTGTAGGTCAGTTTTTCAGCATTCAACAATATGAATCTAGCAAAGTCAAAGGGCACCAACAAAGGCAAATATTTTCTTCTGCAAAGCTTTTAGCTGTTTGGAAATTGTTTATTCTCAATTGACATTTTATTTAAATATCCTATTCAGCAGTTATGAAAGGAACCCCAGCCCACATTTCACTTCCACTAAAATTCACCACTTTTGTGTCAAACTTTCCCTAACAATGGCACTTTGTGCTTCTTAAGTATTGGGGAATAGGGACCCACAATGGCATTTCATACAGAATATATCCCATGCTGGCTTAGTCATGTGTAAATCAAATTTTCTGCCAACTAAAATACTGAAACAGGATCTAAGATAAAGCATAAAACTGAAATTTATATCTAATTAATTTAATTTTAATGAAATGCTCGTGAAACCATTCCAGCCAATTAGGGTAAGCAGAAATACTAGAAATAGAAATATTTCTTTGTTAATCTCGAGTCTTATGAGTGCAGTAAGCGTGTCTCTTATAATATAACACTTGTATCCCTACACCAGATGCAGCCTCAAAAAAACAATGGTTTCATTTTAAAACCTGCCCTCCCTGGGATGCTCTGAGGAGACACAGAAAGTGGAACTGCTTCTGGCAGGGTTAGCCTGGTCAGGTGGCACTAGGATAAACACCAGGCAAGAAAAGGTTTCTGAAACTCACAGAAAGAATTTCCTTCTAGAGAAAAAAAAAAAAACCCCAAGGTTTTCACGTTTGGGGAGGATTTGAAATTTCAGTTTGAGAAATAAAAACTGGAATCCTTTTTTAAAAAACAGCCCGAAAGGGGTTTTAACACGAGATCACAGAAGGAATATTGATCATTTAAAACAACATACGGCATTTTAACCGATTTTTATTTGACCTTTAGGCCGATGCCATTTAATCTTGGGCACCTACAGGTGAATTCCCACTTTGCTGTGACCTCAGGACACACAAACGCAGCCCGGGGACAGGACAGCGAGCACCCAACGCCCCAAGCACCAGGCCCTGCCATCTGGAGAGCTAACGAACAATCAAGGGATCCCAAATTAAGCGACACGGCTTTCCCTTCGAATCTTTAGGACAACACTGTCAAGTCCAATCTATTCCCTCGGCCTCCAGAATCAATTTTTCAAACTTTATGACAGGTCTAATAGTTCCCACCTGTTCCTCCTGCCTGACTTTTGACTGGCACGTTCCCAGCCAGGGTGGAAATGCAGACAAAGGCCCCTATTAGGCTCCGGCTGTTTCTCTACTGTGAGGTTGCTCAGCCATTAAATTAATTCCAGCCCCCTTTTCCCCCTTCCACCTCTTCATTTTTGGGGGGTACGGAGGTTTGGGGAAGTGGAAAAGGGAGACGAAAGTTTGGCATCCAGTTGGTGGCGGAGGTACGAGAAAATCTGAAGTCATGGAGGTTAAATGCTGATTTTTTTTTGATCATCTACTAATTAAACAACTTAGTTTACAACAAATCCCATTCCGTAAGTTCTTGAGGTGTCTGTATCATATTTTTAACCATCAAAACTTGGTAAAATTTGGAAGAGTCCCTCATGCAATGCCTGATTCCATACAGAAAGTGTTGCAGTGTTTTTCTGGGAATCCTGAAGGATCAATAAGTAACTATTTTTTCTTCAAGCAAAGGAAATTGTTTTCCCTGAGATATGTTTTCCTTTCATTCAGAACTGGCAATTAGACACAAGCACCACACACATATCCTAACAAATTTATGTGGGTTCCTTTGGAAGCAGGTTAATAACCTGACAACTTTGTCCCTCAATAAAAATTCCCGAATTTTTGCATCAATTTCTAGAGATTTCTGAAATGTTATCATTTACATCTCAAGGTTCTTTACTGAACTGCAAATCACAAGGGTTACATTATCCTATTATCCATGACAACAGAGTACTTACATCATCAACCATAATACTTAAGACAAACATTTTAATAAAAAAAAAGGTCTTTTCGTAAGATAAACTTAATCTAAAATAGATTATCAATGAATTAATAATTTTAATTCAAATTATAATCTGCATAGGACCATCTTCCCAGCATAAGCTTCATACAGCCAGGACTTTACAACTTACCTGAAACCCAGCTATTTAAGCCTCATCATGATGGGGGAAATTCTGAAGACCTACATCTGTAAGCACTTCATTGTATTTGGATTGCTTAGAATTAAAAAGCAACCTTTAAACATATGAGAGTAAAGGTTCTACAGTCACTGAAAAAACAAGACCACTTCTCTTAGCAACTTCTTGATAATTAATCACTCATAAACTGGTCAGATTCTATTTAGCTTGATCCAAATCCAACCACAAAACTCGGAATTAAACACTTCGTCTTACTGAGATGCCGGAACGAAGTCACTGACAACCACAACCAAAACCAACTGTGAGGGAGGAAATCTCTTCACCTATTAAATTATCACCAATTTCTTCACAAGCTGAACATGCTGTGAGTACTAAAATTGAAGAAGCAAATACTACAAATAACTCTTATTTCTATAAAATAACTCTTCGTGGCCTCTTACCCAACTAGCAAGTCTCTATTTCTCCTGCAGGATGGAAATCTGGGGGAGAGGATTGGCAAAATTAGACAGCAACATTTTTCTAATGAGTGGATGTTCGTACATAGAGGGAATAGTTTGGAACTGAAATCTGTATTTGTCCCTAAATTGCAATGTAGGCTCTCAGGCTGGGAACTGAAGCCATTATTGGTTAACTCATCACTGACAACGACACTCGGGACAATTTCATCTCGATTAAAGAGAAAAATCCCAAACAAAATTCCTGAGGTTATTTTTCACCTGTAAAATTTATCTGCATTTCCTACAGATAAAATAACCCTGATACTCAAAAGTAGCTGCCACAAGAACTTACAGCTGCAGGTAGAAACAGGCTTAGAGTTTCTGTCCTGAAGAGCAACAACTTCCCAAAGACAGTTTTTTCCATCAGACTTCCACTAAACACAACAGTACAGCCTCTGTACACAGACTCCAAGCTGAGATTTAGTAGCTGTGATTTTCCTATCACTTAATCCCATTTAAACTCTCATGAACAACCTTCTCTAAGGTATCCCACAGCTCATTCACAAGGGTCATCTGTGTGATGGTGAAAGAACCTCTACCAGAACCCTAATCCACGTTTTAAAAACCCAAACCAAGCACTAAAGAGCATTTTAGTGCAATATTCAGCAAAAGAAACGAGAGAAAATAGGAATGTTTAAACTAGGGGCACAATCTGCTTGGTATCACTCTTCTCAAGTAACAGGCTTGGAAAACAACTTGCACTAGAGAATGTATTTAATCTCCTAAATATTAACATTTATTAAATTAAATTTCCTTACGGTGATGTTCAGAGGAATAAAGATTAAGCTCCACTACCAAGCAAAGAGTTGTCCCACTCAGCTTTTCCCACCTTTTACGGCTCAGCATTTTATATATTATCAATTAATATCCTGTGAACACAAAATTCTCTGTTTCGTGTCCGGTTTCTTTCAGAACATTGTGTGTTACCATCATTATGAATTCCCAGTCAGAAAGTTAATTCGGGACGCCCTGGATCCCCCCCATCTTACCCATCCAGAAGATTCATGGTTGTCGTGGTCACCTCAGCGAAAAGAAGGATCTTTCCCAGCTTCTTGGTTTGAAGATTCTCCTGATAGGTCTTCAGGCTGAAATGTTCTGAGGAGAAGCTTCCCATCTCCGTGACCACCGGCATCAGGGACGGAGTCACCTCCACTTTGGACTCCCAGGATGAAACAAATTTCAGAGACACTTTGCTGGATGCCCTCAATCCCTCAGCGTCCACGTTTCCCTCCAGCCACTTCAGGAAAGCAAGATGGATTTCCTGCAGGCAAGGGCAATAAAATAAGAAATACAGATCACCCCACGTGGAGACACACAATCCTCTCAAAAGCATTTTTATTCAAGCAATCATCTACCTCAAAACAGGAAAATTAACTCAATTTCCTCTTCAAAAAACAAATTTTGCTGCTTGTCCTGGTCCAGCCTGGCCTGACTACTCGGCACTGCCCTCCTAGAGTTGAGACCATGCTCCTTTGCAGATTAATTAAACCTCATTTTTCCCTGCAGCAGGGTTTGCAGGGGTCTGCCTACATCCTGAAGCACGGAGTGCACACATTCACCTGCACCGTGCGGGTTTCTCAGCGTGCTGAGATCCTCTGCTGGAAGAAGCCCTTTAGTCCATCACTAAGACTCGATTTAAAGGCTGAACCAGCAGCTAAGAAAAACATTTCCTGATTTCTCAGTGGAGTATCAGCTAAAATGGCTCATGCCTTTAGCTAAGGGGTGATTTACTGCTCTTAGCACCCATGTGGTGACACCCTGAATGTTACACATCACTCCTTCTGGAGATAACTAACTCTTCTTTGAGAGGTTTGGTGAGAAATGTTTGCCATGTCTTCAGGAACAGCCACAAACACAGACTCTGGGACTTTTTGCTCAGTCTGCAGCTTACATTTCGGAGAGCTGAAGCCATCTTTTATGTGATAAATGAAACCACAAAAAACTGTGGTTTCAACTCGACTGGCAATAAGGCACTCGTGATTCTTGCCCCCTAATCTCCAAGAGGATAGGATCTGATTTTTAAATAAAAAGGTTCTAACCAAGCACACGCCCCTCCTTCCCATCACTGCCGTAGCTGGGAACTGGAATACATTTTCTCCGTGAGTGCTGAAGGCAGGACTGAGCTCTCCTGCCCTTCAACAACATGTCTCTGAGCTCCAGCCCAACTCTTCAAAACCCACAAACCACAAATGAAGAGCAAACTTCCCATAAACAGTTATCTATCTGATGCCTTAGGTTTTAACTTTTATACGTTTCAGATCCTGTGCTGCCCAGTGTGTGACTCTGGAGTTTCTTGCAGCTCATGAGCTGCTCTCCTGGGCCAGACAGACACAACAAAGCTTCTCTGAGCTCGCTGTCCAAGGACACTCAGACTGTCCCAGGCCCAAAGGTGTAAACTAGAGCCCCTAGAGAGGTGGAGAAATTGAAGAAATTACATCATTGGCTGAAGTTTTAATTGGCGAATTTATGCTGATATGCAAATGGACCAAACCTGTAAAAGTGTGAAGAACTTGTGACTCGTTGTCCATCTCAGGGTCCATTTTGGGAGTGGCCTCTGGCTCCCCAGGGTGAGCCTTTGAAGGCCTCTCCAATAAATCCCTGCCTTTATTCCCTCACTCCTGTCTGGTCTCTGTCTCTAGGCAGCCACTCAAGGCATCATATCCAAGGAATGGCTCCTCTTTTCCACATCCCACTCTTCTACCTGAAGAAGGAATGAGAGAAGTGCTCCTGTTCCTGACACCTTCCTCTGGCTTTCCCACCCCCAGAAATGGCATTTTCTCACATTTCACCCACGTTGCTGCCTGTGCTGAGTGTCAGCAGAGGGGCTGCAGAGCAGGACACAAAGAAAGGAGTAACTTTTCCCAAATTCCATCAGGCACTCGCTTCTAAGCCCCAGAACAACCTAAGAGAGACTCAGCAGCTAAATTTTAGTTACAGAGAAATTACTTCTTATTTCTTGCTTTCCTAAAGCTCCCTCTGAGCATTTTCTAACTTCTCGGACAAAATATGCTTTAAATATTTCCTCTCCCCTCTTTTTTATTTTTTGCTATGCATCATAAATGATGATGTGATGATGATGATTAAAGGTTTTGTGAGCATTTCTTTGTCTTGCACCTTCACTCAGTGTAACACCAGAGCTCTGACAGACTAAATAAATTCCCTACACATTATCCTACTTGTTTTACATACCCACAGTAACTGATTGGCTGTAACTGATATTTAGAAAAATTGCAGCTTTCATTTCTGTCAGGGAGAACATGGAAAAACTCTGCTTAATCAGAGAGTGTTTTCCTCTTGCTTCCCGAACACAGAAACTCACTCAGCAGCGCTGGGTGTGCGAGTCCTACACACAGAAACGTAATTTTAACTCACCTAGGGACGGGTTTACAGTCTCATAGAAATTAAGTTGCAAAATAAAGGTGATTAAAGCGTGATGACATCGTAAATAAATAAATCATCAAAGTGCCTGAGGCTGTGTCAGAAATTCTGGTGTGTTTTTGCCACAGAATATTTTCTGAGAAGATCGAAATAGCACCTATTTCTGTGTGATGTTCCGTTATTATAAATATGCCACGCAATTCCAGCCATTTACCCTCCTGAGTGTATTATTTCAAGTGATTTTCCCCCACAGATTTTAGGCAAACTGCTTGATTTCATTGCTTCTAAAACACACTGAACCATTTAAGGATTGTTATATGTGTGTAATTCTCAAGCTCATTTCCCCCCATAATGTCCACGTGCTCATTGAGCTGATCAAAAATATAAACACATCATCAAGGACGGGGATTTTTACAAATTCCTAGGAAAATAAGGGTTTAACAAAGCTTCAAGTGCTGGTCACAGTGGAAAAATCAATTTTTACTTTAAGAACTTCCTTCACACAAAGTTCCAGAATCAGGGATGCTGAACCAGTGCCTTGTGGTCCCCACAATTATACTGGCACAGCAAAAATAACATTATTGTATAATGAAATGAATTTATACACGAAGTCAGGGTTAATTTCTGCTTCCAGTCCATTGAAAAGGAATATAATCGTGTCAGAACCGCGTGGTTTAACCCGAGGATCCAGCTGGAATTCCCATCCTCTCCTATTCCAGCAGCATCCGCCGTTCTGCAGCAGCCTCTGGTGGCCACCGACACAAGAAGTGTTGGCTCAGGAACCCCCTGGACACCTCTGGGAGCAGCCCAGGCATCCGACACGAGGGCAGGGAACACCCAAACTGCCGGACACGCCTTTCCCTGGCCGTTACGGAAATCCTGGAAGATGCTGCTCCAAGCTTTAATGGATTGTGGAATCCCAGAAGCTGCAGCTGTTCCGTGTTCAGGCTCTGACAGGATCTGCAGCTACTCACACACGGAGTCATGGAAAATCTGGATTTCCCAACCTAGCAGCGACATACTTTGTGTATTTAAGAACTGAACTTGTCGGAGGGTGGCACAAATAAATTCTGAAGCTGTTGTTCATCAGGTGTGGGCAGGAGAACCGAAGCCAAGCCAAATTCAATTTCATACAACTGCAGAATCCCAGAATGGTTTGGGTTGGAAGGGATTTTAAGGATCATCCATTCCTACCCCCTGCCATGGGCAGGGACACCTCCCACTGTCCCAGGCTGCTCCAAGCCCCAGTGTCCAACCTGGCCTTGGGCACTGCCAGGGATCCAGGGGCAGCCACAGCTGCTCTGGGCACCCTGTGCCAGGGCCTCCCCACCCTCCCAAGGAACAATTCCTTCCCAATATCTAATTTAATGCTTTCCTTTTTCATCTTAAGGCCATTATTTCCTATAAAACTGCGGGGTTTTTCTTCCAATCACACTTTTCACATGTACATCCCCAAAGGCAAAGAAATTCCCTTCTTTCTCAAGGTAAGAATTAAATTTGACATCCCGACCAAACAACTTGGTGACAAAAAACCTACTCAGCTTTTCAGAGTTAAAATATTCTTTTACGAGTTTAATATTTATAGGGAGAAAATGTTTCTACCCATATTTGAAATGGTAAAAAATGTAATTACAATGCATTATAAAAATAAAACCAGTCACCAAAAGCAGAAAAGCACTGCACCAACAGAAACTACCCGACACCTCTCACTAACGAATTCTCCACGCTCCAAAGCTCAGTTTAAATCCCTTAAAGAGAAGCAAGGAGAGACTGGGAATTTCCAAGCACTGCTCTGATACCCAAGGACACACCAGGAGGATTCTGATTGTCAGACTGAGAGTGGCACCGAATGAAAAGTTGTTCTGAGTAAGAAGGGAGATGTAGAGGATGTGAATTCCCAAAATCCCCAGAAATGCAAAGTTAAGCTACTGCACACCACAGCTCCTCCACTCACCAGCACAAACTGCTCCTTGTGGGAACTGCAACATAAAGAAGGAAGAGCAAAAGCTGCATTTTATTTATGATTTCACATCTGCTTCGTATGATATTTTTTAAGAGTTTGCTCAGGTGTGTGCAGAAACTGCTCCGTAACAGAAGTTTGCTGTTGCTGTTCAAAATTCTTTCTAATTTCATAATCATTAAGTTTCACTTTTCCCTAACGCTCACTTAGAGGTTGAGATTGAACAACAAGGAGGAAAGAGGGAGACAAAAACCAGCTGCATACGGACCCTTCTCTGTTGTAGTATAAAATAACACAAAATTACAGCTCCTGATGGAGAAGATTTTATTAGCACCTGGGCTCTGTCAAACAACAAGAGTTCTGCACCGAGCACATGAACTCACAGTTAGAATGGCTGAAAACAACCCCAAATCCGAGGCTTTATTCTCACAATCTGTTTATAGAGATAGGATTTGGATGCGGTTGTTTTATTTTTATCTGTACTTTCGTGTACACAGATCAAATTCAAATATCTCTCACTGGGCAGGTCTGGGAGCTGCTCTTTCCTACCAAACTCCAGTGATGGGCCTGAAACTCCCTATCAATGGATTTCTTTGTTGAGACAAAATTCACTCACAGCCTAAATTCATTTGGTTCCTATTAAAAACATGGAGGCGAAACGAAATGAAAGCTAAAAATACAATGCCATAAACCAAACATTTTCCATCAGCTCCCTCCTCTCCTGCGAGGGGAAAGGAGACGATTTTAACCACTGATGCCCTACCTGAAGACTCAATACTGGGATTAAAATCTTGTACTTCAGCTGTGCTTGTGAAGTGAGGCCAAATATTCACTTTCTGCAGACACAGAACACGATTTAAAAACTTTTTTCCTTCCCTTGCAGAAAATCTTGTGATTTCCAGCAAACTACCTCTATTTTTGAGAAGTTTGCAGTTGATGCACTGATTCATGTAATTATCAGAGTGATTAAATACCTTATTTTAAAATATATATATATATATATATATATATTTGTAAACTGCAAGCAAGTGAAGATTACCCAGGAATAAAGCACCAAACTTTTAGAGGAGCCTGTCTGGAGTAAAACCAGACATCACACCTTCAATGTGACTAAAATCTGCTTTTTTTTTTTTTTCAGAATTGCCTGTTCCCAAAGGAGCATTATACAATTCAAGTAGGATCTCAAATGTCCATATTTCATCCCCATGGATTCTCTATTAGCACTGATAGGAAAGGACATTTTTTAATGAAGGGCTGGCCTTTGAGTTCAACTTGAAATATAAAAATTCACACACGCAGAGAGACACATACAGACAAAAATATATCCGTGTTCTCCTCGTCTTACACAGCTTTGATCAACAGCCCTGCAGGCTTCAGGGTGTTAAATTTAAATTAACCAATGGAGAGCTTCCATAGCATCTCTTGGATCCAACAGAAACAATATTTACCATCACCCCCAAAAAATTTTAAAAATATATAATAATATAATATATAATAACATAATATATGATAATATAATATGTAATACTATAATATATAAATATATATTTACTTACTGTAAATACACATAACAGGCAGGAAACATGACATTATCTACCATCTTTATTCATTTCAAACCCTACCACATCTATATTACCTTTGAACGAGCCTTTGTAAAATACTGTATGTTAAGTTTACTACCTCGATCTTTCATTAAAATCCACTATTTTCTCTTAAAAGCAAAGTACAGTGACTTTTCCTTTAGGAAAAGTTCGAAGAAACAAGAGGGAAAAAAGAAACAAACCACAAAAAAATTC
>VXAZ01002650.1:39830-51306 GCA_013399875.1 Gymnorhina tibicen | reverse complement strand
ATAATAATAATAATAATAATAATAATAATAATAATAATAATAATAAATAACATTCCCAAACAGCACATCCACACCCAGAGTCCTCAACGTTGCTCTCCCAGACTTAAGGAAGTGCAAGCTTGGAGATGGATTTTATAACAACTGAAACAAAGGGAAGAAACAGAACTTTTGAACACAAAACCTATGTACAACACATTAAAAATCTGTTTGGAAATACAAGAAGTACTCAAATTACTCCAGTTTTTAGGCAGCATTCAGGAAACTCTTTCAATATTAAGTGTTTACAATTAATTTCAGGCCATTATTTTCACCAGTGGTGTTTTAGTTCTCTGGGTAAAAACCTTAGGAAGGAGAGAAATCCCCATTTCTCCACTCCCTCCTTTCCCCATGGCCTGAAGAACTTCATAAAGATTTTATTGTCCTACAACCGAGGCACATTTTCATTTCATGTTCTCATGAACTGGAGTTACTTGGCTGGTACTTGCTGTGCATTCCCAGGATTCTGCACAGCCTGGAAACCTGTTTCAGTTTATTAATAATATTTTTATATTTCCTAAACTGAGACACGGTGCAAACCAGGAGATCCTGACTGCACAAAGCACAGAAGAACATTCAGAAAGATGGCAGGGCTGGCAACTTTTTGAATTCCCAACCCACCTGATTTTTAGGAGTCTCCAGCGGTTTGGGTTACTTTAGTCTGTGATGTGCTTTCTGAAGAGAGGCAGAAAAAGCTCATCTTTTCTGAAAGATCATTCCAGAGTCTTAGTCAAGTGCCTTATTTCTGTCTCCACTCTTCAGGGTGTTTTTAAAAACAAGTATTGCATTACATAAACACAGTGCATCATCCCAGCAGAAACAGCCACGGATAGGAGTGGATCCATTTTCCCAACTGATATGTGGAATATTTCATCCAAAAAAGGGCAAGATTTTTAACAAAGTGCTGCAAGGTATCCTTATCCTTTTTATTGCAGCCCCGCTGCTTTGAACACGAAGCATCTTAGATTTCAACCCATTCCCGGACTACACGTCCAGCAACTGCTCATAAATCCCTGCCTAAATCTGAATCCAAAATTAAATTTAGCTTTAAAAAGCACCGTGTGTAGGCAGAAAATTCATTTATCCAATGGGCAGCAGCCCGTCCTGGGAAACAGGCAGCAGGGCCCAGGTCAGGACTCACCGATAACAAAAAATAAGTCAGGATGTTACTTTTTTGCAGAGAAAATAGTGAAAAATGAGGAGTCGATAGCTTAAAAATAACACAGGAAGAAATTCATTAATTATGGCCTTCACATCAAGTTTGTTCTATCTGCATCTCTCCTGGCTTTAGCAGAGTGCTGCACTTGGGATGCCAGAGGGCACAAGCAGGATGGGAACAGGCGCTGGAGGTTTGCTCGGCACAAACCAGAGCCGAGGGGAGGAACGAGGAGGAGGAGGAGGAGGCCGTAAGGTGCATCCCAGATTTTGCTTCCCTTCCTTCCTCAGCTGCGGCAGAACAGTCTGGAAACAATCTTCCCAGCAGCTGCTCTCATCAACAAACTGTTTATTGTAAGAAAGTGCCTGGGTCAAAGGCTAAACGTCATCCAGAACTGAAAGCGTAGCTGTTAAAAAAAAAATCCCGGGGCCGTCCGTGCATGTGGAAAAAAAAAAAAAGCCCGTGACATCGGGAAGGGAAGCATATTCCATCTGAAAGGCCAACAGTCTGCTCAAACAAAAACCCCTTAATTTGACGGAGCGGGGTTTTGTAGCACCGCGCTCCTTTCTCGTGGCTCGCGCCCGTTCTGAGGCCCACGCGAGGTTTCTGCTGCCGACGGGATTTACGGCTCGGTCCGGGCCCCGCGCTCGAACAGGGCAAAACAGAGCTGTGCTGAAATAGTCTAAAATGTTCTCTCAGTCGGCTCCATCTCCACGCACAACGATAAAATGAGGACTTCTCTAATTTATTACAAACGCGCCGTCGGCGCGGCGCACGACAAACCGAGTTTAGGCCCGGCATCAGTAAATATTAAAATCTCAGCTAAAAGCGAAGGACACTAAAAATCACAGGGGGAAATCTCACGTACCAGCCCGCAGCTTTGCATCTCAGAAATTACAGAGCGCGCGAGCGGCTCTGGGAGGGGAACGGGTCCCACGGCAGCCCCGTAATTGGGACAGGTTTGCTGCCCCAGCCCATAAATCCGCCTTGGAGGGGAAAGGAGCCGCAGGAACAAGGCCCACCTTTGACACAAAACCACCGCGAAACGCTTCGCAAAAAGGCTGATAAATCAGAGGCCCGCGAGGTGCTGATTTATCCTACCAGAAGAAGGTGTGAGAAATTACGGGTCCGGGCGTCTAATTCTTCGTGACACCTACTTTGTAACAAAATTGTTATTTTTCTGAAGGGAAAGCGTACAGTAAATTGAGCCTATGTGCAACTGGGCTAAAAATAAGCCTAGGGAAAGCAGGCAGAAAGGAAAAGACATTCCACTTTTGCATTAAAATCTGAGCATTATGCATACTGAAGTGGGTTGATTTTTTTTTTTTAATATTATATCATCAAAGTCATGTTTGGAAGAATAAATTAAGATATAAATCTAACCTTAAATGCTGTACACATATATATTAAATTACTCTCAAAAGTATTCTGTATGGACTAGGAAAAAAATACAGAAGAATTTTGTTCTCAGCTAATAGGGCAATAAATTAGATGCAATATATTCAGCAGCTAAAACTGGCTCTCTTCAACAGCTATCACATAATACTATTTTTATTTGGTACCAAACCTGCTTTTTTTTTTTTTTTTTAAACTAACAACAAAATTGTTTGTTGAAAATCTTGGAATTAGCAGCAGAATGATTTAAGTAAATAAAACCTAAGAAAATATTTTTTCTTCGCACTGATAATACCCAATTCTTAGCTGAAGGCTTTCCACCGGGTTTGTTTTGCCTTTCAGCAGGGCTACACACATCAAATGTGAATGAATTTAGTGTTCATGAATATGAAACAGCAGCACGGGAGCCAAAGATTCTCCTCTTAGCACTGCAACCACGCTTTAAACTCCAGCAACCAGCTTTCAGCTGGAGCTCATTTTTGCCTCTTCTGAGGGAAAAAAACCTCCCCGCTCTGTCACACCGGAGGGGTTTGGGAGCTAAAGAAATGCCTGGGAAATATTAGGGTGAAACCACGACACGTTTTCGCACGGACCACGACGCTCGGAGACCGCGACGCGGCCCCCGTCCCCGAAGCTGCACGGCTGATGTTCAACGTGGGCCACGGATTTTCTGTTCCTTCCTAAAACCCGCTCGGGGAGGCAGAGTGATTTATAAATGACAAAAGGAACATCTTGGAAAGGAAGAATTTCTCGGGGATTATACGCTGTAACAGCGAGAATACGCTTGGTCTGTTATTTATACAACACCTACTGCAAAGACAAAACCCAGTATTAACCCAACACCTAACTTTCACTAAAGATCTCTTTGCTAAACAAAGATATTTTTTTAAAAAATTAACGTGACAGCACGGGATTATTATTTTTTTTTTAAGTAAAAAAAAAAAGAAAGTTAGAAAAAAAAGTTTAAAAAAGTAAATCTGCTTTTTATTTAGCAGAGTATCAAAGAAGCTTCGTGCTTCAAAAACACATTGTATACACATATGGCAGTGTAAAATTTAGACACCAGATAGAGAACCCTGAAAGAAGCCTCACTAATGTCCAGTTTGTCAGAAATTAATACATTTTGCTTACAAAACATGGTTGAACACACAGTATTTAAACACAGTATTCACACAACACTCCGCTGTGATTGTGGATGATACAAATTCCATTTACAGCTATCCCAGCTGCGTGGTTTGTAACCCCTTGTAATTATTTTCTCCTTTTTCAGCCTTTTCAGATTTAACACTTTCTCCTGCTGGGATTGAACCTTGTTTAGAGCAAAAGGAGTAAAATTTTTCCCTCAGAGGAAACCCAGGGAAGATGGAGATCCAATCCCACGCCGCACCTTGGATCTAAGGATCCAAGAACGAGCTCCAGGCCCTCCGTAGGGACATGAAAGTATTTCTGCAATGGTCAGGGAGAAATGGGGGAAGAAAATGCCCCAAATTTAATTTCTCCCTTAAAACTGGACATAAAACTTATTTAACCCTCGCTGAAATAAGGCCAAATTTTATGGAACAAACCCGGGGTTTTCCTCGCATCGAACACACCACGAGCTCCTACTCCACAAGGGCATGTTTGGATTTCCACGTCCAAAAAGTTGAAGCTCAGGACCAAAATTCAGGATTTTGGGAAAAGAGGCACTCAAAGAATTGGACAAGGAGAGAGCCAGGGCCGAGGCAGCGCATGGGAATTGTTGTGCAGACCCAAACACGGGCAGGGAGGAGCGTTTCTGACAACAGCACGTTCTTCATCCCGAAGGATTCTGGATTCTCCTGACTCGTTCCTGAGGATAACCACCTGTCTCTGCCCCTGCAGATATCTGTGCTCCACCACTGTGAAACAGGAGTTAACCCAAAGCGCAACAGCCCACAGAGAACTCCAACTGACTGAAATCAAACCGCGCTGTCTGCACACATCTGTCACTTCAGTGTTTTAAGACTCATCTGAATTGCACACCTGAAATAGATGATTTTTTCCCCACTAAAATTTAGTGTTAATCCAGGCAAAGATTCACTTCACTTCATTCCGTCCAGGTTCTCTCGACTTCAGGACTGTTTTTGTTTCCGTCCTTGCTTTTGTAAGACTGCCCTGACCTTGGCTGTTTTTCTTTTTAGTGTCACAAAAGGATCAAAAATGTTTAATTCTACCACATATCCACTCTAAAGATGAACTTTAAACTGATTAAATACGAACCAACTTCGTAGAAAGTTATTACGTTATAATTAATAGTTCCAAACCGAAGGGGTAACTTCTAAAAATAAATTCTCCTGGAGGAAAAAGTTTCAGGGGTTACTTCAATCAGTACTAAAATGCAAAAAAAGGAGTTTAAAATGCACTTCCAGGATAGTTGCACACAAACTGATGCACTCCAACCAGACAAAATCTGTATCAATACGTGACAGTTAGTGGTTAATTTATCCTTGGTTAAATAAGGACAGTTTGGGTCTGTTTCTTGAACATAATTGCTGGGGAAACAGAAGACTGAGAGCAAAACAATTATTAATTAATTTTAAGTTTGATATGTGCTTTCTGTTTGTCAAACTAGTGGGGAAAAAAATCAGGATTGTGACAGCGGCTGTGAAAGTTAAACCCTACCAGCAAATTATCAAATGCTTCCAAGAGGAAGAAACGTCCTTGGAACAGACGGGGAAATGGTTTTGTATGGAGCAATAAGGGCAGCAATAATTCTATTAAAGCTTACTGCAGTTCAAAAATGTCTCATTTGCTAATCCTGGGATGCTAATTAAAGTGCATTGTGTAGGGTAGAAAAAAGCTTGCAAATATTTAGAGAAAAGTCCACTTCCACCTCCAGAAGTGCTGCAGAGATACCGAAAGCAAATCCTTCTCTTTTCTGGCTGTCCAGAAACACCACTGGGCTGAACCACCAAACCCAACATTTCCCCTTCCACACGGTGCCCGTGGCTAACACAGGGAGAAGGAAAAAAAAAGCTCCCAACTCCATCTAAAACAACGACAGAAATATTCTGCAGACAGAAGTACAGCTTTAAATGTCTCCAGGTATTTCGAACAAAACCTTGGAAGTTCAAATATTGCTAATAATTTGCAGCTCATACTGCTTATGGTAACTTTGGGGAAGTGCCCCTCTCTCTAAGGAAGCAAAAAAATAAGAATCAGCATTTGCTTTCAGCTACTGTATTTTCTCTTCCATCAGCAAATAATTGTACTGATACC
This sequence comes from Gymnorhina tibicen, assembly GCA_013399875.1. Classification (NCBI taxonomy): domain Eukaryota; kingdom Metazoa; phylum Chordata; class Aves; order Passeriformes; family Artamidae; genus Gymnorhina; species Gymnorhina tibicen. Next base: position 45,482 of record VXAZ01002650.1, on the reverse strand, counting down.
AACACCTAAAACACAGCTAGAAAATGGAAAAGTAACCAGATAAAAGTTCTCTCTGCAGCTGCTGCTCCTGAGAAGGAGCTGTGGTACGTTCACTAGTCCTAATACCAACAATTCCATCTTGGAAAGAAGAAATGTCTTCCAGACCAGAAAAATGCACGGGGGATTGCTCACTTCATGTAATAAGTTCTAAAGTCAAAACATGCCAGCTGCAATTTTTTATTTAGATCTTGACAATCGTGCATCAAAACACAATTATTTTCCCTTATCTTGCAAAAAAGAGTTTCAGAAATACCTCCTGGAATTAATTTTCATCCATTCTGACTCCATGGAAATGCCGAGACATGCTCCCACAAAACAGTTCTTAAAACTCTTGAGGATCTTAAAATGTTTTGCAGTTCCTGAAACTTGACTTTATTCCATAGGCTGGGAGCATCCAGGCACAGCTCTTGCAACTGAGACACCTTCTCCAACTGAATGCTGCTCTGCCTTTAAACCATTTTAATAATGAGACCAGTGTAACCTTTTCCACTTCAGTTAGGACCTATTCATCAGGTGAGTGGTAAATTACAAAAGAAATTTGGGATTCATTTCTTTGTTGCAAGCGTAACATAAAAAAACTAGCACAAAAAAAGGAGCCGTAATTGTATCGCTCAGTCATCCACATGATATCCATAATCCCTCTTCCTTTCCCTCAGCAAATGAAAACGGCCTTATTTTTATTTAGATTCCCTGGCTGAAGGTGTTAAGACATGGAATTCTATGAGTAAGTCTAAACTGAAGGGCAAGAAGCTGACTCAAAATTCACAAGTGGGTCCTTTGTCCAGCAAATGTTTCGAGACTCAGCAATCTGTGAACCCCCTTCGAACAACTTCGGTTTCTAAACGATCCAAACTCCCAATTTCAGTTCTCACCACGTGCAAAAATCATAAATTAATTACAATTAATGCTCTCAAACTGAAGAAAAGATTCTTTTCTGTGTTAAAATCTCCTCGATACTCCTCCTGCTAAGGCTTGGCTTTTACTATTATTTTAATGATACATTTATTCATTTTTATAAATCAAGAAGTGTATTTTGAAACATTTTCTGAAGTAGTTCTTAAAACATTTCTTAGGTAAATTCAGCAGCACAATTTAGTACAGACTTGAGAAACAACACACACTAGATCAGGGAAGTGATTCTCAATAAAACAAGCTGTAAAAATTCAACCTTGTCCCACATTTTAGTGAAACCATCGGTCCAAAGTAGCACAATTTTTATAGCTAAAATTATTACATATGTCTATAACAACTAGCAGCTGGAGGGAATACTAGAAAATGCAATAATACAGTTATTTTCTCTGTGTTCAAGTCTTGCTCCTTACCTCTGCTCTTCAGCTGTTGCCCCACTCCCCTCTCTCCTCCTCCCACACAGCCTCTGCTTTTTCATCTGCTATCAAACCAGATCCACCAGCTCTTCCTCCTGCATTTTTTCTCTCCCCAAAAAAAAAAGTTCTTATCCTCATCAGTCAAGGAGCATGCTCTGATTTACACACTCCATGGATAACTCTCATCCCAACTTTTCTCAGGGCTGGAGCTCCTCTCTGGTCTCCTCTGGGCCTCTGGCACTTGACTCGTTTTTATCTCATGTATTTCGTAAGAAATGGGTAAAGAAAGGAGATAATTTCTGAAACTTGAGGTGGCCAATATGGCTCATACAATAAAATCAGACACAGATTTAAACAATGACGTGTCTTTTAAACACATGAACACACCTATACACATACACGAATCTGTACCTAGAATTAGGGAATGACAGAGATGCAGGACCACACTTCATCACTGCTGTGGATCCTCTAGGAAACGCTGGCAGAGATAAAGCCGTGACCAGCTGAAATTCCTGAAATGAAATCACATCATCCCGTGAAGAACAGCTCAGGATGATCTAACTGTAAAACACAGGTTGCCCCCATGGACCTTTACACAGGATACTTTTCCTGGTAGAAGAAAAACACGTGTACCATGGAAACGCACAGCACAAGATGTATTCTGATTTTTTTTTTTTTGCTTCTCAGAAAACCTTGCCTCGATATTCCCGTAAATCCTTTGTCACTCATGTCACCAGCCCGAGTGCCAAGTGAGTACAGTGCTTTATTAAACTGGAACACGTTCTGCTCGTCGGGAACACCCACTGCAACCCCAAAAAAAGAGCTTTCACAGGACAGTTGCAGTAGAAACTACAGCAAACTTTCTGATTTAAGCTAACAGCTGTTCTTTAATCAGCTTTTCCCTCTAAGAACTGCATCGTGTCAGCCAGATAGGCACATGCCAAATTCCACTCCCCCTGCACCTGGAATTTCATGATTTCCTCAACATGTCAGAAATCACTGCTGGAAATGAACTGTCAAAGGGTAAACACGACAGATTCCCCAAGGCAGTCCCTTCCCCATCTACTGCTGGCACAAGTCACACCTGATAATGTTTTTTTGGAGCCTTTGTCCGGTGACGAACTCTGAGAACACCACAGTGTCTTTTAAATCAACAACTCCAGTTAAATTCCCATCTTAATTCTCCAGAGTAAATCCAGCTTGATAAACTTAAATAATAACCTTTGTGTGGTGGACAGTTATTTTTCTGATAACACTGCTGCATAACTGAATCGCCCAAGGAATAAAATACAAATTCAGAAGACCTGAATGTTTCAAATGCAGTGTTTCAAAAGCAGCTGAAGTCTGCAGTTTTATCTTTTTTGAAGAGCAATCTAAGAAGACGCTTCTATTTCCTCTTGGTTATATCTATTTGTTTATCTATCTATTTATTCGACGTGCCCCTTTCATTAAGATACATATTCATGAAATCTTTGTTGTGGCCATAACTTGTTTAGAAGTGAGGCTACAAAAGGAGCCCTAATGAAATTGTCAGACGAGCACTACAACAATTTCCCATTGTGGGAAGGAGGCGTCATTTCTGAGCAATGGTAACTCGAGAGGACCTCGCCGGGCTCCAGCTGATGCCAAGCCTGCTCTCATTTTCCCAGTCTCACTTCCATAAATTAGCTGCAGGCCCCACGGACAGGCAGGGAATCTTGAGGGGTTTTTTTATGGTTGGAAATCCTCCACTTTTGTCAGATCTTTACCAGTGAGGTCAGAGCGGGCGCGGCGGTGCCAAATGGCCGCGGATCCACGGTGTTTGTCACAAGTCTGGGATTCCTGCTCTCCAAAGCCCCATCTGCTCCAGCCAGCCCTGACTCCAAAGGCTTTATCGGGAGTGCTGAAACCAAATCCACACCCAGCCGCTTTAACTGCGGCCTTCACACCAAGGCAGAATGTGACACCTCCATTTGGATCAATCCGCCACCACAGGTTTCACTTTTTAAATTCAGATTCCCATTACAAACGCCAAGATAAAACTGAAACTACGAAAACTCAGCCTCACCACTCTGCTGAGCAACCTGTACTCAAGAAAAGCTCGGCCCTGGTGCTGCTCTCTGTCATCTCAAGAGTGAGAAGTCAGCAGCAGCCCGAGATCACAAATGTTTTAAATATATATTACATAAGCCATTCTGGGGGGGTAATGAAATTTTCCATTCTCTCCAGTACAGAAGGAACACGCCTGGTGAAGAAAGTGGTTGTGAAGTATCATGCACACTGCCTTGAAACATGAGAGAATCCAATTCCATGAGTGGCACTTTGGTCAGATGCCAGCACATCATAATTTCATATCAGAGTTAGCTCCACAGAAAGATTAAATGCTACTCGGTACAAAAGGCATTAACTTAGTTCTCACAGCAACATAAAGACCCTTTTTATGGAGATTGCCATAAACAACATATTTTCTTTCACTCCTCAAAGCTTCCTGCATTTTCTAAATGATCCTCAAAAGCATTTATTGAATCAATACACGGCCCAAAAGTTGTTTACAAACCAGAATGCAAAGTAAGAATGCTGTTCATTATTATGTGCCTACAAAAGTGCTTCATGCTTGCTTAACAGGAACAGCATGTTTGCTGCCATCCTGCAAGAAGGGAAAACAAAATTTGAAGTAGAAAAGTGTAAAATAGAGGGAATGTTGGCCAGATTTCCCTTTCCCTCTCCCCTAAATACATGGTAAATATTCCCTGAAGATAAACAGCAAAAAAGGAAAAGGTATCTTTAACCACCACCTGGAATTACTTGGCTCCACATTTGGAGTTCCCTTCATCTGCCATCAAGATTTCCTAATTGGAAATGTTTTGCTGTATTCTGACACTACATGCCATCGATTCCTGTGGAATTTCAAAGGCTGTTTTAAAACGGAGGAAATATTATACAGGGCAGTTGCTGCAAACATGCAAAGGTATTTTAATGCAAATCTATATACACACACACACACACACACACACACTGCATAAAATGCTTTCCATCCCTTCCTCGGTTTTCCCCTCGAAATCCAGCTCAGAAGTGTCCCCTGGTGGCAAACACCTTCCCCTCACCACAGGAGCTGTAGGAAAAGCCTCAACTGCATCCAGTTTTGGGAGCAACAGAGATTCCCGGTGATTTTAATACCGTGCCAACACTAACGTGGTTTAGCTGGGCAGGGACACTGGGCAGTACTGGAGTCACTGGTGAATGCACTGGAAATAGCTGCAGCATCCCAGGGTTTCCTTACAAAACAGCTCCAGGAAACAGGCTGAAGGTAATTTGTTCAGGAGTGAGATTAATCATAAGAGATTATCCAGCCTTCTGAGAGAAGCCCAGAACGGTTTGGGATGGAAGGGACCTTAGAGATCATCCCATTTCACCCCTGCCATGGGCAGGGACACCTTCCACTGTCCCAGGCTGCTCCAAGCCCCAGTGTCCAACCTGGCCTTGGGCACTGCCAGGGATCCAGGGGCAGCCACAGCTGCTCTGGGCACCCTGTGCCAGGGCCTGCCCACCCTCCCAGGGAACAATTCCTGCCCAATATCCCATCCAGCCCTGCCTTCCTTCACCTTAAAGCCATATTTACAGGAGGCAGCAAGAACAAAGTTCATTTGTCAGTCAAATCCTGTTTCCCACCAGGATAAACAACCTCTCAAGTGACCACATGAATTTTCGGCTCACAAACAAGTAAAAAACCTTTTATAGTTTCACAGCCATGTTACACTATAAGGTTGGTTAAAAAAAGTTGCCTCTGAACAGAAAGCCAGGAAATGTCTCCTGTGCCTGCGTCTCATGGTTGAACTGCAATAGTCCTCACCATCTTCTTCCCTGTGCCTTCAACCTACAGTCACTACTGCTATTCCTGATGTCATGGAATCATCAAGGCTTGGAAGAGACCTTTAGAGTCATCCAGTGCCATCCCAGCAGCACCAGCATCACCCCAAACCCTGTCCCCAAGGGCCACACCCAGACTGCTCCTGAACACTCCCACAGACAGGGACTCCACCACCTCCCTGGGCAGCTCATTCCAAGGCCTCACCACTCTGCCAGGGAAAAAGTGTTTCCAATCTCCAACCTGCCCCTCCCCTGGTGCAGTTTGAGGCCATTTCCTCTCCTCCTTTCCCTTGGGACACGGCAGCAGAGCCCGACCCCCCCTCACTGCCCCTCCTGTCAGGAGTTGTGGGGAGCAGTGAGGTCCCCCCTGAGCCTCCTCTGCTCCAGGCTGAGCCCCTTCCCCAGCTCCCTCAGCTGCTCCTCCCAAGACAGGTTTTCCAGA
>VXAZ01002650.1:4706-39741 GCA_013399875.1 Gymnorhina tibicen | reverse complement strand
TGCTCCCCACAACTCCTGACAGGAGGGGCAGTGAGGGGGGGTCGGGCTCTGCTGCCGTGTCCCAAGGGAAAGGAGGAGAGGAAATGGCCTCAAACTGCACCAGGGGAGGGGCAGGTTGGAGATTGGGAAAGAAAATTTCCCTGCCAGAGTGGTGAGGCCTTGGAATGAGCTGCCCAGGGAGGTCTGGAGTCCCTGTCTGTGGGAGTGTTCAGGAGCAGTCTGGATGTGGCCCTTGGGGACAGGGTTTGGGGCGATGCTGGTGCTGCTGGGGTGGGACAGGATGGTCCTGAAGGGCTCTTCCCACCTGGATTCTGTGACTCTCATTCTGCACTGCAAGCAGGACTGCCAGGCTGCCTTGGCACAGAACTACCTGGGAAAAGCATCCTGCCCTGGACTGTTACAAAATCTGCTCCACAAACTCAGCTTCTTCTAGGTTTTTACCTCTACCAAATAGCTGGAACCCAGAAGTTGACAAATTTTACTGAGGAACCAGCAGTTCTCTGAGGAAACTACACTAATAAAAGCATGAGAGTAATGGAAGACTGGGGAGAAAGAAGAAAAAGGTGCTAAAATATACAGAATCTATTCCAGCATGTGACTGTGTGACAAGTGTTACAAATGTTCACTGAGGTACAAGAGGAAATATCACTGAGATACAAAAACCAGACCAGAACAGCTCTGAACTGTTGAATTTGGACACAATCCCTACATAATTTCATTATCCTGAGTGCTAATGAAGCCAGAAGAGGAAACAAATGAGGCACAGACTGTCAAAAACCACATTCTTGGAGAAAATTCCCTTCAGAACCACACATTCCAACACCAGCAAACAGCAGGAATCATCATCAGAACCCAGACACTGACACTGCCCATGAATGACAACACTGAAACCAGTTTGCTTTTCGGTTTCTGTGACCCTTCTGGGTTGGAAAGTTTTTGTTACAAAGCAACAAAAGTGAATTTGAGGAGGGGAGAGGGAAGAAGACAAAACCAAACTCACCCTCCTTGCACACACGGGCAACTCCAAGCCTTGCAACCCAACTAAAACCTTTGAATTTATTATGGAAAAGAGCCCAAAATCCACAGAGTTAAATTAGAAATATTTTGAGTTGACAGCACTGTTACCAGTCCTTGGGTGAAGTTTTACAGATACATTAAATCCAGTTCCCAAAACCAAGAAGGTGCTTCAGCAAACACACATTTTTACTGGTACAGATGCACTCACATTGCTTTATCTCATCTTTTTTTCCTTGAAGCCACTTTGCCTTAAAAGGTATTTTCATTTCTAGCCCAGAGTCAAACTGGGAAAAGCTTTCAAGTACAAAGGTTTACGCTCATTTCAAATAATACACGTAATGCATTAAAAAAGTAAAAAATATTAGACACAAATGATTTATCAGTGATTTATTCAGGTCTCTCACATAGTCTGTTGATTCAACATTTTTCTCAGCTCTTCTATTACTTCTGAGCCGAAGAAAATTCTGGAATAATTAATTCCAAAGAGCTCTTGTTTTTTGTTCTGCTGTCTGTAAGGCAGGGATGATCCTCATGCTCTGAGGATAAGAGAAGACAAGCAAATCTCCTATTTCGTAGATTACACATTTTTGGTTCACTTGTAAACCAGAAATGTGGACGGCAACAAAAAACTTTGGAGTTTCAGTGTAACTACCCTAAAATCAGTGTAACTGATTTTAGCACTGGAAATTTAAAAAAAAAAAAACAAACCCTGAAGTTTCCCTGAGGTTGAATCTCAAGCCCTACAACACCCATGAATATGCATGGCAACATTTCAGAAACAATTGTCTCAAAATGTACCCTGAAATCTGGGTTCATTATAGTGTTAGCTGAGAGTTCGAATTTCCCAACCTCAAAGGAAGATTTATTCGGGATAAAGTAACTCCACATTTTCTTGGCTGACATAATGGACCTGGAATTTGAAAGCAGACGATGCCACCCCAGAATGAAGACATGGAAATCTGTTTTGACTGAGCTGCTTCTGCTCCAGCTACTGAGTTACTCGAACGCACGAAGAATTTGGAGCCTGAGGAGTTTCTACTCAAGTTTTTAAGATGCTTCAGATGAGCAAATGCGTGGGTGTGACAATTCCGAATGGGAACAATCACCACTGGGACATATCTCATTCCTCAAGGAGCAAATCCTCGGTTTGAAACTCGGGAGATGCTGAAACTCCTGGCAATAAAACACAATCCTGGCGTTTACGTCTGAAAAATTATCCTTGGAGGTGGCAGAGAGAGCAAATATCTGAGAGTTTAGGGGCAAAGCTGCAGGAAGAATCGGATCTCTCTGCTTGGAGCTGCCCCGGAACATGTGGGTGCCAGACGACGGGATCAGAGTGTGGGATTCTGGTTTGAATCCCACCTGTTGGTTTTGCTGTGCCTTAAACCAGACCTCCCCTGATGAGGGAGGATTTGAGATCCTCGCCAGGAATCCCAAGTGCTAATGAGGCATCCAGCACTCTCTGCTCTCAGGTAGTTTATTAAGTCTTATCAGAGAAGTTAAGAGTAGAGCAAGGAGTACAGCAGAGAGTCTGGAGAGTTCTGAATGTTCTTAAAATGTCTGCTGAATGTCCCAGAATCAAGGTAACACGGCCTTTTTAAAGGTAAATTACCCAATAAGGACTTAAAACGAAAGATATTTTCATTTATCTACCAATACTTAACAAATGCCCACCGGAACTGCGGAGTTTTTCATCCAGTCCTTTGAAACTGCTTTTACTGCAGAACATGGAGGGGTAGAAGAAGCAGAAGAAACTTAGAAACTGCAGCAATCCTCCATTTTGGAGTTTTTTTGCTCTTTATCTATTTGCCACATTAATAAACCCAAAACCTTTAGGTTTTCACCCTGTGATAACTTCACAAAATATTCTATTATGTAATTCTACCGAAAAGGTTAGCAGTTTTCTCCATGGACAAAGGTCAAATACAGCACTGTCCAGGGGAGTTAAATTATTTAAAATTAATTAAAACAGGCAGAGGATGTTCTTTCTACCTTCTGGATTCCCACATCAGAGGTTTGGGCCCTTGAGTCCCCCCTCCCCATGGGGACAGGGAGTTTCCTCTCACAAGCTGCTCAACTGCTCCCAGCCCAGCGAGGCGAGAAGGAAAGACAGAGGTGCTGTGTTTGGCTATCAACACTGGCCTCTAAAATCACATTTAGCACCAGGTTGTGTAGATTTAATTAAACTTTCAACCAGCGTTTCAACTGCTCTTCACTCAAACACCGCCTTTGCTGCCGTTGTAGCAAAATTGCCCCTGCTAAGATCTAAACCTCTCAAAGATGGACGTGACCATCCACTATTCAGACAGCAGAGCTTTTATTTGAATTTAAAATACAGGAATTCCAGTTCTGCTCATGTTTTGATGGCTTTTTTTTTTTAATCCATGCAGCAAGACTGTGGTTTTTAAGGTCCACGATAACCACGTGAACTGGAAATTAAAACTTCAAAATGAGAATCCTAAGGAGGAAAAGAAAACAATTTCCAATCCACCCCTCAGGAACAGCTTGAAATTCCACTGCAAAAGCACCAACCAAGACCCACGGAGTGGAGAGGAAGACGTGAAATTCTTAATAATCGGGTTTATCTCAATCAGCAGCACAGGTTTGATGGGATTATTAACGGCACCTCAACAATGATGCAGAAAAACACAGATTTATGCAGGAATTTAAGCACAGGAAAAACCAGGAGAAGGTATTTGTTCATAGAATAAAGCTGAGAATTTTATTTGATGCCCACAAGGGAGCAGAAAACAGGTCTGGTGAAAGTTCTGAAGTGATAAAAGGTGGAAGAGACACCACGGAAACCCCAGGGAACAGGGGACAGCTCTGCTGTAAACTGAAGAACAAACTCACCAAAGCAGCACTTAAAATGGAAAGAATTTTAAAATTACCAAAAAAAAAAAAACCCCTCAGCTTCACTTTTTCTTAATGGAGTAGAAAATGCAGAGCAAAACCAATTATTATTTCTTCCTCCTAAGCACAAGGAGCTTGGGGCTCCTGAAATAAATGAGGAAAATCTGAGCAGGTGAGGGGCACCAGCAGTTTTTAAACACAATGGGAACTCCAGTTTGGGGGTGAGGAATCATTCCCGAGCTGCCAAGTCTTAGGAACAACAAAAGCATTTGTCATTATTTTTGGGTCCGTTAACAGGACCTTGGGCTTGCTTGATCATTAATTGACTCATTATGGCATTTTTATTACCGGGTAGTCTAAGAAAATCATCCCAAAATCACTTGCTGTCAATAAAATTAAGGACTTGCTCTAATAATTCACATTTTTGGTATCTCCTGGCTCTCTGAGAAAGCAAGGAGACTTATGGAGAACATGATGGATGGAGAAAAATAAATAATTTGTGAGAGAGCTAAACTATTCTGCGTTCATTATTTATTTTAATGTTTATTTCTTATTTTTAATTTTAATTTTTATTCTTCATTTGGAACTGTAGTTGTTACACACAAGTTGCAACTGCCTTTTACACAAGATTCTGGAGTTCTGTCGTGGCTAAAGGGAAAGGCATTGAAACAATGACCACCTGCAGCAAAACTATCATTAAAATATGTAAATAAAACAATTGAAATCACACTAAACCACATTAAAAATTGATAAAGTTTATGAACAAAATAATTTATTAACAGAATTTATGAGTACAATTTTAAATAACTAATTGTGGTATAAACTTCAACTAAAGGATTTATAGTTAAAATATCTTTACTTGATGGTCTGCAACCCCGGAATATGCCACTAGATGGCAAGTTTGGATAGAAATTAGCTGAATTTTAATTCGTGGCACGTTTGAAAAGTCCAAGGGCATTGGATAGGAACAACCACGAAAAAAAAATAGTGAGAGGAGAACAAAATTAGGAAGAGTTCAATAAACAAGTCTTGTGTCTGGAGCAGATTTGATATTAGTGAAAAAGGTTACACGGGTTTTAGCTTTGTTTCCACATTGCCACACAAACAGAGAATCAATTCACACACAATTCTGAAGTCGTGTTTTAAGAAAAAAACCAAGTTTAAATCACTGCTTTAAATATTCCTCACAATTCTTCAGAGCAGTGCCTCGAGTGGAGGAGCCCAGCACTGAGAGCTGACTGCTGAATCACAAATATTCCCGGGAAATGTTACAACATCCTCAGGAATCGAGGTTTTCCCTGTGCAATCCCACCCCTTTCCCTGTTCACTCCACTCTGCTCCTCACTATTTCCATCTGCTCTTCTGTTGCCAGCCTGTGCAGAATTTTTTATCTTGATTTAAAAGAAAAATAAACCTTGTTTTTTAAAGCAGTTCTTTCTGCAGCTCGCTACAGCCTTAAAAAAGAACAGCATTAAGAAGTTCTTAACAGAAATACAGCAAATAGAAATACAGCAGTATAGAGAAATACAGTAAAATGAACCCTGCACAATTTCCCTGTGGTGAAATTCAGAACTCCTTCTAGCAGGGAACAAAACGGTGATGGATGAAAAACTAAACTTTTTGCTTACCTGGAATATCTGCTGAGAGCTCTCCAAACAAAAACACCAGCCAAGAAGCAAGGTGGGTTTAAGAGAACACTGAGTTTCCCTGGCAGGGTGAATCCCAGGAGCCTTACCTCATCTGGAGAGAGCAGGTAAATGGGTGTGAGCACAGGAACTTCACTCAGCTCACAGCTCAGCCCAAGGGATGTCAGGATCTCCTTGAGAACCTCGTATCTCTTGGAATTGCTCATCTTGAGCAAATTAAAATCCTCTTCAGTTTGCACATCCATGGAGTTGCTGTCCAGTTCTAAGTGGGCCTGGCAGGATATTAAAAAACAAAAACTCAGTTTCTAATTCACGAATTGACAGCTGTCAATACACCACAACTTCCTCTGAAACCTACCCAAAATTTCCCTTCTTAATGAGCTTCTCCTGCAGGAGTTGACCAAACTTGTATTTACCAGCTTAAATTTAACCTTCTGCTTTTCAGGTCTGCCAGAACCAACAGCAAGGTTGGTCATGTTCTGGCTTGTACAAGAGCAGAAACCCATTAAAACTAAAATGACATTAAAATTGAAATGACATTAAAGTTGAAATGACATTGAAATGACGTTAAAATCACATTAAAATTAAAATGACATTAAAATTGAAAGGGCTTTATTAGAAGTTGTACAAGATGTGGAGAACTCGGGCAAGTCACGTGCATTAAGCTGAAATCAGTGCAGATAAAGAAATGCTTCTGTCTAAAAAAGTTACTTTCTCACCTGGTAGAAAATCACTCCTCAAGGCTGAAGCAGATGCTTGAAAGTTGAAATTAAATGCAAAAGAAAAAAAAAAACCTTCACAGACCCCCTTTTTTGGCTTGTTTTTTCCTGGTTTTTGTTTTGTGTTACAAGGCATTTCAAAGCCCTCGGACTCTCTGCAGATTCATTTAATGCTATTAAATAAAGCTCTTGTTTCTGTTCATTTCTTCATATTGCAAAATGCAATGATGTTCTTTGTGTTTCATATCTTTTTATTAAATTCAGGGATACGAATGAATGTGGCTGCCTCATCCCTGGCAGTGTCCAGGACCAGGCTGGAGCAGCCTGGGATAGTGGAAGGTGTCCCTGCCCGTGGCAGGGATGATTTTAAGATCCTTTCCAACCCAAGCCATTCCATGACTGTAAAAAATACATTAGAAACGAGGCAGGACACACCCACCCACCAAGAGAGAGCAGAAAAAGAGGGGCAACAAATCTGCCCGAATATTTAATGGCTGATGTCACTGCCTGTCCCCTGAAAACAATAAGGGCTTTTCAAATCCAGGCTGGAAGTCGTTTAGAATTATAAAACGTCACACTAACCCTTTTAATCTGATTTTTGAAGCTGTGCTCTGATGCCCTTTTTTTCTTCTGGGGAAACCCTCTGGAGCATTAAGTTTTGCAGGATCAATTTCAAGGCTGTAGCAAAGCAGAACTTGCAGGAACAGTGTCTAATCCATTTTCTAGCAGCAGCAGCCAGCACAGGGGTGGCAGAGCTGCCTCCAAAAAAAGCTACAAACATCCTACTTTGTCCAACAGAGTTTCCCAAAAATCCAGCAGATTTAAGGTGACAAGAGACAAAAACACTTCTAAGAACCTCCTGAATATTTCTGAGCTCCATAGCTGCTATAAAACTCTTGATGCCTGATCCCTGAGCAGTTAAATTTCAGGGCTCTGGGCTCCTGAGAAAGCTCTCCACCTGAAATATTGGTACAAATAGAACCTCCCATGAAGTTTGTTCATCTGGCTGTTCATTTCCTTAACTTCATCTGCTTAACCACTGGAAAATGAATCTTGCTCTGCTTTTCTCAGTGTGTTTGGCAGATTTATTTTCTAAATAAAAACTGTTAGAAACAGCTTAAAATTCCAGTGCAAAAGGCACCAGCCTTTTTTAAGGTACCTCTTATCAGCCTTTCCACCACTTCAAACTTTAGCTGGGAATATTTAAATAATTTCAATAATCAGTGACCAACAGTGACCTTCCCATGGAAGCTTCCTCACCCATTATCCAGAAAGTAAAACCAAGGAAAAACGAACGCTTTAATTTATCTGCTGTTTAATGTTTTGAGGGGTTTGTTTGGCTGTTTTGGTGGTTTTTTTACCAGAGATCACAAGACTCAGAGATCACAACACTGCAGAGGCACCTATTTCCTGGGATATTATTTTTAAGCGGAATTAATGATTTTGGCTCACCCTAGACTCCCCCAATCCCATCCCCCAGGTGCTCTGAGCTATTTGATAGGTGCAGAATGTCAAACATTTAAAACTTTCAAGCCTGACTAAGGACCTCAGGAAACAAAAAATCAAGTTCCCAGCAAGGTTTATTTCACACTTCTTGCCTTGCCACAATTCATGTTTTTGTAAGGATTTTGTGGGATGTATTTCCCACCTCCCAAAATCTGCTCAAGCTGTACCCCTGCACAACAGCAGGCAGAAAGGGAGAGCTCTGCTCTGCAAGATGACACAACCCCAAAATAATTGGGGTTGGAAGGGACCCCTGGACATGATCCCATCCAATTCCCTGCCCAGCCAGAGTCACCTGGAGCAGTGACACAGGAGCACATCCAGGTGGGTTTGGGATGGCTCCAGAGGGGGAGAATCCATCACCTCCCTGGGCAGCCGTTCCAGGCCTCTGCCACCCTCCATGGACAGAAATTCCTCCTCATGCAGAGGTGGAACCTTTTGTGGTTTAGTTCATGGCCATTGCTCCTTGTGCTGTCACCAGGCACCACTGGGAAATCTGGCACCATCCTCTGGCCCCCCCTCGGAGATATTTCCATGGATTGGTGAGTAAAATCCCTGCTTCCCACACAAACCCGTTCTTTGTTTTACCACCCTCTGGGATCTCGCCTGCTCCACATGTGCCTGGCTCCGTGGTGACAACAAGGAAACGGAACAGCAGCGACATTCCCATTCCTCAACACCAACTGAAACCCATGCTGCATTTGGATTCCTTGTACATCCAGGCCATCCATTTACACCTCAGGGGGTGGGGAGGCCCTGGCACAGGGTGCCCAGAGCAGCTGTGGCTGCCCCTGGATCCCTGGCAGTGCCCAAGGCCAGGTTGGACACTGGGGCTTGGAGCAGCCTGGGACAGTGGAAGGTGTCAGGGTTGGAATGGGATGAGCTTTAACGTCCCTCCCAACCCAAACCATTCTGGGATTCCACACCTGCCTTTGACAGGAATCCCCGAGAACATGCAAGGGGAACAAGGGAACTTTTTTAGGATTGCACAGCATGCAGCAATGAGGGAATGAATTCTTCCCTGCTCACAGTACCTGGGAAAGGACGGCTTCTCCTCCACTGCTCCCGTAAGTCAGATGCACAATAACTGTGTCTTTATCAGCATTATTTAACCGACTCAGCGTCTTCACTCTGCTGGCATCTTCCTTCATCCCTTCCTCAAAAACACAGCCACTGACCAGCAGGTTCAACTTCACCTCAGTGCTGTCCTTTTTACAGACCACCAACTCATGCACAGCCTTCCTCAGTTTGTTTTTGGGCTTTAGCTGCACGCCCCCAAACGTGAAGGACGAAGAAAACCCAAGAATCTTCCCCCCTTTAGACAAAAATTTCATGAATTGCTTGTGGCTCCCCTCAGGAATGGGCTCCTCTGTGGCAATGACCAGCAGCAGGCAGTTCTCAACCCAGGGATCTTTGAGCACTCGCTCCTGGGGCAGCTGGTAGATGGTGTAGCTCTCAGCATCGATGCATTCCCTGAGGACTGACTTCACCTGCTCAAACCTCTCTTTGGCAGTCTCAGAGCCCAGGTAAACCAATATATTAGGGGGTTTTCCAGCAAGGTTTATCCTCTTTATCCCTTTCTCCAGACATTCATCCTCCTTCTCCTCCGTTTTGCCGCTGCAGTCGTCGGGAAGCTCTGGGATGTTCTCTGCAGAGGCGAACTTCACGGACTCGATGGTGCTGTTTTCGAGCTGCAGACACTCGTGGCAGCTGGAAAGGTGCAAGTGGTGATGCTCCCCAGCTCCTGGCTCCTTGTCACACAGGCCGGTGGCTTCATCCCCGTGCTCCCTTCCTTCCTCCAGCTCGGATTTCTCCTCCTCACCTCGCCCCAACGCTGATTTCCCAGCGGGAGTTACCGCATCCATGCCTGCGCTTTGCTCTTTCACGGACGGCGCCTCCTGGGCCAACTCCTTCAGAGCAGATTCCTGCAAATGGACAGCTGGGAAAGGTAAAGGATACAAAAACGAGGGTTAGAATAATGACATTGAAAGAGCCATGATAAATATCACTAACACAGCAGAATTTGATTTAATTTAGTACAAATACTCGGTAACAGCAAGAACTGCACTTCTTCGACACAGCAAATCCCATTTCCCCCCCCAGAACAACATGAATTTGCACTCATAACACAAATCTAAAGACGAAATGAAGCAAAGAAAGTACCTCTGGAAAAATGCTGCTTTTTTAATGAGGGCAGGGTTTAAAATCGCTTGCTGCTGTTTCGAAATAAACTATTTTGAAATAAGCTAATAAAGTGATGGTATTGGGAAAGATTGGGATATTGAACCATGCCTCTTGCACTGCTGAAGGCTGCAGATAAAGGTTCGGCACAAGAAAAGGGACTCAAAAGATACTTGAACCGATTTCAGCCTGCAGAAAGGGAGAGAGACCCACCCACAGCAAGATTTGGGAGCTAAGAATCTGAGGGAAAACAAGAAAAGAAGAAGAACTGTTAAAAAATTCCCCTTCTTCCCCGAAAATGATAGAGGTGCGAAGATAATTTGTAGCAAATACAAGTGAGAAGAGCAAAGATGATTATTGCCAGCATGAAATGTGCAGAGCCAACTAAGAGGAGAGCAAAAATACCCATCACAAGGGAGGGTTTCTTCAGCTGCTGAGCCATGAAAATACTTCAAGTCAAACTCTGAAGAATTTTACTGGATCCTTCTCCAATCACACAAAACCAAATACACTTATTAGGCTTTTAACTCGGGGGGAAAATTGATTAACAACATTTTGTTCTGACACATCAGATCCAAGTTCAATCCCTTTCCTTATGAAATTCATCCCCTTTGGAGCAGAAACTTGAAACAGGATTTTTTTTGATATCCCACGAGAATTTCACAGCTTCCAACCTATGTTATTCCATCCAGAGCCTCCCCCAGCCTGTCCTGGAGCAGCTTCCACACAGCACTGGAAGCAAAAGGAGGCAGAAAACATTTTAAAAAGGGAGTGACTGGGGCACTCTCAGCTTCCACCCCTTCCTTGGGGGAATATTTGTGCAGAACAGCACCGAGAGACAGAATTTCCCATCAGATTTTTTTGGGGAGAACATTCCTACCCTCTTGCACTCCAGCTAAATGTTGTGGATTTTGTCATTCCTTAATTTCTGCCAGTGAACTATGACCCACATTAAAAAACCCCAGCAAATAAAACCCTCATAAAAAAACAAACAACAAAAAAAAACCGACCAAAAAACCCACCCCAATCTGTTCTCAATCCATGTTCAGCTTTGAATACACTTCAATTTCAAATATGAAAAAAAAACCAGAACATTTGCCTAAAAATTTCCAGTTTTGGTGATTTTTTGGTGTTTTTTAAAGTAGATTTGCTAATCTATCAGACAAGACTTAAGAGAAAATATTTTCTAACTTCTGGTTTGGAGCACCCTGGGATAGTGCAAGGTGTCCCTGGGGTAGGAATGGATGATTTTTGAGGTTCCTTCCAACCCAAACCATTCCACGATCCGATGAAATTAAAGCAGAGCTACGGAGGGATCAACTGCCTGGAATCCCAACAGGAAGGAAACGCTGTCAAAAGAAATGCAAGTTTTTCAGGTAGGGACAAAGACTTTGTACAAAGTCCTAAAATAACCATAAAGCAAACACGTTGTGCCGTTAAAAACGATCAGGAGGATACTTACAAACAATCCTGTGTGGCACCATCCCGTTATCCATCTGCAGCCTGTCTTCCAGGAAGGCTATTCCAAGGCTACTGAAATTATCTACACTTGCTTCAGCAATTAACTTAAAAGGTTCACCAGGTTTATAGGCCAAGGGTGAACAAAAGTCTGACCACTTCACAATCTAGAACAGAGCATATGGGATGGCTTTCAGTTGGAAAAGGTTATGGAAAAATAGCCAAATATCAACAATACTGTGAGTTTGCAAGAGGAGCTGCGGGAGAATTGGATACAAGCCAAAGAATTTACTGAGGAAGGGTTGCTTTGGGCAGCAAAGATCGAGCCCTGATGGAAGAGAGCAACATCCACACCAAGTGCTGGGAGCAAACTGGGAGTACAACGGAATCATTCCCAAAGATCAAGGCTCTAAAAGTTTCAAGCAACAAAATGGCAGCAGAGCATTGTCACATTCTGGAAGAAAAAATCTATTTGGATTTGCTTCCTTCAGCACAAATTCCAAGCAAGAACGCTGATAAAAAGAACAAAAGTAAACGACAAGGGTTTAATAAAAATCATCAGAAGCATTAACTAAACCCTGAGGGTTCAAGCTGCTTATCTACATCAATAATTCCTTTCTCCAGGAAAGAAATATTGCACAACTAGGAGACACAGCTGGATACACAAACCAGTTGTTCTCCCATGAAGGAATTCTTTAGAGCAGCACCTGCCTTGATGACCTAAAAAAAAAATCAGCCTTTGCCATGGAGTTTCTTCCAAAAACTGGGAGACAAAGTGCAATTCCCACAGAGAACTGCAGCTGCAGCACTTTGACACCATTTCTATGAGGTTCACCTTGTTACCACCACACACCAGATGTAAACCACTGAATAAAGAAAGGAAAAACTTATTTTGAATGCACAAAACGAGGGTGAGCTGTCAGTTATTCTACTTGTCCGTGATTAGACTATCAACCAAATTTACCATTTTATTTACTGCAATTAAATGGTTTACACGGCATCCAAAAGAATCCAGCTCCAAACTTTGGATTTTGTGGTATTTCCCAAGGGAACAAGAAGGAAGAACAAACAACCCTGACGGTTCTGTCTCCTTTCTGAGCCGCTCCCAAAGGCAGTTTCTGATTAGCACAACCCAAATGAGCCCATTCAGTCACAGAATCCCAGAATGGTTTCGGATGGAAGGAACCTTAGAGATCATCCCATTCTCACCCCTGCCATGGGCAGGGACACCTCCCACTGTCCCAGGCTGCTCCAAGCCCCAGTGTCCAGCCTGGCCTTGGGCACTGCCAGGGATCCAGGGGCAGCCACAGCTGCTCTGGGCACCCTGTGCCAGGGCCTGCCCACCCTGCCAGGGAACAATTCCTTCCCAAGATCCCATCCAGCCCTGCCCTCTGGCACTGGGAAGCCATTCCCTGGCTCCTGGCCCTCCAGCCCTTGGGAATTGTCTCTCTCCATGTTTCCTGGGGCTCCTTCAGGCCCTGCAAGGCCACACTGAGCTCACCCCAGAGCTTCTCCTCTCCAGGCTGAACAATCCCAGCTCTCCCAGCCTTTCCTCCCAGCAGAGCTGCTCCATCCCTCTGCTCATCCTGGTGCCTCCTCTGGCCTCTCTCCAGCAGCTCCACGTCCTCCCTGTGCTGGGCCCAGGGCTGGGGCAGCTCTGCAGGTGGGGTCTCAATCCAGATTTATATTTATGGCCTTTGGGTATCTAACAAGAAACCTGCCTGGGGGTTCCTTCATACACGACCTGTGCTAACTGTTAGTGAAAAAATTCCCTTTCCAAAAGGAGAAGGGGAGCAGCGTGTGGGTTTCCAGCACAAGATCAGCTGCATGGTTTAAATTCTGGGTCAAACTCCAGCTCTGTGACACCAGAGCACACCCCAGGTTCAATATGACTGCCTGTGGTGGAGGGTGAGAAACTCACAGAGTATTTAAATATCCTTTCTTATCCGAAGAACAGGCACAAGCAGGTAACACCCACACCTGGAAACTGTCAGGAAGATCTACTGATGCTCTCGAGCTTTTTTTTGTGGCACCAAGCAAAATTTCAGATGTAAAATGTAGTTTTTGCTGCACGCTGCAAATAAAGTGAACACACAGAAGTACCTCACAAAGTAAAGCTCTTGCCAAAACCTGTGACCCTCCAATCCTGCTCAGGCAACAACTCATTTGCTCCAGAGTAGAGGAAAAACACTCAGGGATTATTTTCCAGCTGTCCTGCTACGATTCGGAATCAAAATTCTGTCTGAATAAAGGATGGAAGGTCAGCTCTTAGCAAGAGGTAAGAAATTATTCATGCTCCTGTTTTCTGAGTCCACCTCATTTTCACCAGTCACAGATCACTGATGGTCCTACAAAAAATGGCTTTTCTGGCCAGAAATTTTCCCAGGAGCAATGTGTTCCCACAGCCCCTGGCCATGGTGACAGCCAGAGGTACCAAAATTAAGGTCACTCTACACAGAAAAACAGTAAACAAAATAAACCAGCAGTCCTTTTCCTCTTCAGTTTTGATTTTTTTGTTTGGACTATCACTTTTGAGCTTTGTAAATCAAATTGATTATTAACGTCCACGTAAGAATGCAAAATTTTCCATCCTAAAGAAAATGAAAGCAAACCCAAGAAGACTTAAAAAAAAAAATAAACCCCAAGAGAATAGATAATGAGAGCTTCAATGCAGATGTTTTTGTGGCTCTTTCTGCTAGAAAAAAATAAAAAGAAAATAAAAATCTTCCATCTGAGCTGGCCCAGCACTGCCCAGGTGCACTCTGAGCCAAGAGGGAGGGCACAGCTCATTTACCTCAGAAGCAGGGCCCACCTGCATGGATTCCATCAAAGGCAATAAAACCATTTCCAAACCTGCTAATGCTGGTTTGCTCCAAGGAAATCTGTGCCCAGTGGAGGCAGGATCAGAAGATTTGAGCAGAAAAGGTCCCACCAAGCTCTGGGTGCCTCCAGCCCTCCCACTCAGAGCTCCCTGGAGCCAAGGATTTCCCCTGATGCAGCACTTCTGGCCATCATTCCTGGCTATCGTGCTCCAAATCCACGCTCTGTTCTGGAACTGGCAGGGGGTGAAGGCACTCAAAGTCTGATTGCAGCCCCAGATCTGGAGCTGAGCCCATTCCCAGCCCGTCCTCCTGCCCCTGCCCTCAGATCAATCTGTTCACCCACCCCTCTGCTCCCCGTGTTCACTGCACAGAGGACTGCTGGATCATCTCCCGGAACAAGCGACCTGGACAACACTGGATCCTCATCCAGGGAAGCAGACAGGCCACGGGCACCTGGGGATGTGATCTCCTGGAACTCCAAGAAGGAGCTCGAAACCCGGTTCTAGGAAACAAGGGTGACAGATGGCCCTTTAGGGGCACTCAGGACAGCACCTTATCCATGGCCCTGGGGTGATCCAGGCTTGGGGCAGAGCCTGATTCATGGAAGAGCTCTGGAATCCCAGCAGACAGCCCAGATGTTTTATTACAGCCTGCACAGACACATCCTGACACGCACATCTTCCCTTTTCTCCTCTTTCCTGGAGGCAATGAGATCCATCTCTCCTCTCCCACAGCCTTCCAGTGCCTAAAGGGGGCTTTAAAAAAGCAGGAGAAGGATTTTCCACAAGGACCACCTCCCACTATGCTCCAAGCCCCAGTGTCCAACCTGGCCTTGGGCACTGCCAGGGATCCAGGGGCAGCCACAGCTGCTCTGGGCACCCTGTGCCAGGGCCTGCCCACCCTCCCAGGGAACAATTCCTTCCCAATATCCCATCCAGCCCTGCCCTCTGGCACTGGGAAGCCATTCCCTGTGCCCTGTCCCTCCAGTCCTAGCCCAAAGTTGCTCTCCTGGAGCCCCTTCAGGCACTGGAAGGGGCTCTGAGGTCTCCCCAGAGCCTTCTCTTCCCCAGGCTGAACAATCCCAACTTCTCCCAGCCTGGCAACAGAGCAGGGGAGGGCAATTCCCACCCAAAGCCAGAGAAAAACGCTACTGAAAAGCCTCAACAAAATACCTCTGGGTCTGTTTGAAGCATAAAACAGAGCTTAATTATTACCAGTGATATGAATGAAGCAATTCCCTTTTTATTCCCGACAGCATTACAACCCATCTGTGCTCCCTTCTGTGCGAGACACAAAGAGAGCTGCTCACCTCCTTGGAAGAGTCAGGTCCTTTCTGCACGTCCTCTGTCTGAGCAGAAATGCTTTCTGTCACAAAAGCTATGTGTTCTGCTGTGAGCAGCTTCTCAGGGTAAATAAAAGGAGAAACGAGAAGCACACTCCACCTGTTTAAGTCATCAAGGAACTGCAAGAAACGGGAAAGAAAAATAAGTCTGTGTAGGAAGCAGCTGATTCAAGAATTCCTTTTTAAATTACGCCCAGCTTAAATTTAAATCTGACCCTGCTCCCCTACAGGAAGGGTGATGACTATTTCACATTCCCCGTGAGCCAAAAAAAGGGATAAAGCTCTGAACCACTACAGAGGAACATTGAAAGTAAAACTAAAAGTGACAACCCACGTTTTTAAGCCAACTCAAACCCCGGCTTTCAGTTTTACAGGAAGGGTGAGTGGGACACAGAACCACCGAGCCACTGGCAGCATCCCTCTCTCAGCTGATCCTCCTCTCCCATTCACACTGAACACTGAATCCTTATGCATTTCCATCAGTATTCCTCATTCATTATGAAACTCGTAAAATATAAAGGAATAACTCATTCAGAATCAATTTTTCCATAAATTATTCTATCCACCGCTCAGCAGAGCATTGGGCAAATGTTTTCTTCATTAAATTACGAAAGATTCCCTCTCTTGTCCTCACCAAGGAGCAAATCAAGCTCGAAACCTGGAATCAGCAGACCAACAAACACGTTTGAGACACCTCACAGCTTCTCAGTAATCTGCTCTCATAAAATATTCCATCAATTTTTAATTTTTATGTAGATTTTGCATTGAACCCAATTCGCCTGTCCTATTTTAAAAATGGCAAACACTAGAAAGAACTATTTTGCTGCCGCCATACTACAAACACACACCATCAGTAATTCCATGTAGAAGCAGAAAAGAATTCCCCTCTGGCACTGAATTCTAACACTAAATGTGTTCATCACTGCACACCTCAAATGAAACCACAGAATACCGAGGCTCTGGGGGCAGTTCACTGATCCAACCACCCTTAGCGAGCACAGAAGCTGCACAAGCAAACACTGATTTCTCCCACAGGAAAGTGAACTGAACTCAGGAAGCTTTAAAGTACCTTAAACATCCGATTTGGCTAAAGATCAAACAGAAAAAAACCCTTTTACAGGTTATGATTTATGACTTGCCGGTATCTTAAGTTACTGATCACAGTCCAAGCTAGTGAGACAGCAAAGGAGCTTTGCTGGCTGCCCAGAAGCAAAAAAAAATATATCTTTATGAACCTTTTATCTCCTCACAGACGATGTAAGGAGCTCCCCAGTGATGCAGGGACAGAGCCCTCACACCGAGGTGCGGCACAACAGGACCTGCCCCAGGGATCCTCAAACGCTGTCACCGCACATTTTAAAGAGACAAAAACATATTGAATAACAGCCCTGAGTCTATGCCAAACTTCATGCCAAGCTGCAGTTCCCCAGAGGGCTTCCCAGCTCCCACTGAACACCAATAAACAGAGCAGATTATAAAATCAGTCTGCGTGAATCGCACTGCAGACAGAAAAAAATGTGCTTGCTGTGCAAGCACTGAGGAGAAGCTGTTTCAGAAACGAGCAGCAGTGGAGCAAAGATCAGCAGAAATCAGCTGAAATCCTCTTCACAAAATAATAATCCAGGGCAACTCAGGCAGAACTCCTCTAAGCACAGCTCTGTTTTGGTTTTAAAAGCTTTATTGGAATGTGAATTAAGAATTTAACTTGGCTGTGAAAGATTCTGAGATTGGCACCATCGCGCTCAAGTGTGAAATAATCTGTTCAATAAATAGCAAAAAAACCCTGGTTCTAAATAGAACCAACTCCATCAGCATTTCTAATCTTGTTTTCCCTCACTGCAAACGTTCTCTTTACCCACTGAACTTATGCAAAGCTTCTCTGCTTCCTAAAGAGCACTCAGCCACTGACACGCTCCATAAATCCCTTTCCAGCAATGCCTGGAACAACTGAAATAATTCCCACCAATACACACACACCAACATCAGCAAAAAGCAGAGACTGAGAAGAGCCTTACCCACACCAGTTCCGGCATTAAGTGGCAAATTTAGACAAACCCAACATTCATTTAAATAATTCAGACTATCTGGGGGCAGTGCCAGGGGAGTTCCACTCCTAATCCTGAAAGTCAAGCAACCTTACTTTCAGTTTTGCTTCCAGCACTGCCAAGTGGAACTGTTTCAGGCACAGGGTTTTTCCACTGTCATGGGCTGCCACAGCCTCCCCCCACCCCCTGCTCATTTGTAAAAACCTGTGGTTTTCATTTTTCACCTCGTTTTCCTCACTTAAAACAACGTTTCGTGTGGGGAGGAGACCACAGCTCTCTGTAACCAAAGGCTCAGTTCACATTCCGGGACAGATCCAGCAACGTTTTAAAGCCCTGACACGAATCTTGAACGCACAAACAGCATATATTTTTAGACTAAAGCCTAAAGTACGTTGCTGAAATGGAAAGAGGCTTTTCCCAGGGACATGGGAGTGACAGAACAAGGGGGAATGGCCTTAAACTGGAAGTGAGCAGGTTTAGATGGGTATTGGGAAGAAAATCTTCCCTGCGAACTTCTTCCCTGTGAGGGTGGGGAGGCCCTGGCACAGGATGCCCAGAGAAGCTGTGGCTGCTGGAAGCGTCCAAGGCCAGGATGGACGGGGCTCTGTGCCCATGGCAGGCAGCTGGAACTGGATGATCTTTAAGGTCCCTTCCAACCCAAACCACTCTGTGATTCTATGAAATTCCATCAAGCTCTCCCAGCCAAGCTTTCCCACAATCACTGCTGTCCTTGCAAACCTGCACTTCATAGATACACATATGTATAAAAATATACATATGTAGCACATTACAGCATCTCTCAGCCCATTTCCTATTCCAGCAAGCTCTAGCAAGCAGCGAGGAGAGGTAACCACACCTGAACTAACACTTCCTACCAAAGCAACCACCTGGGTCTCCCCTCCTCCTTCTCCTCGGCTGTGGCTACGCGGGGGAATTCCCTCCCCGCGTTATTTTTCCCAATCCCAAATCCTTGCCCGCCACCAATCCCCAAAACCAAACCGAAGCCCCATCCCCATTCCCCATTCCCGTCGCTCCGCGGGGCGGGGATGCGCATCCCCGTTACCGCGGCAACCACCGCATTCCCCGCGCATCCCCGCGGCTCTACCTGCGCCTCGCCGGTGCAGAACACCTTTCCGCCGATGCGGAGGCAGACGCGCTCCTCGGGGTGCGGCTGGCGGGCGCAGAAGGTGAAGGAGCAGCGGGAGCGGTGCAGCCTCCGCACGGTGCTGCGGACGAGCGCGGCCGAGCGCGGCCCCCAGCGCGCCCACAGGTACAGGTAGCACAGCGTGATCAGCATGGCGGGCGCGCGGCCCCGCCCCCCGGCCGCCCCGGCCAATCGCAGCGCCGAGCGTCAGTGGGGGCGGGCGCCGCTCCCAGCGCTGATTGGCTGGCGGGGCCTGGCGCGCGCGGCGCCCCGCCCCTTTTGCACCGTCGCTTCCCCCCTCCCCTCAGCGCTCACCGCCGGGGTGAGGGGGAGTGCGGCGGTACCGCCTCACGACCGAGAGCAGGGGGGAATGCGCAGTTTTGCGGTGAGAAGGTGTAAAAAGGAAAGAAGTTCGCTCAAAATCGTTAAAAATGGCTCGGGGCGTTGTCTCTTTGCAACGGGCTAGTTGTAGTCGTGCTCTGGAGGACGAAGAGGAGGAGGAGCAGGCGACGTCTTCTCGTCCGCGGCGTCACGACTCGGCTCCTCAGGGAATCGCGGAATGGTTTTGGTTAAAAGGGACTTAAAGCTCATCCAGCTCCACCCTCTGCTATGGGCAGGGACACCTCCCACTGTCCCAGGCTGCTCCAAGCCCCAGTGTCCAACCTGGCCTTGGGCACTGCCAGGGATCCAGGGGCAGCCACAGCTGCTCTGGGCACCCTGTGCCAGGGCCTGCCCACCCTCCCAGGGAACAATTCCTGCCCAAGATCCCATCCAGCCCTGCCCTCTGGCACTGGGAAGCCATTCCCTGGGTCCTGTCCCTCCAGGCCCTTGTGAAAGTTCCTCTCCAGCTCCCTTGGAGTCCCCTTAGACATTGAAGGGGCTCTAAAGTCTCCCTGGAGCCTTCTCCTCTCCAGGCTGAACAATCCCAGCTCTCCCAGCCTTTCCTCCCAGCAGAGCTGCTCCATCCCTCTGCTCATCCTGGTGCCTCCTCTGGCCTCTCTCCAGCAGCTCCACGTCCTCCCTGTGCTGGGCCCAGGGCTGGGGCAGCTCTGCAGGTGGGCTCTCACCTGAGTGGGGCACAGGAGGAGAATCCCCCCCTCACCTGCTGCTCACCCCTGTTGTGATGCAGCCAGGATAAAGCCTCCAGCTTGTCCTCTCCAAAGCTAACCCTTAGCAGGAAAGGATCCTGTCTTCCTCAGAAATGTCCCCACACCGTGACCTGACCTTATTCCAGGGCTGATGATCTCCTAGAGGAGCAGTATCCCTTCCAGCACAGAACCAGGAGAAGACACCTGACTCCAAGTCCCATCCCTGGTAGCCACCAAAGCCACAAATGGATGCATTTAATTTCAGCCTATTCACTGGATTCACCACACGAGAATGGGCTGAACACTGATGCCAGCGTGAAGAACAGCCTGACAGGGTATAAAACTGTAGGATTTGCATGTGCCATGCGTGCTGCAAACACAAATTGCTCCTTCAGAATATACAACAGGTAGCAAGTTATCCTTTACCGCTCCAGTATGTCTATGCACAAAAGTTATCAAATACTTTCTATATTTTATAGGGAAAGTAATCACAACACTGAGCTCTGGGAAAAGAATGTGGCTCAGTCTGATCCTAGGAGATATTTAGTGTATGAGTGAAAAGAGAAGATAAAAATAGATGCAAAATGCAAGGCTACAAGAAAGAAACCAACACTAACATTGACTGATATGGGACAGTTGTTTCCTGAACACGACATGAAGCCATGTCCTGGTTTTTTTATTATTCTGAACTCAAGGCCTTGTCCTGCACTTGGAAATTCAGTGAAATAGGTATTCTAAAATAACAGTTTTATCCCTAAGTGGATCTCCAGCAGCAGCACGCTGGCACTGTAGATAACCAAGGAACAAATTTGCTCTACTCTCACATTTGAAGTGAAAGGAGGAGAGGAAATGATTTTAAGTTGTGCCAGGGCATGTTCAGGAAAAGTTTTTTTTCCCTGGCAGAGTGGTGAGGCCTTGGAATGAGCTGCCCAGGGAGGTGGTGGAGTCCCTGTCTGTGGGAGTGTTCAGGAGCAGTCTGGATGTGGCCCTTGGGGACAGGGTTTGGGGCGATGCTGGTGCTGCTGGGGTGGCACTGGGGGATTCTGAAGGGCTCTGCCCACCTTGATGGTTCTGTGATTCTGTGATTATCCAACCTAGCCTTGAACATCTCCTTCTGCCACAGTGCATGGCACAAACAGATTACAATCTCATTTGGGAAGTCAAATATTTTAAGTAATTCTCCTTCATCTCAAGCTTAAGAAACACCAGCCTTGTGCTGCTGCCACATCCTGCCCTACAGAGAGAGGAACAAATCCCCAGTGATCCTCACCTGACACCTTACACTGCTCCTTTGTGTGACTTTATCTTGTGCAGGAAGTCCAAATACTTGCCTGGGCACATCAAAGGAAAGAAAACAAGCAAAGGATACGATCTCCAAAGAAGGCTCTCAAGTCTGGAATTCACTTTCTCCGGGTTAGTTCAACAGCACATGCACTGCTGACCCTCAGAGCCTGCACAAGGCACAGCTGTTTGTGTAACCTTTCCAGAGAGAGGAACGTGCTTTGCTTCAAATCCTGTGCTGGCATCAAATGCAGTCAGCTCCACTATGATCATTTTTTGATTTTTGAGGCTCCCCTACCCTGGAAAAGTCTATGAGTAAATGAGAAAACTGAATCAAAACCTCACCGTGCAGAACGGGCAAAACCAGTCCGTGTTTCAAGACAAGCTCCTGAGTATGTTGGCACAGAATTAATTTAGAGCTGTGAAGTTGCTGTAGATTTTCTAGTTTCTACTGTGGTGTAACTTAGACTTAATCATGACTGAAAAGTTAAGAATTTTAAATGGGAAAACATTCTGTTGTTGCTGTTATTATTTTTGTTATTATTAAACCAAGGCCTTGCGTGCACCAGGGACTTTACTAAAACAGGTTTTCTAAAATGAAATAACCATGTCAATCAGTTCCTCTTTGCAGGAGGGTGGAAGGAAGCCTTGGAAAAAACAGGCAGTAATATCAGCCCTCAAACATCCCAGCTGTACTGTAACCTCGAAGTAGATGAGCTTCTCTTTCTGACTTTAAAGGAATATTTTGAGACTGACCTTGCTGGGCTTTGTGACCAGCTCTACTTCCTTCTCCCTCTGCTCCTTAAGTTTTTCCAAGGATTTCTCCGTGAGGAGAAATATATTATATTTAAAAGTATAAATGCTGCAGAGGTGTTCTGCTTCTCTGAATATAACAATTTATATTGAGCACCCTTTATTCTTGCAAATGCACAGTTGCCTTCATGAGAAAACTGCATAAAACCCATCTCTCACAAAGAGAAAAACCCCGTTCCATTAACACAAAATGATTAGCACAGGGCTCGTCCCTCTGTTGAAGCTGAATCTGTCAAAGTTATTCCCAGGTAATGTCAGAGCTCTGAAAAATTCCCCTGACTTCTTGGAAAATGTTTCTGATTCTGTGTTCTTCACCAAATACCAAAACGAAGCACCTTACGTTAAAATTAAGTGTACTGCAAAAAGGAACCTGACTCTACTTAAAAATATCCATGAAAATGCCAATGAAAGTTGTGTGCTTTGATTGATTAGTACTATAATGTAATATTCACATTTTTTCTGCTTGTAATTATATTTGATTGCATTGCAACTTCATCACCGAAGTTATATTTTCAATAATTTTGAGATAAACTTGGCCTTGCAGGGTTTTAGCAAGAGATTTAATTGAGAATAACTTTGCATCTTCTGGAGGGTTGGATGTCAGCAGTTCAGGCTTTAGTCCCACACTAATCTCCATGTTGGCAGGGGAATAAATCAATTATCCTCACAGATCTGATTGCGAGATCACAGATATCACTTCTGCTGTACAAGCTTCCCTTTCAACTCTCAAGTTAAATCAGGACTAAAGAAAACCAAGCTGCTGAAATTAAATATGTGTGTGTTAGACTGTAATATAGCAAGATATTTCATTACACTTCAGGTCACTTAAGAAGTTTGCCATTTTTCCTCAGGACCTGTGCTGTTATTTAACAAATATTTTGGGTTTTTATTATAGTTCACCATGTTCTTCATTCTAGTAATTGTACTGATTTTGGTACAGGAATGTTCAAAGGGATTGAGACTGTGCTCGTATTTTTTTATTTGTAATAGGGTACTATTTATTTATTTACAACTTCAGATTGTGAAGGTATTTAAACACGGGAGGGAGTAGATTCAGACAGAAGGTGCCCAATCCACACTAAACAATCAGTGGGACCTCTGTGGTGAGTAAATAAAATTATTTTCCCCCTCTGGGAAGAAAGTTTATGTTAGAAACCGAGTTGGTTTCTATTAACTTGTTGTAGGTTTAAAACGTGTATAGGAAGAAAAAAGCATTTATTGGGGAGAAATCCTTCCCTGTGAGGGTGGGCAGGCCCTGGCACAGGGTGCCCAGAGCAGCTGTGGCTGCCCCTGGATCCCTGGCAGTGCCCCAGGCCAGGTTGGACACTGGGGCTTGGAGCAGCCTGGGACAGTGGAAGGTGTCCCTGCCCGTGGCAGGGAGTGGAACAAAATGGTTTTTAAGGTCCCTACCAGCCCAAACCATTCCACGATTCCATAATTGTCTGTTGAATACTTTGAAATAAAAGAGTCCTCAAAGTGTTGGAACTCACAACCCTTATTTTTGGATAGACAAAGCAATCAGTGGCAAAAACTTTCTCCTCCTTCCACCAAACTGCAATCAAATCAAAGGACCATCCCTGTAGTCTTGAGGAAGTCACTGGGCTTGTCTTTAAATCCTCTGACTTTCACTATTTTTGGTATTATTTTCTCTTTAAAAGCCAGGACACAAAAAATACTTCAGTCATTAAAAAAATTATATGACATTTAAAATTCTCTTTGCATTTCTGTTACACTTTTTTTAGGACAGGGTGTGGATGAGTTTTCCCAAGCCGTGCCAGAAGTGCAGTTACAGAGTGTGTTTAATAAAGAGCAAACCCTGATTCTGTAATACTTCCGAGAATTCCATAAATTCACGTTCTGTAAAACAGCAACAGAAAGATAAACTGGATATAGATGTGTTCTAGCCCATGGGATTTGCTAACCAAACCTAACAAAAAGCCTCTCTTTCCCTGGGATTGCTCTTTGGAACAGCCTCCAAGGTGAGAGCCCGTCCTACCTTTGAACTCCTTTGCTCCTCAAAAAAAAAAATCTCCTTAAGGACATTTCCCCGCTTTTACCGTGTTTGTTTTAGGTGAGGTCCTTTGGGAGTTCACACAGAGGAGGGGCTCAGAGCCTGGCCCAGGTCTTAGAGCATCCAAATCCATGGAGAGAGCAGCCGGGAGCCGTTCCCGCGATTCCCGGCAGCTCCTGCCCCGGCCGGGGGAGCACCTGGGCGGGTAAGGCAGGAACGGGGGGGCTTTTCCAGCTTGGGAATCTCTGGCTGTGAGTATGGAATTATTCCACTGACTAGAAAACAAAATGTGTTTGTCGACTTCAGGAGTAAAGGGCAAAATATATTTCTGAAAATGTTGCTCGCTATTTTATTTTGTTGCGCTGAAACTTCGTCCTTTGCAGTCAGTATTTCACGACTAAAATTAAGCTTGTGATAACCTTGTTGTTATTATTTTTATGTTTATTTGGCAAGCGCTTTTCCATTTCTCCAGCTGGATCTGTTGTACAACAACAGAGATGGGAAATACTGGTGGAAAGAGCATCCAGAGTCGTGGTGACCCCACCAAACAAAAGGCAGACACAGCATCCACCACTCCATCTGCTCCCTTGGGCTAATTGGATCACATTGTCCTCCTTGGATTAATGCTGGAGTTTCTGCCTCAATAAATAACCAGGCACTCAGTGAGCACAGGGAATCTGGCAGAGAGGGAGGGAGAGGTAGTTTGGGGGGGGGGGAGGTTTCTGCATAAATAAAAAGATTTCAGTGTTATTCAAACCATCTCGAGTTCACTTGGAGCTGTGAAATCCTAAAGGGAAAGGAGCCCTTGGTGAAAAACGGGTAAGAGGGTGGCTGGTGTGTGGGGAGAAACCAAATATTGCCATAAAAATCAGATTTACCAAATGAAAATGCTCTCAAGAACACGGGGGGATTGTTGGGGTGTCTGTGCAGGGCCAGGAGTTGGATTTGATGATCCTGGTGGTCCCTCCCAACTCAGGATATTCCGTGATTCCGTTGTATCCCAATCTTCCAGCAGCCCTGCTTTGTGGAGGCCCTGGGTGCTCACAGCAAGGGATGGGGCGGCCACGGAGAACCAACAAATGGTGAGAGCAAACTCCAGGGAAAATAATTGTTGTGGAAAACCAGGAATGGAACATGGGAAGTGAGACGTGGTCAGCTCTTCATTTGGTCTTCCAAGCATTTCTTTAGGGTTGGAAAACGTGGTTTAAATTAGTGTTCTGTATATGGTAATGGTTGAGAATATCTCTAATTTTGTGTCAGATATAGAATTATTATCAGTTCTTATTAATATATTATCAATATATTATTATTATCAAGAGCTGCAGAAACAGCTGCTTACTCCACACAACCCTCATTTTAACAGCCCTTTATATTTGTTTAATTAATAAAAAAAGGATATTTTCCAATTCAATTTGAATTCAATTCAGTTTGAAATCTCCAGGCCTAGTGTGGATGTGATATTTTGTATATAAGGGGAAGTTTACGTGAAAATGACCTTAAGATGAAATTTAAAAACATGCTTTCAGGTGCATCATTTTATTTATTGGGTTTTTTGGGAGGGGTGTTGCTATAAGTAAACCACTGAGGAAATCAACGGGACATTGAATATTAAAGTAACTCTTACTGGCTTTGAAATGCACTGCGGTTTTCAGTTTTACTTGCTTGGGTGGGAGGGCTCACAGAACAAAAATAGAGATTGAGGCACAATCAGCAAAGGTCCTGATGTTGTATTCTCATGAGAGAACAGACTCACAGGGATGATTTGAAGAATTCCACTTAGGGGAAAAAGCAAACAAAGCAACATTACTGTGGAATTTTACAGTTACCTGAAGAAAATAAGTGAAATCTTCATTTTGGGCCCACTCTAATTAATAAATGTGTCTCCTTCCAGTCAGAATTGGATGGTCAGCTGAGAAATTGCAGATCAAAAGGAGCCCTGGGGTTCCAACATCCAGTGAGGTGAGTTAAATCCTGTCACCTGACAGAGGAAAAGTGACACTTTCCAAGGTGAAACTCCTTCCTTCTCAGGACAAGGATCAGTTTGTCCCTGGAGAATCTCATTTTAGTACCAGTTTAATCACTCACCAAACTGCACAGATTTTTATCCCTCAGGAAAGATGCCCAGGCTGAACAGAGCCTGAAATAACACGAAAATAGGAGAGTCATCCTAAAAACCCAATTGTTTTGCCTCATATGATTTATATTCACATTTTTTGCTGTGATAACAAGCTCACAAAGCCCAAATAATTCATGGGAACAGCTGCTCACAGGGTGGGACCTGGTACTGATTTGAGGTTGCTTTAATTTGCTCTTGATTAAAAGTTGAACTCCAGGAAAAGCTTTTGAAGCTTGGGGGGACTGATAAGGGTTTTCACCATATTTGGATTCTTTAATTAGGAAACTTCTAATTGGGATTTTCATTTAGAGGAGGAAAATCAATGGAGTATCCCTCTTCCTAAGGAGCATTTGTTGTAAAAGCTGTGGCATCTTAAATTCTGTGTGGCCTTTCTTACTGTCAGAATCCATTGGAAATTGGTCAAGGTGAAACCAAGAGGAGCCATTTATGGTTTTAATACAAAACAGTGTGGATTTGGAAATAAATAAATCAGTCTACACCTCCTCCTCCTCTGCCTGGAGACACAAAATCCTCTAAAACCAACCTCTGTCCCTCAGGCCACCAACCCCAACCTAACCCTGGTATCCAAATGTTAATTCCAGAATTAATTAATTAAAAAATAAGTTTTAATATTCGAACTAGGTTGGATGGACAAGTGTTGCATTGTTTTACTTCTCCTCCTAAAATTTGTTTTCTTCTCAGGCTTTATTTGCCCAAGTCCAAATCCCAGAAGTTCCTTGATAACATTGGAGAGAAGGTTCTGGCAAGTTTTCCTGTACAAGCCACAATTCACTTCTACAATGATGATGCTGAGTCTGAGGAAGAGGAAGACAAAGTGAGCTCAGCCTAATGAGGTACAGCCCTGACAAACACAGAATCCGCATTAAAAAAAATCAAGAGATAAAAAAAGAACTGTCAGGAAAGGATGGACAAACATCTGACCAAACACAGAAATACAGCAAAGCTCGAAAGAAAACTGTTTATAATTCTCCTTCCGAGGAGAATGAGTCAAAGCACTGGAAAATGGGAGGAAATCCTATTGTGGTTTTGGAGACTGGCAAATAAAACCCTGAAGCTGAACAAAAGATTGTAAGATTTGAATCAGGTCGGTTCAAGGAACGCAGATAAAGAACATTAAGAGTCTGGACTGAGTCACTCGTTATTTTAAACACTGCACTCCTGATAAAGTGAAAATTGGATTGATGATGAGGCTGAATAATATCATGTACAGCCCCAAAATAACCCAGAGGCTTTGGAACACACTGAAATTAAGCAAGGAATTATTTAAAATGCAGAGACTGTTGCTTATTGGCTCCATGGGACACATTCATTCTGCTAGAAATGCTGAATGCCCAGCTGGCCTCCTCCACTTCCACTACAACCCACACAGTTGTGGTATTTTCTGGGGTTCTGCCATTCTCTTGTTATCAGATTTTTCCCCCTGTAATCTTTTGCCAGCCAGAAGAAAATCCAGCCTTGATTTAAAACCATGATTTAATGACACATTAAAACTCGCATTATGTGGCACCTGTTCTGCCTTCCCCACAATATTTTGTATGCTCAGAGAGTTTACCAGCACTTGCCTTGCTACCAGCAGCTTTTAATTACCTCAAGGATTAACCATTTAGCCCCTCTTTGTTTAAAATGATGTTTAATGTGCCTTAACTCCACCCAAAACTGCCCTGGTTTCCCCAGGGGCAAAGCAAATGCAGAATTCCAGATTCCTGACCTTTCCTGCACCTCTGGTGGCTGTGAGATAAGGGCAGACAGTTTTCAGAACCCCTGCAAGTGTGTGGCAGCTCCTCCTTTCAGTCATGAACTGGCAAACAAACTCTGGAAAATTAGGATTCCAAATTAATGAGCATTTTAGAATGAGGGATTTTTTGAAGATCTCCACTTGCAAACTCAAAAGAGGATCCTTTAATTAAATTTACACGAGGAGACAACATCCTGTCATATAGGGAAGGACAAAAATTAGTTGAAATTTAAACTCCAGAATGACAAAGTAAAATTCAGCTTTTACACTTCAGCTTTTACATTTCACCCATTCATCATTTGCACATCTCCACTTCCAAACATCTGGCACTAAAACCCAGATTATTTGAAAGTATTTCACAAGATATCCTAAAATGATTTATGCTCCAGTTTCCTCATGATTCAGTCTGGAGCAAAAGCAAAAAGAAGAGCATCCAAGATGATTTAACTGGCCTGTGATGACACACTACACACAAAAATTGCACTGAGATCCCTTCCCAGCACGTTAATAATTAAGAGAAGCCCCAAATTGAACTGAGGCAGCATCTCTGTGGTTCAGCTGCAGGGAACTTTCAGTTTCCACTTCTGATTTGTTACCTTATCTGCAATCTGACCCTGCAGAGTTTGCTGTGACCTCAGAATCATCCATCCTTTACAGGAAAAAGGTAACAAAGCACCCCGAAAACGAGTTTATCCTGACTTCAGTGCTTTAAAGGCAAGGCTGGAAACAGCTGAAACTGTTGGCTCGGGTCTCTGTGCCACAGAAACCTTCCCTTGGGAATTCAACAGCTGCAGCACTTCCAGTAAATGCTGCTTTCATTTTCCATTCTCTAGAATGACGGCAGCAAAAAGCAACTTATTTTTGTTCCCTGGTACAGGGATGCTGGACAGGTCCCCACAGCACCTCTACCATTTCACAGTTCTGTTGTATGAAAAATCATAATTAAAGTTTATTTTCATACAGCAGCCTTGAATTCTGCTTCCATGAGCTTTCAAGACCAGCTCTGAAGGATACAAATATCCAAGGGAAGCATACCCCCGTGTGCCACAGAAATGTGGTTTTTTCTAAATAAGATGCAGGATTAATTTGGATTAAGAGAAAAAGAACCCCAACAGGAATTTTTTTCCCCCT
Source organism: Gymnorhina tibicen (assembly GCA_013399875.1). Classification (NCBI taxonomy): domain Eukaryota; kingdom Metazoa; phylum Chordata; class Aves; order Passeriformes; family Artamidae; genus Gymnorhina; species Gymnorhina tibicen. Next base: position 10,815 of record VXAZ01002650.1, on the reverse strand, counting down.
AAACTACATTTATACGGGGAGAATGACAACAGCAGCAGAACTGAGCAAAGGCAATATTCCCAACAGCAGCTTTATGAGTTTTAGAGACAAAACCCACCCAATTCACTGCAACATTTCCTATTTAATGTCATTTATTCTGCACTGGCTTCATCTATCAGCTGCTTTTAGCAGAAGGCTGAGATTTAAGTTCACCCATAGCACAGAGTACGAACAAAATTGACTTTGGCAACCCCTCTGGAAGGGAACTGGCAGAACAAAACGAAATCCTTCCAAAACTTTCTCCTCAGAATACGGTTCCGTTCCTGAGTAGAAGGATACAAAACCCCCCATTCATCCCAGCTGGGTGAAAGCTGATGGGAAATTCAACAGCACTCAGCAAGCAGGACTCTGAATTAAACATTTTAGCAACTCAGGCTCAAGTGCCCACGAACAAGGTGCATTATGAAAAAAATACATTTACATAAAATCAGTCAAGTATTTTGTTTTTAAGGCAGAAACATTTTATCATTTCCACCCACAAATGAAACTGAAGTTCGCAAAACTTGTTGCACTTTTAATGTTTATAGACCCCCTAGCACACGTGTCCCAGGATAAACATTTAATACTACATCTTTCTACTTTGTATCAGAGGGGCTTGGGTTGTCCTTGCTCATTTTCTCCCCCTGCCCAACCAGAGTGGGTCAAGCTGACAGCATTCCTTATGCTCCAAATAATTTTGGAATGGTCTGAACAATGCTGACAAACAGCAAAAGTATATCCTTAACTCGAGAATCAAGAATCCCAGAATGGTTTGGGTGGGAAGGGACCTGAAAGCCCATCCAGTGCCACCCCTGCCATGGCAGGGACACCTCCCACTGTCCCAGGCTGCTCCAAGCCCCAGTGTCCAGCCTGGCCTTGGGCACTGCCAGGGATCCAGGGGCAGCCCCAGCTGCTCTGGGCACCCTGTGCCAGGGCCTGCCCACCCTCCCAGGGAACAATTCCTGCCCAATATCCCATCCAGCCCTGCCCTCTGGCACTGGGAAGCCATTCCCTGGCTCCTGGCCCTGCAGCCCTTGGGAATTGTCTCTCTCCATGTTTCCTGGGGCTCCTTCAGGCCCTGCAAGGCCACACTGAGGTCACCCCAGAGCTTCTCCTCTCCAGGCTGAACAATCCCAGCTCTCCCAGCCTTTCCTCCCAGCAGAGCTGCTCCAGCCCTTGGAGCATCTTCACAATCCATGTTTTTACCACCCTTCCCTTTCCAGCTAAGATGGAAAGAAGAGAAAGACACAAATTTGGCAGCCACACTCCATTCTTGCCTTTGGCATGGCCCCATTCCGTTGGAATCCAGGCACCTCTGTTATTTTACCATGACACAGTCACACACAAATTCCTCCCAGTCCCACCTGGGGGGATCCTGCCTCACCAGATGATCTTCACAGCAAGATGTGTAAAACCCCATCCATCTCCAACAGGACAAGAGCTGCAGGAGAATCCAAGAAAGTGCATTTAAAAGCCAAACTGAAGTTTCATCCCTGGCTTTATTCCAGCAGTTGATTGAACTCTCCTGCTTGTGCTACACCAGTAAGTGAGAAAGGTGAAAATAAGGGCAGATTTAGGTTTTGGCCTTTTATTTATTTAGTTTCCCCTCAGTCTCTGAGAAGAATGGACACCTGATATCCAGGTATGTTTTGTAAAGAGAGGCACCGCCGTTCAATCATGAGGGGGATTTTTTTTCCCTGATTACCCAAGGCAAAAGTTATAGAAATCTACAAACAGAATCTCCTCTCCTCTTTGCAGAGTTGTGTGTCCTCTCCTTAATCACAGTCACTGTGGATCCCCAGTTCCCCACAACACCCATTTAAGCCCCCAAACCCCACATTACCTGGTTTTCTTGTGGTCACAGAGGCAATTTCTGAAGTGTCAAACGTGCCCAAGTTGAAGAAAAGGTCACCACGGTGCCTTTGAAGCAGCAGTGACAGAAAAGCAAAGACAGTTTCATGCCTGAAAGTTTTCCTTAAACAAACAGCCCCCCTTGGCCTCCTCACTGTTGGTTTTCCCATAATTGTGGGGTCTGCAGAGAAATGGAATGGCAGATTCATCACTGAGCCAATCTTTGCCCAAGGTTTACAGCCCTTTAATTTGTGTGCTCTCAGGGCTGGAGGGCATTTTCCAGCAGCTTCCCTTGATCCTGGAGGGATTTGGGCATCCTTAACAAGGGACTGAATTAATCCTTACATCAAATGATCCCGGGAACGTGGCCTTCGCTGGTTGTCAAGCCCGAATTCCAAACGAAATTGCTCTCTCAGGAAGCAGAAGGGGTGGAAAAGACCCAGGGAGGAAAAGGATTACAGTCAATACTTCAATGTCTGTAACGCGATTAGGGAAGTGACAAAAGAGCAAACACATCTCCTGTGTCTGCTGGGCACCAAATCCTGATTTTATGGGTGTGGCTGCTGAAATGTGAACACTAAAATGAGTAAAAGGCCAGGATGGTTGCAGGGCTGAGAAACAGCAGCAAATTAACCCCAAAACTTCATTAATAAGTCTAAAACTACCACACAAATCAATGTTGTTCCAATTTAGACACTAAGTTTGACACGATGCCCCCACACGCCAATACCCCCAAAATCCAGTGTTTCAGGGTGAAATGTTGGAAAGCATTTTGTCCTTCATTAAAGAGGGGTTTTAATCCTACCTGGAATACTGAGCATGGAGATGTTTCCTTCAAATTCAGGCACAAAACCCGACCAACTACAGATTTATAGCCATACCAAAGGGATTATTACCAAGTCTTAAAACTTTCCAGAGCGAGTGATGATCATTTTGAGGGATTTCTAAAGAATTGGTTTAAGAGTTCTCACACAAATGCTCAAAAAATTATTGTATTTTAAGTGAAATAGTGACTTTTTAAATTAAATTCTCTGCTGAAGTTGGTTACAGGCCTAATAAATAACGAAGTTCTATTCACTGGGCTTTATAATCAACCTAAATAACCCTGAGTCCGGCAAATAACTGAGTTTGTGAAGCTTGCAAGAAAGGAAATAAACAAAAAAAAAAGTAAAATTCCCTGTTTAAAAAACATCTGGGCCACTTAATCTTGAGCTGTGACAACATGGAGCTGTCAGTTCCTGCATTTCCAGCTATTTCCTTGAACTTAGTTTCCAGTATCCTTAAAAATAGTTTTAAAAAGCCATTTCCAGACTTGTTTCAGCAAATCTTCACAACTCACCTTTATTATGTTTGGTATCTTGGAAATTCAGTAAACCTGGCAATCTGGAGTGGTGGGGGACCAACGTATTTTGCTGAACAAGGAATTGTGTGAAGGAGAAGGGACCATTGCACACCTTAACCCAGGAGAAATCTCCCAGAACCACAGGAAAATGGTGAACGTGGAAAAACTGGCCACATTTTATTAATATTCACAAAGGAAAACAGTGGATTTACAATGCAAACACTTCCAATTAATAATTAAAAAAATAATCATCAAGCGTTTGACTGGCAAAACACATTTTCTCTCCCTGAATTCAAAGAGAAATAGAATTAAACTCTGTCCAAAAGCTGCTTTTTTCCCCCTCTCAGAGGGGAATTCCAAGCAGAACGCAGCAGAACACTTTTAAACCCACAAGAATGACCAGATGAATTATCGGGGCATAATTCTCATAGCAATGCAGGTGCGTCATAATTATTATTTAATATATTTTTTGTTATTAACAGAGTTTATTATTATATTAATATCCTTTATGATGATAAAACTACAATAACATTATAATAAAATGCGCTCATATAAATTGGATTAGAAATTCAGGGGCACAAAAAAAAAAAAAAAAAGGCTGGAGGAGTTGGGTTTTTTTTTTGCTTGGAGAGGTTTTAACTGTCCTTCTGTAACACTTTTATGAATCCTGTGTCCAAACAGATTTTCATAACAACTCTCTGCTATTGCAGGTCCCTTTCTCAGGGAGGAAGAACATCCTGTTGACTTCACTGATGGGAATATCCCTCAATGCTGGGATTGCCTCCTCTTGGAATTTCTTGTGCTGCTGCTTTTTTGCGTAGTTATCTACAAAAGATAACGAGGACATTCCATGGCTTCCAGATCCTTTTCTCCCCCAGAAATGTTATATAATGCAACACTAGAAATGCAGCTGCTCTCAAGGATGCTGAAAACCCCACCCTGCTGTCTTTCAATACCTCCAAGCACTCAAATATTTAAAGGCTTAAAATTTGGTTTATGTTCCCTATAGGTTTCCAGAATTATCAGTGAAGGATCAAAATCTTAAATAAGCAGTGAAATTACCTGTGATGGTGTGAGTGGAGTTGAGTGGAGCTGTGCTCATCATGTTAATCCCAAAAAGCAAAATATAACCAATTCCCACAGCAACCAGGAGGTAAACTGGCAAAGCAACTGCCCAGTATCTGGGGGAAAATGTAGATTTTACAGATCAGAATAACAACTGCTTAATGATAAATCAGTTTTAATGGTGGTTTGGTATCTGTGCTGAATTTCTCCAAGAGGAAAAGAAACAACACCTCTGACCATGGATCCTGGACTCTCCCGAGATGAATGATTCCACTGGAGTTACTGATAAACCATCGGATAAATTCTCTAAAGGAGGCGTTTATTTTTTAATTATGGCCTAGTGTTTACTGTAGTTCCATCAGCAAAACGCCAAATTTATCATAAAACATTCCATTATTTATTTCACGACTCAATGAAACATTTTCACCACAGCCACGTAAAAAAAAAGCTTCACAAACATTGCAGCCCTTTACCATGAGGGCCTTTTAAAAAAAAAAAAGGTTTTATTATTTAAAAATAATTAAAGGTGTCTTAAACATATTCAAATTAAAGAGTTTAATTGGCTGAACTTACTTTTGAGGCCAGTATGTCAGTCCCAAGGAGAACAGCCAAGTCTCAGGAATGTAAGCCCAGATAAGGTACAAAACTGCACAACAGAATTGAAAAGTCACAGTGAGACTGATGCTGTTTTACACTTCCTCAGTTTTGCTTTTACACCCTTTAAACCAAAATACCTCTCCCAAAAGACTGCAGGATGTGCCTCTCACACACAAAACCTGCCCAGTACCTGGTTACATGGGATCGGTTTTGTATTTGCTTTAACAGTTAATTTCTGATTTCCCACGGAGACACACAAGAATTTATTCCGAGCCGAGCTGCAGAACAACAACACCAAAAAATCCCCAACAAAAACCACTCCCGAACACCTCAGTAAAAGGAGGCCAAAGGGAATCTGAATGGAGATAATATTAGAGCAGAAAATGATCTCACAGGGATCATTTAACTGGCAGAAAACCAGGTGGAATTGCAGCGTTTGGATGGACTGTTGTAAAAAATTACTGAAAATTCTTCCTGATCCCTGCCAAGTTCATCATTTCCACGCCCACAAATCTTGCTCCACAACGACAAACTGAGAGGAAGGTTTAACTCGAGGGGAACTTGGGGTCAGCACCCAAACCAGCACTGCCACAACACACAGAACCACCACGGCAGCTTCCCGGGAGAGGAGCTGGCCCCACCGGCCCCTCATTTCTCACTGCTCCCAGCGGGACCCTGCTTTATTGCCTCACTAAAGGGTATTGGCAGCACCTCTTTGTGTTGAGGAAGTGTTTTCTACCCTCTCAAACCTTGGTCCTGGGATGGATCCCCAGTGAAACGAAGAACCCATCACACCAGCAGAGGAAAACTGATCAAACCCAAAAAATTTTTAATTGCTGTTGACCAGATTGACTTAATTTTTTTTTTTTTTTTTCAGTATTTTGGTGCGGAAGGTAACACTACCAACTACCTACAGTGCTTAGTGAATGTGAGAATGGAGGTGATTCAAGTGAAAAACTGATTAAAATGAGAATGCGGCAAAGCAACTCTTCGGGGTGATGTATTCATTTGCGGGATACTCACTGAAGCCAAACCACGATCCTAAAAAAAGCGCAAATCCATATATTGCCCTTTCTGGCAACGGGGCCGGAGAGTTTTCCACCATCCTCGGCTCTTCCCCTTAACTTCGCGGCGAGGGCGGAGAGCGGGATACGAAATCAGAGATTTCCTGGGAAGTTTCTCGGGGGGGGGCCCCCCCCGTACCCCTGGGTGTTGGGCTGCATCCCTCCCTCACCC
>VXAZ01002646.1:1175718-1186197 GCA_013399875.1 Gymnorhina tibicen | reverse complement strand
ATCGGCGGCTTCTGGGAGGGTTGATGGCTTCGGGAGGATCCGGGACTCCGTGGGGGTCCTGTGACTCGGGGAGGTCAGGGGCTCTGTTGGGGCTGGGGGCTCCGTGCGAGTCCTGCGGGAACTGGGGTGGAGGACGGGGACTGTGGGCTCCGAGGAAAATCGGGGCCTCTGGAGCGGTCCTGTGCCTCAGGGGGCCTGGGGGCTCTGGAAGAGCTGGGACTCTGGGGGGACTGAGGGTTCTGGGGGCTGCAGCCGGACCCCCCATGGGAACGGGGGTTCTATGTGAGAGTGACCCCCCCGCTCTGCGCCCCCGTTCCCGCAGGGTTCTGGCTGCTCTGGACCATCCTGATCCTGCTGAGCTGCTGCTGCGCGTTCCGGCACCGCCGGGCCAAGCTGCGCCTGCAGCAGCAGCAGCGGCAGCGTGAGATCAACCTCATCGCCTACCACGGTGCCTGCCAGTACCCCCCATCCGCGGGGGACCTCCGTGAGTGAGGGGCTTCTGAATTTCCCCCGTACCCCTCAGTCCCAGCCCCTGCCGATACCACCTCCCTGCACGGGGGGCCTCAGTAAATCGGGACCCCCAGCACCTCACATGTCACCCCCAGCCCCTCGTACCCCACTATCTTTACGGGGGATGAGTCAGGACCCCCTGTGCCACCCCCCAATACCCGGCCTCCATGATGAACCTCAGTGAGTGAGGGACCCCTGGATCCCCTGTCCCTGCCCCACAGTCCCCATGTACATCCCCAGCCCCTGCATCCCTCCCCCAACCCAACATCCCCCTCCCCACCCCTGCTCCGGGCTGTGCTCTCCAGCTCCATTCCCCACATCCCCCCGAGCCCCACATCCCTGCAGCTCTGCCCCGTGCCAGGCTGTGCCCTTCCCCTCCATCTCCATTCCTCTCGGGGGCCGTTTCCCGGTGCCCGCCTGTGTCCTGGCTATCCCCCTGACCCCACCTCTTTTCCCCACCAGGGCTGCTGGCCTCCTTCAAGCTCCCGGCGTACGAGGAAGTGGCGCAGCGCCCCGGGACGCCGCCGCCGCCCTACAGCCCCGGGAGCCCCTCGCTGTCCCCCGGCTCCTCCGGGGGCTGCAGCTCCTGCTCGTGCGGCTGCTCCTGCGCCTCCTCCCCCAGCAGCTCCTCACTCTCGGCACCGGGCACCGACGAGACGGACCCGGAGCCGGGCCCAGGCCCGGGCCCGGGGGGTGGCAGTGCCGGCCGTGATGGCGGCTCCAGCAGCACCGGCACCGGTGGCAGCTGGGACCTGCCCCCACCCGAGGAGCCGCCAGCCCGCGGGGACCCCCCCAAACAAGTTCCCCCGGACTTCTGTGAGGCCGAGGGCCGCCCCTGCTCTGACACTGAGGGGGGCGAGGATGGGGGTGGCGGAGCGGTGCCAGGGGGTTGCCCTGGGCGGCATCGACGGCTCACAGGGGATTCGGGCATCGAGGTGGGCCGGGGCCCAGAGGAGGAGGAGGGTGAGTCCGAGGGCTGCGGGGGCCCAGGGGGTGGTGGGGGGCCCGGCTCACCTGAGCTGCCTGTCTGAGCCCCCCACAGGACCCCCAGCTGGGGTCTGGACTCATCACAGAGCCCCTGGGGGCCCCCTCGCCCTAACACCCACCCTGCAGCGTGGTGGGGTCCTGCTGGAGCCCCCTCCCCTCTGAACTGCTTCTGGGGCCTCCCCCGTGATCCCGGTGCTGCTACCCGGGGGAGCCCCATCACCTGGGGGGTGTCCGAGACCGTGGGGGTGGGTGGTCCCGGTGCATTCTCTCACCATTAAAGAGATGTGGAAGTACCATTGCCCCTTGTGATGGGTGCTCTGGGCTGGGTGGGGACCCCTGACTCCACAGGGAGGGGCAAAAACATCCCCCCATGGCACAGGGGGCACCAGTCTGACCTGGGGTCAGCAAAGGGGACACTGTGACACTGGCACAGGTGGCAAGGGGCCACAGTCACGGAGGTTTATTGCAGGGGAGGCAGGGGGGCTCTGGCACAGCCCCCCAACCCCTCCCCTGGCCCTGAGCACGCCAGGCAGGCGGGTGGGCACACAGACCCTCCCCACATTAATAGTCCTCAGCCATGGCCAGCACAACAAGCGCAGACCAGCCGGCAAAAGGGTGACAACCCTGCCCGGCGCCATCACTGTCCCGATAGTGCTCCCAGAGGAAGCCGGTGGCCTCATACTGCCGGAACACATTGGCCACGAGGTTGTGGCGCAACTCCCGGTACAGCTCGGCCGCGTGCTCCCGGTGCGGCCCCGCAGCCCGTGCGTAGCCGTGCAGCGCCCGCAGTGCTAGGAAGTTGATGTTGACCCAGATGGAGCCACGCCAGTACGGGGGGTCGTGCTCGGTGTTGCGGCGCAAGTACCAGGGGCTGTCGCGGGCCAGTGAGCGCAGCCCGAAGGGCGTCCAGAGCTGCCTCTCATTGCGCATGGAGCCCAGGAGTGCCGGCAGCCGCGGGGAGTCCGCTTGGAGCAGCTGCAGCAGCAGCGGGAACAGGCTCACGTAGCCCAAAGCACCCACAAACTGCGGCCGTGGTGCCTCCCGCACCTCCCGCCGCAGCTGCGGGGCCGGGGGGGGCCTGCCGGGCACGGGGGGCGGGCGGTGCCAGCGCAGAGCCACGGCCGTGCTGTGGTTGCCAAAGTCGGCGAAGATGCCCAGCTCAGGCGCCCAGTGCAGGCGGTCCAGCAGGTCGTTGTCGCTCAGGGCCGCGGCCATGTCACGATAGGGCGTGAGGGGCTCGCCCAGGCGCTCGGCCAGCGCTGCCAGCACGCGGGCGCCCAGCGCCATCCAGCAGCGCAGGTCCAGGTGCCGCTCCTGCGCGGACGGGTGGGAGGCGCGGGGGTAATCGTCCAGCCCCGACGCCAGAGTCTTGGGGTTCAGGAAGCGCTCGGGGTCGGTGTCGCGGCCGCGCCAGCGGTAGGTGAAGGGCTCGGGGCCGGCCTGGGTGCGGTTCAGCCACTCGAACCAGGCGCGCAGGCGCGGGAAGAGGCGGCGCAGGTAGGGCAGGGGTGCGTCGGGCAGCAGCCGCTCCAGTGCCAGCAGCAGTGTCGGGGGGTTCGCTGTCTCACTGTGCTGCAGCACAAACTCGGGCGGCACCCGGGCCCGCGCCTCGTCCCCTAGGATCTGCTCCCGTGGGATCCAGCCGTCGGCATTCAGGAGATCGAGCCAGTGGGCGAGGATATCGCGGGCCAGCACGGGGTCCCAGCGGCTCAGCAGCAGCAGGTGGAAGCCCTCATCCCACAGGAAGCCGCGTGGGAAGCAGGAGCGCGAGGGCACGACCGTGAACAGCATGGACTCAGCACCAGGCACTGGCTCTTCCTGGCGCTCCGAGCGCAGCAGGGAGCGGCCATGGAAGAAGCCGATCCCACCCAGCATCTCGCTGAGCGCGGCCTGGGCGAAGCGGCGCTGCGGGAGGGACACCCCACGCGCCCTCAGCCCAAAGGTGTCCTCAAAGCGTTGCTCAAAGGTGGCCGCGTGCTGGGCCAGCGCCGCGCTCAGCGCCGGCCCCGCCAGCCGCCCATGCCGTGCCCCTGCCGCGCTGCCCGACTCCAGCGTCACCTCCAGCACCGCTGGTGGCTCCAGTGTCACCTGGTGCAGCAGCAGCTGCCCCCGCGGGGGCTCCCCGGGCAGCCCCCCAGTGCTGGACACCCCGAAGAAGCGGCGCCGGGGCCGGCCCGGTGGGGAGAACATGGAGCTCTCGCGGAGGCTTTGCCGGACCAGGTCGGTGAGACGGTGCAGCCCTGGCACCCCCGCAGCCAGAAAGTTGTAACTGGGGGGGGACAGTAGAGTCAGGGATGGGGGACATGGTGGTGACATGGGAGACAGGATATGGGGGCACATGGAGGGGACATGGTGAGGATGGAAGGGACACAGAGGGTTTGGGGGCCGCAGCCCAGAAACTCACCTGGCATACTTGGGCCCCTCCCCGCCCTCCCCGGTGGGGGGCAGGAAGGTAAGGGTGAAGTCTCCGAGCTCCTCTGCCGTCCCTGCCACGGCCGCCAGCCGTGTCCCGTTCTCCAGCACTGGCCGCAGAGTCCCCTGCCTGTCCGTGGCCACGTAGAAGAAGAGGGACAGGAGGGGGGCTGGGCCCTTGTCCTGGGGAGAAGGAAGAGGAGGATGACAAAAGCTCCCCGGCATCCCAACCCCTCTCCCACCCTCATCCCCTCACCTCCATCTTTGCTGTGACCCGCCAGCTCCAGTCGCCGCCATGGTCTCCCCCCGGCTGCTTCACGAACTCGGTTCTCAGCACCAGCCCCTCATCGCGGATCTCCTGCACTCCGAAATTCTCCCCGTCGTGCATCAGCCACCCATACCGCGACACGCCGTCGTTCTGCTCGCTCGTGTGCCGCAAGTTGCCGCCGTGTTGGAGCCACATCAGTCCTGGAGGGGCGGGGAGGTGTCAGGGGCGGCTCTCGTGGTGAGAGCGGGGCCGGACGAGCCCAAGGGCGGGGCAGAGCCCCCCGCGCCCCTCACCGGTCACGACAGCGCGCGGGCTCCGGGTCTTCATCCCGAAGTAGACGTGAGGCCGGTAAGTGCCCCAAAAGTAGGTGGGCGATGCGAGAGGACCGGTGGAGTCAGGGGGGACGGCGGGGGGCGCAGGGTGGGGGGTGATGAGGCGGGAGGCTTCGCTCCACCGCTTCCATTCGGCCGCTGCCACCGCCAGACCCAGCGCCAGCGCTGCTGCCGCCGCTGTAAGCGCCAGCGCCGTCCGGCCCCGCCCGGAGCCTCGCGGTGGCTTTTGTTGTTGTCGCAGTTTCGGGTCCCGGTCCCGCCGCTCTCCCCTCTCCCGGAGCCGCTCCCGGGGCCGTTCCCGGGGTCCATCCCCGCCGCGCCGCCGCCGCTCGCCCGCCATCAGGGCTGTCGCGCTCGTGTCGCCAGCGCTGCGCGACGTGTGGCGCGGCCAATTCCGCGGGCGCCCCCTGGCGGGCGGGAGGAGCACGCGCAGGCTCGGTCCTTCCAGGGACCCGCGGAACCCAAAGTGGCCCCGAGGGGACAACGACATCGCAGGGCGTCCCCGACCAGCCCTGCCACCCAGTCCACGCTCCTCACGTCCGCTTTGTTATGCCCGCTGATCTCTTCCCCAGCCTCTCCGGGGATACCCAAATGAGCCCCATGGATCCCTAGCCTTCCCTAGGACCACCCTGGAACCCCAGCTATGCACCTGCAGTGTCCCCCAGGACCCCTAAGAGAATCCCACCCTGCACCCCCAGCCCCCTCCAGGACCCCCTAGCTCCACCAGTCTCCCCTCAAGAGTTCCAATTAGATCCTGCCCACCAGCAACTGGTCCCAGCTGGAATCCCAGGCTCACACCCCAATGATGCCAGACCCCCATCCCCCTGTATCCCACCCACAGACACAGCCACGGCCATGGTGTTGCCAGGTTTATTCTGGGTCAGCCCTCGGGGCTGTTCCCGACACATGGCAGCCCTGGCACACGCCAGCGGCGGGCACGGTGCAGCCGCAGGGACAGCCACTGCTGCTGGCTGCCTGGGAACGGGGACTCGGGACGGGATGGGAGATTGGCCTCCGGAGCCGGCGGGGGTGTCCCTAGGATTGGGCCCAGCCCCTCCTGAGGGTCCAGGCCAGGGAGAGGGTCCATGGATGGTTCCAGGGGGTGGGCGCCTTCGTCTGAGCCTGGGAAGGGATGGATAGGCTGGGATATCAGATCCTGCTCCTGGTGGGGGTTCTTGTCCCCATCCCCCATCCCTATCCTTGTCCCTCTCCCTGTCCCCATCCATCCCTGCACCCCATCCCTATCCCACACTGTCCCATCCCTTCCCCACCCCATCTCGTCCCAATCCCACCCCACCTCATCCCATCCCATTCCCATCTTATCTCCACCCCATCTCATCCTCATCCCACCCCATCTCATCCCCATCTCATCCCCATCCCCACCCTGTCTCATCCCATCCCACCCCACCCCGCTCTCACAGCAGCGCCGGAGGCCGCTCCAGCCCCGGGGGGGCCCCCCCAGCCCCCCCGGCTGCTGCAGGAGGCACCGCACGGCCGTCTCCGTGTGCCGGAAGACGCAGAGGGCCCGCAGCGCCTGCCGAGCCTCGGGAGCCAGCCCAGAGCGCTCCGAGCACACCAGCTCCCGCACCGCCTCGAAGTCCTGCCGGAGCTGCAGGGCACCCTGCAGGCTGGGATGGGGGTCAGGGTGGGGATGGGACCCCTGGAATCCCCACCGGGACCCCCCAGCACCACCACTATGCTCTGGGACCACCATGGAGACCATGGCACTGCCATCAGACCCCCAAGACCACCATCGGGACCCCCACAGCTGCCCACCAGAACCCCTGGCACTGCCACCAGGACCCCTAGAACCCCCACTGGGACCCCTGGCACTGTCGCTGGGACCCCAACCTGCCATTGGGCCCCCTGCCCTGGCATGGGACCCCCAGCACTGCCACTGGAACTCCTGAAGCTGCCACTGAGATCCCTGGCACTGCCCACTGGGACCCCCAGCTCGACACTGGGCCCACCAGCCCCACCACTGGGACTTCCAGCACTGTCACTAGGACCCCTGCTCTGCCACCAAGACCCCAGGACCACAATAACACCCCCAGCACTGCCACCGTGACCCCTGGAACTGCCACTGGGACCCCCAGGACCCCCACTGGGACCCCTGGCACTGCCCACCGGCCATGGCTCTGGCTGTGGTCCCCCATCCCAAGTACCTGAACTTGATCCGGCGGGTCAGGATGTGATCCATCCAGGCCTCCAGGAAGGCCGTGGTGACCCGTGCCAGCGTGGGTGCCTGGACATCGTGAGGCAGGCCCTGGGCCCCCTGCAGCACCTGCCCCAGCACCGCCTGCACCGCGGCCACCGCGTAGGCACTGGGGGAACTGGGCAGCTCTGGGGGAGACAGGGACCCCACTTAGTGATCCCCCAAGGCCCCCCCCAAGCACCTCACATTCCCCCCACAGCCCCAACACCCACCGGCACGTGGCCCGAGCCGCCAGTGCCGGCCCAGCGGCATCGTCTGGTCAAAGATCTCGGCCGAGAGCCGCTTGCAGCTGGTGGAGAACATCCGGAGCACATCCCCGGAGAAGAGCTGGGACACAGGGAACGTGGGATGACACAGGGTGACACAGGGTGACATCCCCATGCTCGGGACTCCCCTCCCATGGCCCCACCATACCTGGATGCTGTTGGCCATGTCGTGGATCTGCCGGCACAGCTGGAGCTCCCACGGAGACCCCGGGCTGGGGAGTGGCTCAGGGGCGCTGTCCCCGTGAGTGTCCTCTGGCTCTGGGAAGGTCCCGCTCACCTGCAGCATCAGCTGCTCTGCCTCTGCCTTCAGCACCTGGAGGGGAGTGGGTGGAGTGAATCCAGCCCCGCCGTGTCCCCCCAGACCCCCGTGCCCGATGTGGCACATACCTGCAGGTCTCCCTGGGTGAGCAGCAGGAACTGAGGCAGCGCCCAGGCTGCCAGGTACCGCCCGGCCCGGCCCGTCAGCCACGCGTGGGCGGCTGCCACCGCCGCCAGGCACCGGCCCAGCACCTGCAGCCGCAGGCAGAGACCCCCGGGGGGGGCTGTGGGTGGGGGTCAGCACAGACAGAACCCCCAGACCCACCTGCCCATCCCAGACCCCTCTCACCGTGCAGGCGGGTGGGCAGCAGGCGCAGACAGCGCAGGGCCAACGCCAGGGCTGGGAAGAGGCACTGGAGCTGCTGGGCCGTGCGGCTGCACCCTGGCCCCGGGGGCCCCCCTGGGACCTCCAAGCACTTGTCTGACAGCCCTGAGCCCAGAGCACGGGTAAAATCTGGAGGAGAAACAGTCAGAAGGTCCCAACATCCCCCACTTGCACCCCACACCCCACCCCATATCCCACATCCAACACTTCATAGCGTACCCCACTCCCTCAACCCATACCCACCCTCACCCGCCTCACATCCTGCCCCCCACCTTGTACTCCAGAGCCCACACCCTGCACCACACCCTGTACCCCCTGTACCCCACCCTTGTGCTCCCCCAGCCCCCGTACCTGTGTCCCAGCTGCAGAGGACACTCTGGCACAGCAGGCGCAGGCAGAGCCTCCCCAGCTCCTCCTGGCACTCAGGGGGCACACGGGCTGTGGGGACACATGGGGGGTCAGGGCAGGGCAGGGACACCCTGAGGCAGCCCCGCACACCCCCTGTATCCCCACGTACCAACAGTGAGCGCACGGCTCAGCTCCCTCGCCGTGGTGACGGTGGCACTGGGGGTGGCAGGAGGGGTGCCCGGGCTGTCCCCCAGCACAGCGCCCACAGCCTCCCAGAGCAGCAGGCGGTACCGGGCACTCAGTGCGGCGGCCGCGGGGCCGCGGGCAGTGTCCAGCCACCGCACGGCCTTCCAGCCACCCGCACTGCCCGGCCGCAGTCCCGGGGCCAGCCCCGGGGGCTCGGGGCTGTCCGACAGCACCGGCTGCCACAGGCTGTCAGCTGAGGCCACCAGCGCCCCAAAAACATGTCCCATCAGCTCCTCGTCCTCCTGGCACAGTGCCTGCAGCTCAGCCGCCAGTGCTGGTGGCACCTCTGCTCCAGAAGGTTCTGTGTCCATCCCCATGCCCATCCCTGCAGAGTCATGCCCCGGTGGGCACGGCACCACCACGTCCTCCCAGCAGACGTGTCCATCCCTGATGTCCCCATTCTGGGGCCAAAGGAGGGGCTGGAGCCTCTGGGCCACGGCCCGGCCGCGCTCGGCCGCCAGCAGCCGCAGCACCTCGCCCACCGTGAAGGTGCTGGGGGACTTCACCTCAGGGCCCAGCTCCTCCGCCAGCCCCTGCACCACGCGGTTGTAGATCTCCAGCCCCTGGAAAAGGTCAGCCAGGCACTCAGAGGCCGGGGTGGGGGTGCCGGGGCGGCCGAGCTCCCGCAGCCGTCCCTTGATGTGTCGCCCGGCCAGGCGCACGGCCATCAGGGCGGGCAGCAGCAGCGCCCACCGCATGTGCACCACGGCCTCGCCCCGGCACCGCGGCAGCGCCCGGAGCCACGCGTCTGCCCGCAGCCGCCGCAGCAGCGTGGCCCAGTGCCCCGCGTGCACCTGCAGCTCCAGGCACAGCTCCCGCAGCGCTGGTGCGGGGTTCCCAGGCTCTCCGGGCCCCGGCAGCGCCAGCAGCCGCCGCAGGAAGTTGGAGGAGGCCTTGAGGCGTCGGGTGAAGTCGCGGGCCAGGCGGAGCTGGTGGCGGTGCTGCAGCAGCGCGTGCAGGGCCGCTCCCCGCTCTGCCACGCGCTGCCGCAGGGCGTCCTTGGAGAAGTCACCGGCGCCGCTTGGATGGGGCCGCACGTACCCCAGGAAAGTCTCGGTGCGAGGGTCCTCCCAGACGCAGAGGCAGCGGCGCAGCCCCGGGAAGCTTTGCTCCAGTGGGACCACGATGGACGCTGCTTCATCCTCATCCTCGTCATCGTCCTCGTCGCCGGCACCGTGCCGGCACGGCCGCGGGGACAGCAGGCGCCGCAGCCCCGGGGTGACATAACTGCGCAGCATGGCCTCTGCCCGCTTCAGGGAGCGCGCCAGGGGCCCCCGCGACCCGCCTGGGGGGCACGGGACCCTCAGGGTGGGGCAGGGACCATGGTGTAGGGTGGGGACCCCCAGTCTGCATTACAGAACCTCAGTGTGAGGCAGTGCCTGCCCACACTGCCCCATCACTGCCCCACTGCCACCCTAACCCTGAGACCCCCAGAATCCCATTACGTTCCCCACAGGCCTCCCAGGACCCCACAGCCCCTTGGTGTCCCTACAGCCCCCCAGGACCCCACAGCCCACTGGCATCCCCACAGCACCCCCCACACTATCAATGCCCCCCGCAAGGACCATGGACTCCATTAGGGTCCTCCACACTCCCCCAGGACCACGCGTCCCATCAGGATCCCCGCAGCCCCCCAGAACACTGCACCCCGTTGTGGTCCCCGCAGCCCCCGGGGGTCTCACCGGGCTCGGGCGGCTCCCCGCGGGCAGCCCCATCGCCCGGTCCCGGCCGAGCCGTCAGCAGCAGCAGGATGAGGCCGCCCAGGCCGGCGTCGCCCACCTGGAGGGGTACGGGGGGCTTAGGACCCCCGGGCCGGGGCGAGGGGTGGGGCCATTCCTGACCCCGCCCACTAATACACTGGCCACGCCCCTCCACAGTAACCGCGCCTTCGTCACGCCCCCAGACCACGCCCCAGCAAACTCCTGCTGTGACCACGCCCCCAGTCAGGCCTCGCCACATTGGCCACGCCCCCTCCCCCGTGTGCCGTTGCCATGGAGACGTAGCACTAACTAGGCCCGGTGTCCCCCCGCCCACCCCGTTACCGGCCCTGCCCCACCGCTGCTCCGTGAGGGGTGTCCGAGCCCCACTCCCCCGAACGGCCTCACCTGCAGACATAGCTCTCCGCCGCGCCGCTCAGCGTCGCCGGCGTCCATGCCGGGCCATCCCGGGGGCGGCGGCAGTAAAGAGGCTTAGGCCGCGCCCTCGCTAATCCGGGGGGCTGGGCCAAGCTAGCCGCCAGGAGGGGCCCGGCG
>VXAZ01002646.1:1128829-1139175 GCA_013399875.1 Gymnorhina tibicen | reverse complement strand
GGAGAGGGGCGGGCAGCACCCCCGGCTGTTCTCCAGGGGTCTGTGGTGGGGCGGGGGCGTGGGGGGCTCCGTGGGAAGTGGGCTCATGGAGGGGTGTGGGTTCCCTCCTGCCTGGTGCAGCCCCTCACCCCCGAGCTGGGCACCCCACGGGGACACCGAGGGGGGGGCACATTGTGGGGTACAGCCACACTTTCAGTGGGAACTCAGCCTCCCAGTGGTGGCAGTTGGTCCCAGACCGCTCCCCTCCCACTGTGACCGCCGCTCTTCGGGTCAGGATGGGATCCTGCTCCCCGGGATGTGGGGACAGGATGTTGCACCCAAGACTTGCTCGCTGAGTGCTGCCCCTGTGTCTGGTGACGTTGTCCCACCGCAGTTCCCAGAAAGGAGGCAGAGCTGGAAGGGGTTTTTGAGGATTGGGAGAGTTCAGGGAACCCATGCGTAGCTGGGCAGGGCTGTGAGGACCCTCTATCCCGCCTGTCTCTGAGCTGGGCTGGAGCACGGGTGGAGCCTGTCCCAGCCATGCAGATGGACGCCAGGGCTGAGTCTTGTGCCAGCCGGGAGCCCCTCGGGGAGCTGTGGGGGCCCAGCACCCCCCTCCTCACACAGACACTGACCAGGGTTTGTGGTAGCAAAGTCAATTCGTGTTTTAATAGGAGGAAAAAAGTCTTTTCCGAGCTGTAAAGGGAAGGGGGTTCTGGGGAAAGGAGGTGCCCATTTGTGGGGTCAGCACCCTCGAAGCCGGTGTTATTAGGGTGCACTGAGGCCCATCCAGGCACTCCAGGGGCTCCAGGCTGGGGGAGTGTAGGGGTCCCGGCAGCTGATGCGCACCCGCCACGCTCCTGCCTGCACCGGCGTCTCCTCCGCGCCCTCCACGAACTGATCAACCTGCAAAGGGGGCAGGGCGTGGTCTGGGGAAACCCTCGGGGAGGGTGGGCACCAGCACCCCCTGACCCGGGCAGTGCTGGGACGGCAGCAGAGGTGACATCCAGGGGTGACAATTCATCACCTCAAGAAGGGAAGCAGCAGAGCAAGGAGGGGGCCGTGGCTGAGCATCTTCCCAGGCACAGGGAAGAGTCAGGGATGGGGCAGGGTGGGCACAGGGCAGGGTGGGGACACGGGGTAGCCTGCGCAGGGTCCCCCTGGGCAGGGATCCCCCCGTTACCTGGGTGCCGTTGTGGAGCTCGTACTGCAGATGGTAGAGCAGTGTGAAGTAGGACTTGGGGAACAGCCAGGAGGTCGGGGGGCCCCAGGCCAGGTGGAGCTGCTCCCCCCGCTGCTGCAGGGTCAGGTCCTGGGGCGGGTCAGGACGCACTGTGGGCAGAGGGGGCTCAGAACAGGGGCTGAGACCCCCCTGGAGTCCCCAGTGCCTCTTGGACACCCCCGCCCCGCTGCTCCTGCCCTGAGCTCACCAATGTCGCGGATGAAGAAGTGCTTGGAGAGGCTGAGGTAGGAGGTGTCTGAGAGCCCCTCCAGGTGCAGCTGGAGTGGGTGCAGCTCCTCTCCGAAGGGGCAGAACGAGGGGTCTGCCAGACTGGTGTTGAACTGGCCATGGTTACTGGCCACTGGCATCCATGGCCCCACAGAGCTGTCGCTGTGGGGAGGAAGGTGTGAGCAGGTCTTAGGGCTGGGTGGCTGTGGGGCTGGGGTGGGTTTGGGGGGTCCCGGGGCACCCACCTGCGTGTGAGGCGGGCACGGAAGATGGCAGAGGGGGGCCCGGGCCAGGAGCAGTGGAAGGAGCCTTTGTAGGACTCAGCCTGGCAGGACACGTCGATCTCCTCCTCGCCTGAGGGGGCCGAGGGGTGACTGGTCAGGGGCTGGACGGGGCTGGGAGTGGTGCCCCCTCCCTGCATGGCAGTGGTGGGGCTCCCCCCGGCCCCACAGGCTGGGCACGAGCATCTCCTGATCCTCAGGCTGTCCCCCACCCCCTGCACCCCATCACCCCCGGCTGCTCTGGTCATGCCCTTCCATACCGGTGCCGCTGACCACCACATAGGTGGTGTCCAGCAGGACGGGGCCGGCCCAGCAGCTGTAGTTGCCCGTGGCCGGCAGGTCCAAGCCGAGGATGGTGAGGGTCTGGCCCTTGGGCACCAGTTCGGCCATGGGCTCATGGTCCCCGTTCAGTGTCCAGTAGATGTGCTGCTCCGAGGTGTCACATCGCACCACCACGTCCTGGTTCAGCTTTCCCACCTGGACTGGAGGTGAGAGGCAGAGCCTGCGGTCAGAGACGGGCTGTGGTGGGGGCAGATTGTCCCCCGCACTGCCACGGGGCTGGGTGCCCCTCGGCCTCACAACCATCCTGTCCCACGGTCCTCACCCTGCTCCTGCACGCCACACCTGTCCCCCCACTCCATCACCCCATACCCACCCCACATCACCCTCATGCCCATCCTCTAATTTTCCGGCAGAGCTGCCCCAATCCGTATCAGAGGGATGCGGGTTTGGGATGCCCCCCACTCCCTCCGGTTCCTCTGTGGTCCCTGCAGCTCCTCCAGCTGGAGGATCCCCCCTTCAAGGCCTCCCCTGTGCCCCGGGGGCAGCACTCACACTTCGGGGGGAAGGCAGTCAGGGGTTCCGCAGGCACGAGGCACAGAACCAGTACCACCAGCACCAGCATCTGGGAGGGGAAAGGGAGGGGAAGGGCAGCCCCAGGTGGACATAACCCAGGAGAGGGGCACAGCCAGGGCAGAGCCCCCAGCCCTGGGAGTGGCACCCCCAAAGCAGGATCCCCTGGAGACCCCCCAACCCTCTGGGTCTGTGCTTACCTCTGCTTGTGTCGCTCTGGTGGGCTCAGCAGGGCCAGGGGGGCTGCGGTTTTATATGCTCCAGACTCCGTGGGGCTGCCCCGTGGATCATCACAGCAGCAGCACAATTCTCGGAACCGGAGAATGAGACCCACACTTGGTTCACCACCTACCACCCACCCGGCCCTGGGACTCACCACCGAAACTGCCTAGGGCAGGGGGCATGGCACACCCCTGAATGCTGGAGGATGGGTCCCCTCGGGAACAGCCGGGCAAGGGACAGTGCTGGGCACCTGGGATGGTGTCGGGGTTCTGGGTGGTCCCAGCTCTCCCCTGCTGAGCCCTGGCACCACCTGAGGGTCTGCACACCACCGTGTGCCGCACAGAGCCCCCGCAGTGCCCTGCTACAGGGCAGGGGGGGGACCACCGAGGTCTATCAGCACCTGTCCCGAGGGTCTGGAGAGAGGGCAGCTCAGGGCTGGGCCCCTCTGGGTGGGCTGCAATGGGCCCCCGAGAAGAGGGGAGGGTCCCCACAGAGGCTCAGGGTGATGCCCCCAGCCCGGCATAGGTTGTCCCACCCCTCCCCTCCCTTCCTCGGGCCACTGTGTGTCCCACAGGATGCTGTGCAGAGATGAGGACCTAGGGACGGAGATCATCACGGTCACTAGCTGCCCCTTTGCCACCCCACCGATGTCAGCCCATGTCGAGGACACACAGCAGACCCTGCCCCAGGGAAGGGAGTGCTGTACCCTTGCACGTACATTCTGTAGTTCCTAGAAAGCAAAAGGGAAGTGGGGGGCTGTGGGAGGCTGGGAGAGCCCAGTCCTCACCTTTTGATGGACTGCGGCCAGGACGGGGCGGTGGGACCTCTGGGCCTCTCCCTGAGCAGAGTGAAGCCTTTGCGTGGGCTGCGGGGAGGGGAGGGGGAGCTGGGACCACCAGGCTCCCAGGCAGCAGCTCAGCCCTTGGCTGTAGCACTCTAGGGGACCCCAATGGGGGAGGGAGGGACGGATGGGGCACCTTGCCGGGGGGTGCACCCATGTTCTGTCCTGTCTGGGGGAAGCAGGCGCTGGCAGCAGGTTCGGGGAGCCACTCGCCAACCACAGCTTCCCCATGGCTTCTGCAGAAGAACCACAACCACAGAGGGGAAGCCCTGATGCAAAGGCCAGGGATGCCCTCAGCATGGCTGGGATCCCAGCCTGGCACCCGAAAGGGTGGGAGGGGAGCGAGGCCTCAGACAGAAACCACCCTCAGGAGACGGGAGGAGCAGGGACAGAGACCACCCTGGCCAGACCCCTCTGTGGCGATGTCCCTCAGCAGGACGGAGCCCACCCTGGCTGGACCCCTCGCTGCAGTCACGGACACGAAGCCAGGAGCAAAGGTCACAAAACTTTATACAGGAAGGACCCGTGCGTGGCCCCTCGGCCCCGGGTGCAGGGGGAGCGGGACAGGCGATGCCTCCGGCCCCGCAGCACCCCCGGGAAAGACGGGGTGAAGGAGCCCAGTGGGGAGGGCCCGCACGACTCCCCCGGCCAGGGCCAGCGCTCCCCAATCCACGCTCTGGGGTGCCTGGGTGGTTCCCATGGCCGCTGGCCCACAACTGACCGCGGCGCAACGCTGAGGCAGTGCTCGCGCCTCCCTGGGACCTGGGACAGCCCCTGCAGCCGCACGGCCCCCCTGGGGCCTCCCCACGGCTCCCCTGTCCCCAGGGTCACGGCCAAGCCCAGCCAGCCCCGCCGCGGGGCTCCGGTGCTCCGGCTCACTGCAGGACGCAGACGTCCCCCTGCTCATTCTCGCGTCCGGCCGCCTCTGCCAGCGACTCCGGCTCTGCCGGCGCGTCCTCTGCTGCCACCACCTTCTCCCGCAGCTCCATCAGCAGGTCCCGGCCCTCGCTGGGGGGCAGGTTGCTCAGGTAGTACTGTGGGGCCAACTCCACCAGCCTGCGAGGACAGGGTGGGGTCAGCCAGCTATAGGGACCCCCTGTCAGGACCTGTCCCTCCCCGTCCCCGAGCCCTCACATTTGGGGCTGGATCTCCGAGACCACGCGCAAGCAGTTGTCCTGAGAGATGGTGAACTCGTGGTAGAGCACCCAGGGGGGCAGGCGGCGGGGGGGTGGCCGCAGCAGGTACCCGCAGGCGGGGGCCAGGTGGGCCACGTGCTTGTGCGTCAGCATCACGTAGTTGCCGGAGCCGTCTATGTCTCGGGCGACCTGGGAGGGACCAGGAGGCAGTGGCATGGCTGGCACACCCCCCACAGCTCCCCCATTACTCCCTGCAGCCTCCTGGGCCCACCTTGAGGAAGTACCCGGAGATGAGGGCCCGCTGGATGTTGAGGGCGTTGGCATCGGAGCCGAAGGCGGGTGGCGAGACCGGGAGCTCGATGCGGCGCATGACCTCGAGCAGCTCAGCGCGCACGGTGCCCGCCAGGCGCAGCGCCTCGGAGCACACCCCGTGCTTCCGGCACCAGCCCTCGTCCCCGGCGTCTGCAGGAGGGACAGCAGCGTCAGTGCCATGGGGATGGCACAGTGGGGTCAGTGATGTGGGGACAGGGATGGGATAGTGGGGTCAGCAGTGTGGGGACGGGGATAGCACAGCGGTGTGGGTCAGTGCCATGGGGCAGGGATGGCATAGCAGGGTCAATGATGTGGGGACAGGGATGGGATAGTGGGGTCAGTGATGTGGGGACAGGGATGACACAGCCATCTCACACAGGTGTGAGTCAGTGCCATGGGACGGGGATGGGACAGTGGGGTCAACAGTGTGGGGACAGGGATGGTACAGCGGCATGGGTCAGTGCCATGGGGCAGGGATGGGATAGCGGGGTCAGAGATGTGGGAACAGAGATGGGATGGTGGGGTCAGTGACATGGGAATGGGGACGGCACAGCAGGGTCAATAGTATGGGGACAGAGATGGGACAGTGGGGTCACAGACATGGGCATAGAGATAGGACAGTGGGATTAGTGACACGGGGACAGGGATGGGACAGTGGGGTCATTGACATGGGGACACGGATGGGACAGCAGGGTCAGTGATGTGGGGATGGGATGGCAGAGCGGGGTCAGTGATGTGGGGACAGGACAGTGGTGCCATGGGGATGGGGACAGGTGAGCAGAGACCCCGCTGCATTGGGGGCTTGGAAGCCACAGAAGCACTGCTCCTTCCTCTGTCTGTGACCCCTCCACACAGTGGTGACAGCGATCGAGCAGAGGGCACAGCCCCCAGGCTAGAGCTGGGACCCTCCAGATCCTGCCCCAGCCAGGCTGGGCACTGGGATGGGGTCAGGAGTGTAGCTCCAAGGCAGGGGACACATGAGGGGGTGTGGAACACCAGGAGGAGCAGGGGATACAGGGGACACGCAGGGGTCTGTGGGACACCCACAGGGGTGTGAGTCCCCCACCCCCAGTCCCCGCCCACGCTCACGCTGCTGGAAGGCATTGAAGATGTTGATGAGGGTGAAGTGGTCCCCGTTGGGGTGCAGCAGTGCCCGCCGGCGCAGGGCCACGGCCTCCTCCAGGTGCGTGGACAGGGGCACGAAGCAGGGGGACGCTGGGGGTGGGCAGTGGGGTCACCGTGTGCCCCCAGCACCTCGCCGGTAGTGCAGGCTCCTGAGGGCCACCCCACGTCCCCCACGCGGTACCTGTGAGCATGGCGGCCAGGCTGACCATCTCCTCCACGCAGTCGAACTCGCAGGAGGCGATGAGGGCCTTGGCCAGCTGCGGGTCCAGTGGGAACTCCGACATGATGATCCCCACCTCTGACAGATTCCCGTCGTCATCCAGGGCTGCCAGGTAGTCCAGGTCCTCCAGCGCTTGCATCAGCGACTCGGGGGCTGGGGTGGGACATCAGGCAGCTTTGCCCACTTTGTCCTGCACCTGCCAGGCCTGCAGTCCCTCTCCAGAGACAACCCAGGCCGCAGTGACAGCCACTGCCATGGCTGCCCTGTCGTGCCCCTCTGCTCCAGCCCCTCATGGCACGCCTGGCCCCCATGGGCTCTACCTGGGCGGTCAAGGAAGTCACACTGGCCCATGTCGGCGATGTCCAGGCGCTTCAGCAGCAGCACGAGGCGGCTCAGGCTGGTCTCGCTGACATGGGGCGCAGGGCTGGGGGGCAGGCGCTGCTCAAAGGCCTCCGAGTACAGGCGCAGGCAGGTGCCTGCAGGAGAGGGGCCGTGAGGTGGGACAGGGACAGGGCAGCGGCACGAGCGGGTGGGGACAGGTGCTGGGCCAGCGGCTGCCAGCGGTCCCGGTGGGGTGGCACAACAGCCCCGAGGGGGGACACTGGAGCAGGGGTCTCACCTGGGGGGCTGCCAGCGGCTCGCTGCATGCGTGACTCAGCCTGGCTCCGGCTGATGGGCCGCAGCACCTGGGACTCGGCGCGGATGCGGGGGTTGTAAACCTGCGGGAGGCTGTGAGGGGGGACACCGCAGGGGACCCCAGCCATCCCCCAAGGCCCCACACCTGCCAGCGCAGGGTCACTGCTGCCACCTCCCTGGGGCAGACCCCTCCTCCCAGCCTGGAACATCGCAGCAGGGAGGATCCCACTGCGCCCCGGAGCAGAGCCAGACCCCCACCCGTGCCCTGTCCCACTCACGCTGCGCAGCTCCAGCCCCGAGTCAATGACGAAGCGCACGGTGCCCAGCGAGAAGGACGAGTCCCCGAGCCAGTGGGTGACAATGACGCGCCGCTCCCGGCTCTCCTCGGGTGTCTCGTAGAGTCGCTGCGCGGCCCGGCCCACGCCGGGGTGCAGCGGCAGCACCAGCAGCGGGCCCAGCGCTGGGCTCAGCGCCACGGCCTCCGTCTGGATGGCGGCGCAGCACTCGGAGATCTCCTGGAAAAGGACAAGGGGCACAGGTGACACCCGCTGATACCCGCAGCGTCCCCACACCCAGCTCGGGGTGCTGCGCCGTGCCCACCTCTCAGTGCCCGTGGCCCCACTGCAAAGGAGCCGCAGCTCCCCCAGTTTAACCCCAGCTGCCCTTGCCATCCTCAGGGCTCCCTAGTGAGAGGGACACCCCAAACCTCCCCTGTCCTGTTCCCCTCTCAGCCCACCTGCTCGCTGGCCAGGAAGATGAGGACGTGGCCGGGCTCCTGGCGCCGGTGGATGTCCAGCACGGCCTGGCAGGCGGCGGCCACGCGCCCGTGGGCCGACGGCTCCCGGTAGAGCAGTTGCGGCGGGGAGCTGTGCCCCGGGACCCGCACCACGGGGGGATCCCCGCAGAAGGCGCGCAGCCGCGGCTCCAGGGCGGGCGAGGTGACCACCACGAGGCGCAGGGCCGGGCGCTGGTGCAGCACGTCCTTGAGCAGCCCCAGCAGCGCGTCCGTGGGCACCGTGCGCTCCTGCGCCTCGTCCAGCACCACCACCCCGTACTGCCGCAGCAGCGGGTCCGACGTCATCTCCCGCAGCAGCATCTCGTCCGAGCAGAACCTGCCGTGGCCCCACCCCATCAGCACGGAGCCCTGGCTGGGGGGGAACGCCTCGCCCCCCTCCCCACAGCAGCCCCCTCCCCACAGCAGCCCGCGCCGCTTTCCAGCGAGGCCAGGCTGGATTAAGGGATTACGTGGAGCTCAGCGGGATTAGGGCGCTGTGCTCCCGGCGCGGGCCCCGCCGTCCCTCCCGTACCTGAGGATGGTTTCGGTGGTGCAGCAGTCCTCGTGGGGCACGCAGTAGCCCACCTCGTGGCCCAGGTTCAGGTCCATCTCATCGGCCACGCGCAGCGAGAGGCTGAGGGCGGCCAGGCTGTGGGGCTGGGTGCAGGCCACCAGCCCGTGGGTGAACTGCATGGACAGGGCGTACTCAGCGCACCACTGCGGGATCTGCGGGGACAGGGCGTGGGTCAGCATGGCCCCAGAACTGTCCCCTCCCTGCCGCTCCCCTCCAAAGGGCACAGGGACCCTCCCCACGGATCTGGCTGCAGGATCTCCAGGGCCAGGAGCTGTTCAGAGGCACTCACAGCCCAAGCAGGAGCTTGCCTCTCCACTGCTGTCACCTCAGAGCCCCACAGCCTGTAACAGGAGCTCCATGACCCCACACCTGTAGCTTCCTGCCCCAGTATGGGACACCACGGCCCTGCTCTCACATTAGGGACACAGGACAATGGCCTGGAAACTCCACAGAGAGACAGGGATCACCAGGGAGCAGCTGCTGGCCAAGTGCCTGGCCAGGCGCTGTGGGACAGTGCCAAGGCCACACGGATGTCCCTTGGTCACCGGGGACCTGAGTCCTGCTTCCTCCTGTCACCTCCGAGATTGCCACAAGCAGTGCCTGTGCCCCAGGGCCCTGCAGGCAGGGTGCCGAACCCAAAAACACCGGCCCTGGGGCCTGCACAGGGGCTTTATTCCCCAAATCCGGCAGTGCCAGCCAAGCCCAGAAACTCAGCAGGTCACACCCAGGGAGGCGATTTGGTTGAGCACCTCGAGCCCAGGGCCAACACCCCGATAGCCTGCGGTGACCCAGCCCCTTCCGGCCCCGCAGCAGCCACAGCTGCGCCGTCGCTTCCCGCGATCCCTTCCCCGGTCAAAGTCTGCCAGGTGCCGTCCTCGAGCGTCACCAGCAACTGGGACCAACTCCCCGGGGCGGCCGGGAAGGATCTGGCACCCCAGCCCTGCCGCTGCCCCTGCACCAGGCCCAGCTCCGGGAGGGGCCGCTCCCCGCTCCCTCTGCCACCTCCCGTGCCAGCCGCTCCCCTGGCAGCGCTTCCCGGCTCGTGCTGCGGCTTCGCCCGGAGCCTAGTGCCGGCCCCGGCACATCCCGGTGCCCGCCCACCCCGCCGGGCTCAGTGCAGCGCTCCCGGGGGGCCCGGCACCCCCTCCGTGTGTGTCCCACGGCTCAGGCGCTGCCGTGGGGTCCCGGAGGATCCGCATGCAGCCCCCGGCGGGGCCGGGCACCCCAGCTGCCCTTGCCCTCACCTGCGTGCTCTTGCCGGTGCCGGGGGGTCCGGACACCAGGACGATGCCGCTGTTGCCCTCCAGGTGCTCCATGAAGCTGTACTTGGTGGTCCAAACCGGCAGCTCCCGGCGCTGCCGGAGCAGCTCGTAGTAGCGGGAGGAGAAGGGCAGCCCATCGTAGGGGTTCACCTCCAGGTCGCCGTCGCAGCCCAGGGACGGGTCTTCATCCTCCTCCTCTTCCTCCAGCGCGGAGCCGGGGCCGCTCGGCCCGGGCAGAGGGCCCGGGGCCCCGGAGCCGGCCATGGCGGGGACACCGGAGCTGCGAGGGCGGGCGGGGGTGGAGCGGGACCGGCGCTGACCCACCCTCGCCTACGTCCCGGGAAGGAGCCCGGTGCAGCCCAGTGCCACGTCCCGTCCCGNGCAGGGAACCGGCGGGCGGGCAGGGAACCGGGAAAAGGGGATGGGTCACCGGGAGAGCCCCACAGGATCGACCAGACTGCGGGGACCGGACAGGGCTATGCGTGGGGACCGGACCGAGGCGGGGTACAGGGGTTGCGGGACAGGGCGGACACCTTGGGAGGGCCGGTCCAGAACGGGACGGGCCGGACCGGGTCGGCGAAGCACCTGTACGGGACGGTCCGCACCGGACACCTGAGCACCGGTACCGGGCCGGACCTCAGCGGAGCGGAGCGGGCGGGTCGGGGGCGGGTCAGGGGCGGG
>VXAZ01002646.1:1101023-1128808 GCA_013399875.1 Gymnorhina tibicen | reverse complement strand
GCGGGGCGGGGGCGGCCCCCCCGCCCCCCCCCCCGGGCCGCGGCCCCGGTTCCGGCCCCGGTTCCGGTTCCGGTCCCGCCGCTCACCTGCGCGCGCCACCGCGGGCCCTGCCTGGGGATACGGTCACGTGACCCAACGTGCCGTCACGTGCCCCGCCCGCGGCAGCCAATCAACGCCCGCGCCGGGCGGGGCCCGGATGTGGCGGCGGGGACGGGACCGGACGGTCCCCGCCGGGACCCCCCCGCACCCCCGGCAGCGCTCCCGGCTCCGGCCGCGGCCTCGCCCTGTCCGGCGCCCTCCGCTGCCAGCTCCAGTGTGCGCCTCCGAGCCGGGCGCGGCTGCAGCTCGACTCCGCGTGCAGCCCCTATCGGGACCGGGCTTCCCGGTACCGGACATTTCGGTGCTGGTGCGGGGCATCCCGTACTGGATCTGGGCATCCCGGTGCGAGACCGGGCGTACCGGAGCCGGGCGTCCTGTACCGGCGCATCCCGTAGCAGTGCCGGGCATCCCCATGCGGGACATCTATACTGCTGTCGGGTGTACCGAAGCCGGGCATCCCGTAACGGTGCCGGTCCTTCCGTACCGGAGCATCCCGTAATGGTGCTGGTCATACTGGTGCTGGGCATCCTGCAGCCGGAGCGGGGCATCCCGTACCAGCACTGGGTGTACCGCGGCCGGGCATCCCGATGCCGGACATCCCGTACCGCCGCCCCGCACACGAAGCAGCGCCCTCGGCCGCGGCGGCTCCCGGCGGGACCGGCAGGTGGAGCTCCCTGACCGGCGAACGGCCCCGGCGGCCCGGCCCGGCCAGAGCTCCCGCCGGGGCCGTGGGACAGAGCTGCGCACCGGGCAGGGACCGCTCACCGGGCAGCGCCGGGCGGCGGCCGAGCGGTGCCTGCTGGCCCCGGGACTGCGGGAATCGGGAACCGGAAACCTCGGAGGCTGCGGGAAGTACTACGCCTGCGGCTCCTGCTCTCCGAGAGCCCCGGCAGCCCCCGCACGCCGGTGCCCGTGCCACATTTCCTTCTGTTCAGCCCCGGTGCTGCCAGCCCCGGCGCGGGCGGGTCCGTGCAGTGGCGGGGATCTGGCGGCACATCCCGAGCTTTGCCGTGCGGGGTGGCGGCTCCGGCCACCTGCAGCTCCTGCGGGTCCCGCCCTCGCACCTCGGCCCGGGTGGTGGCACCGGAGTGCCGCGGCAGGATCACGTTATGCCCGGCTTTGGATGATCCCAAACCCACCCGGTCTCCCTCTCCCGCGGGACTCTCCGTGCCCTTCGGCTCTTCTCAGGGTCGGCTTTTGGTCAGGGGGTCTGTCCCGGGGCTGGGGGTGACCCGTGGGGAGGCCAGGCTGCACCCAGGGGTGGCCCCAGAGCAGCTCAGGCTGCAGGGGATTTGGGGACATGCAAGGGGGTAGGGGTGCAGGGAAGGAGCCGGGTGCTGGCTCCAAGGGGCTGATGGAGAGAGACACGGTTCGATCTGTGGGAGCAACAGCGCGGTGGCAGCAGGACTCGGGGGGGGTCGGAGGGTCCAGGGCAGCGTGGCTGTGAAGGGGTGAGGGCCTGGCCAAGCGCCCATCCCTGTGGAGCCACCAGTGCCGGACAGCCGAGTGTGGCCAGCAGGAGGAAGGAAGTGGCTGGTGCTGAGCCGTTGCTCACAGTGCCGTGGTTGCGGAGGGCTGGACAGGGCACGGAGCCAGCACTGGCACAGCTGGGCCTGGTGCACCGAGGGACAGGGATGGAGATGTGGACAAGCCAGACCCAGCCACAATGGCAGAAGCCTCGTCCTGGCAGTGCCGGTTGGGAGCTCATGGCTGGCACAGGCACGTGGCTCCGCGTGGATCCTCGTGCCGTGGTGTGGACGGAGCTGCACTCGCTCCGTGCTCCCATGTCCAGCCCCGTGTCCTGCTGGCTGGGGGCTCCGGCCATGGTGCTCAGCCACGGGGGTCACCATGCCACCACATGACCCACTACAGTGACCAGAACCATCTTGCCAGTGACCCCTGAGCCCAGACCTTTGGGTGGGTGGTGTGAGGGTCCCAGGGGCTCCATCCCGACCACCCTGCCCCGACGCGTGGCAGGGGGAGGACGGTGGGGTGGGACCCCCGCGCTCAGAGCGCACTGAGGAAGCGGAGGTTTCACAAGCTGGGGGTACACGTGACACGGGTAGTGTAGCAGGAGTGCAGCAGGAGGAACCATCAGTGGCCCTGCAGCACCCCGGTCCCCGCGGCACGGCCCCGGTGCCCCGGTGGCCATGGCGCCCTGGCTGCCCACCAAGGAGAAGTATGGCGTGGGTGAGTGGGGGCTGCGGGCGCTGGGCCTGTGGGGGTTCCCGCTCGCCTGGAGGGGCGCAGGGCTGGCGGGGTGGGGTGCTCAGGGTGAGGTGACACCTGTGGTACCCCCGGCTGTGGCGGTGGCAGGTGATGGCAGCAGTGGTGCCAGGCTGGTGCCATTGTGAGGTGATGCGAGGAGGGGGCCAGGTCCCCGTGGTGCTGGTGCTGGGTGGGCTGGTGGGTGCAGGAACAAACGGGGGGGTAGTGGGGGCTGCAGGGCTGGTGACAGAAGGCTCAGGGAAGGGGTCCAAGTGGGACAGGTGCCAGCAGGACCCACGGGCCAGGAGGCTCCAGAGCTGGTGCTGGTGGGGGTGGGAAGTACTGGGGTGCAGCACTGCGGTGGGGGCTTGGCTTCCCTCCAGGCTGTGGGTCCGGGCTCAGCCCGGCTGCTGATGCTCTGGGGGAGCCTTGAGACACCCCAATAATTTGCCTCAGGTTCCAGCTGGGGCTTTGCAGCTGCCTCGGTGTTGGTGATGGCAAAGCCCTGGGCACCCCCATTCCTTGCAGCACCCCCAGCTTGGGCTCCCCGTGCCCTGCACCAGCCCTGGGCACCCCCACTCGCTGCAGCACCCCCAGCTTCTGCTGGTTCTGACAGCCCTGTGCCTCTTCCCGTTTCTTGCGGGGCCGTTTCCTGCACCCTTCCCTTGCACTGTCTGCAGTGCTGGAGCTGGGGCTGAGCTTCTGCAAGGTCCTGGGCAGCACCTGAGCGAGGGCTGAGCTGCTGCTGGTCCCAGCTGGCTCAGGGTCCTCGTGGGGAGTGCAGAGTGATGGGAGGGGTCCCGTGGGACTTTGGGGCTCCCCGTGCCTCAAGGCGTGAGGGTCAGCATGAGGGGTCCCGATGAGCCATGCGGGTCTGGGAATGTTGCAGTATGAGCTGGCCCTGGCTGGGACTCAGGGTGGGTGCAGGCAGGGTCCTAGCAGGGACCCCCGGGTGTAGGGACTGTCCCCCAGTCTGGGAGCCAAACCAGGGCTGCCCTGGGGCCAGAAATAGCGACGGGGACAACCACAGCGCTGCTGGGCAGGAAGCGGCTGGCCACCGGAGAGCTCCTGTCCCCACTGCCCCCCTCTCCTGCCACCAGCTCCACTGTCCCCGGACAGACCTGTCCCTGAGCCACCAGCCCTGGGCAGGGGCTCGGCTGGCGCTCGCCTCCCTGCGCTGTTTGTGCCAGGACCACTGGCACCCAGGGTGTGGGTGGCATGCAGGGGGGTCCCACAGGGGACCCCTGAGGGCTGGGGAGGGGGTTGGGAGCTTCTGTTGTGCCCCCAGCCCTGTGCTGGCTGTGCCGTGGCTCTCCTGGGGTGTGGGGTTGGGATCCTTGGGGGTCTCACGCTGTTTGTGGGGCTGGGAGTCTGCCCCATCTCTCCGGGCTGAACGGGGCCTGTTGGGGTGCTGGGGGGGGGGCTGGCTGTGGGGTGCAGGTGCACAGGGCCCGGGGGGCCGTGCTGGTGAGGGGCTCCGGGCAGGGACCCCAACTCCCAGCCCCTCTGCCCACAGCCGTGTGGAACTTCCCGCGCACCAAGGAGCATCACCTCCCGCTGCAGATCGGGGAGATGGTGCACATCCTGCAGGCCTCCGAGGGTAAGGGGGACCCCCGGGTGCACCCCAGCATTGGGGCTTCCTGCACCCTCCTTTGTCCCTGCAGCGGGGGCCGGGACCCCCAGCCTGGCTGACGATGTCCCCTCCCCTCCCCTCGCAGGCTGGTACTGCGGGTACTCGCTCCGGAACAGGGCTGCCCGGGTAGGTGAGGGGGTGCCGGGGTTCTGGAGGCAGGAGGGGCACCGCTGGTGGCTTTTCCTGTCCCTGCTGGGTGTCTGGGAGGGCACAGGGGGGCATGGACAGCTGCTTGCCCCGTCCCTGGGAGGATGTTGGGGTTCGAGGGGGGCAGGGGGCATGGCTGTGGAATTGGGAGCCCCTAGCTGTGCCCCCCCGAGGGACGTCTCCCAGCTCGGGGTTGCTGATGGCTCTGGCTTCCCCAGGGCATCTTCCCGGCCTCGCTGATCCAGCTCAAGGGCGCCATGGTGGAGCAGCGGGGGTAGGTCCGGGGCACGGGCAGGGGCGGTGGGCTCCACCTTCTGCCCCGTGCGGGGTCCCCGCGGTGCCGGGGTCTCTAGGGGTCCCTGTGCCTCCCCCAGGGCGGAGGAGAGCGTGGTGCCCGCCGAGATGCCCATGGTGCAGGAGATCACCACCACGCTGCGGGAGTGGGCCACCATCTGGAAGCAGCTCTATGTGGTGAGGGACGGGGGTCTGGGGCTCCGGTGGATCTGGGAGCAGGGTGGGGGACCCCTGGTGGCCCCGGTGACCCTGCGGTGCTGCCGCAGGCCGGGCAGACGGAGCGGTACAGGCAGGTGAAGCGGATGATGCAGGAGCTGATGGAGCAGCGCTCGCAGCTGCTCTCGGGGACACTGCCCAAGGACCAGCTCCTGCGGCTCAGGAAGGAGGTGACCGGCAAGATGGACTACGGCAACAAGTGAGGGCGGGGATGGGGCACAGGGACCCCAAATCCGCCCCTGGCGCTCAGGAGTGCTCCCTGATGGTCTGTCTGGGTGTCCCTGTGTCCCCATCATCCCAGCTGCGTGTCCTTGGGGCACCCTGCTGTCCCTGCTGTCCTGGCTGGCTGTCCCTGTGTCCCCACCCTCCCAGCTGGCTGTCCCGTGATGGCTGGGGACAGTAAGTGTACCACCAGGTGCACAAGCCACCTGGCCAGGGGCTATGGCCGACGAGCTGTGGCTGGGACAGGAGTGTCCCTGGTGCTGCCGACTCCTGTCCCCTTTTCCAGTCGCGTCTGTCCTGCCCCCTCAGACCCTGTGCAAGGACAAGCGAGTCCTGGCGGGACGCACAGACCCGCGTCTCCCCGGTCCTGCCTCACCCCATCCCGGCCCCTGCAGGATCCTCGCGCTGGACCTGGTGGTGCGGGATGAGGATGAGAACATCCTGGACCCCGACAGGACGAGCGTCATCAGCCTCTTCCAGGCACACAGGAGGGCGGCACAGACCCTCACCCAGCGCATCCAGGAGGAGACGGTGAGGCCACTGCTGGCCCCGCACCCTGGCCCTGCACGCAGAGCCAGATGTCCCCCGTGCCAGGGGAGGTGCCAGGGGCTGAGCTGTGTGGCTGAGCCACCTTGTGCCCCCCACCTCGTGCCCCCCAGAGCCCGCAGCCGAGAGCACCAGGCCACGGCACCCACGGGACTGCTTCGCCCTCCCACAACCTCTACCTCTGCGTCCGCAACTTCGTCTGCCACATCGGGGAGGAGGCGCAGCTCTTCATGGCCCTCTACGACCCCGGCGAGCAGCGCATCATCAGGTGGGGTCCCAGAGGACAGGACAGACCCCTGCCCCTGCTGTGTCGGGTGCTTGTCCCGCTGCTCCCTGTGGCACCCCCCAGGGCTGCCCATCCTGCCCAGCCCAGCAGGACCCAGCGGGTGTCACAGGGGGAAGGCGCACGTCCCTTCCCAAAGGGCTTCTCCAGAGCGGGAGGGTGCCAGCCGTGCAGCCCTATCCCATGGGACAGCCCGTGGCTCGTCCTGCCCCAGGCACTGGTGAGGTGACCAGCGGGGTGACTGGGGACAGCCAGGCTGGGCAGGTCCCTGTGCCGCGACTGGGCACACTGGTGGGCTGAGGGGTCTGTGCGGTGGGAGCTGGCAGGGGCTCTGCCAACCCGGTGCCCGCCTCAACCATCACCCGCCTCGCAGCGAGAACTACGTGATCCGCTGGGCCAGCACCGGCGTCCCGCAGGACATCGAGCTGCTCAACAACCTCAAGGTCGTGTTCACGGTGAGCGCAGACCCCGGGGGAGCCGCGCTGCTGCCGCCCGCCGCCCCCACCCGCAGCATTTCGGGACCCCGGTGTCCCCCCGCGAGCAGCCGAGCCCCCACCGCTCCCCCTGCTCGTGTACCCCCGACCCCTTCGCAGACCCCTGCTCTGGCGCGGGGATGTGGCGCCCGCCGTGGCGCTGCCCCTCGGGGTCCCCTCCCAGTGCTGGGGGTCTCGGGGTGCCCCGTCCCCCTGCCCGTCTCTCTCCCCTCGGCACCCGCTGACTCAGCGCTTTGGCTGCAGCGCAGCGCTGACCCCCGGGACGCCGCGGAGCCACCGATATGCAAATGAGCCGGGAAAATCAATGTTAATGAGCAGCATCAGCACTTCGGCCCCGCTGCCGTCCCCCGGCTCTCGTCCATCTCCGCCCCCTGCTCTGCTCGCTGCTGATGTCCCCGCGTGTCCCCACGCGCTGTGGCGTGTCCCTGTCCCTTTCCCTCAGCGCCGCTGGAAGGTTTTGGCGCAGGGGCAGCACCCGCGGGACGCGGTCCCCTCCCCAGTGTCCCCGGAGCTTGGGTACAGGGCCAACCTGCCATCCTTACACCATGCCAGGTTGCCCCCGCTCGCCAGGCTGCCTGGCCTGAGGTGACCTGTGGGGCCATCGGTCCCAGCATTGTCCCCATCCCTGGGTTTTGGGACTCGTGGGGTGCACAGAACCCCCCAGGGCAGTGGGTCTGTGCCCGCTGTCCCCACAGTGCAGGGGAGCTCCCATGGAAGCTCTGTGCCCACCAGTTCCCCCCGCGCAGCCCTGGGCACCCCGTGGTCACCTGGCGCTGGCTCTGCCACGTCCCCTGCGGTGCTGCCAGGGTCACACGGCCCCTGTCCCCCAGGACCTGGGCAGCGCGGACCTGAAGCGGGAGCGGCTGTTCCTGGTGTGCCAGATCATCCGGGTGGGGCGCATGGACCTGCGGGACAGCCACAGCCGCAAGCTCAGCACGGGCCTGCGCCGGCCCTTCGGCATCTCAGGTGGGGGTGGGCTCCATGGACAGCCCCCGGGGACGCCCGTGCCACCACCCTGGCACCCCCCCAGCCACCACACCAGGCTCTGTGATGTCCCTGCTCCCGCTGCCCCCTTTCCCTGCCTGCAGACCCCAACCCTCTGCATGGCTGCCCCCACACTGTCCCCCCCCCGGGGCTGTCCCTGCTCAAGGGACACAACACCCGCCCTGTCCCAGCACAGCACTGCTGAGGTGTCCCCGGAGCAGCCTTGGGGAGACCCCCTGCCTTCACCTCCCGCCACGATCCTGTTCTGGGTGTGGATCGCTGGCTGGGGGTGCCACCCCTGCCACGGTGCCACCTGTGTGTCACTGCAGTGATGGACATCACCGACATCACCAAGGGGACGTGTGACAGCGACGAGGACAAGCAGCACTTCATCCCCGTCCACCCGTGAGCCCCAAGGGTGGGGAGGAGCACTGGGGGGGCAGTGCTGGGGGGGGGGCAGCGGGCAGGGAGCAGCACTCCAGGGCCTGGCTGGCACAGGGACATCAGCTGCGAGGGGACAAGAGGTGCAAGGATCAAAGAGAAAAGGTTTTTTCCCTAAATGTGGCTTTTCCAGGGTGGCTGCTGATGGCGATTTCCTTCACAATATGATCCGGAAGGCGGTGGAGGGGAAGGACATCAACCACAAGGGACAAGGTAGAGACCCCGTGTCCCCTGTGCCCACCCTGTGCCATGAGACTCCTCCCCGGGCCATCTGTCCTGTGGGGCAGCCCCCGCAGGGTCGAGGACTTGCTGCAGTCCCTGGTG
Source organism: Gymnorhina tibicen (assembly GCA_013399875.1). Lineage (NCBI taxonomy): Eukaryota > Metazoa > Chordata > Aves > Passeriformes > Artamidae > Gymnorhina > Gymnorhina tibicen. Next base: position 1,120,917 of record VXAZ01002646.1, on the reverse strand, counting down.
GCCCTGGATCTCCCCAGCTCTTGCTGTCCTCCCTTGAAAAATCACTGTGGTCCCCGCAGGGCTCTGGGTGTCCCTGAAGATGCTCTGGGGCGACCTGAGCCAGGTGAGGAAGGACCACCCGCACCTGGTGGACCGCAGCACGGCCGTGGCTCGCAAGCTGGGCTACCCGGAGGTCATCATGCCAGGCAAGCATTGGGGGGACAATTCTGGGGGTCCTTGGAGGTGCCAGCGTGGTGCCAGGACCTGGCTGACGGGGCTGTCCCCCCCAGGTGATGTCAGGAACGATATCTACCTGACGCTGGTGCAGGGTGAGTTCGACAAGGGCAACAAGAAGACGCAGAAGAACGTGGAGGTGACCGTGTGCGTCTGTGACGAGGCAGGAAATGTGGTGCAGGTATGGCAGGTGTCCCCCCGAGTCACCTCACCTCGGGTATGGCAAGTGTCCCCCGTGTCACCCCACCTTGGGCAGAGCCAGCAGCTCCAGTAGCAAAATCAGCTGGAGGAGCCTCTTTGGCCACTGGAGGAGCCTCTTTGGCCACTGGAGGCCCTGGAGCTGCCCAGAATAGAGATCTGGGAATAGAATAAAGATATGGGAAAGTGCTGTGAAGGAATAGAGAGAAAATCGTCCTCCCTTGGGGACAGCCAGAACCCCTGGCCACCCCCCAGTGCTCCCCAGGACAGACAGGAGGGGAAGGAGCTGGCAGGAGGGCAAGGGGGGGTCAGACCCAAGTGCCACCTCCCCAGGCTGGCTCTGGCCTCTCCGTGGGTGTTCTCACATCAATTCTTACCTGGCTGCTGAGGAACGGGCTGGAATTGCTGAGGACCCAGCTGGGCAGGTCCAGGGATGCATCCTCCATCTCCATCCACAGGGCCAAGCCCTGACGTGCCCTGGGAGGGTCATGTGTGCCCTCAGAGGTGGCACCGGGCCTGGTGGAGCTGGAGGGGATGGCGTTTAGGGAGGTGTGGGCAGGGGGGATTCGGGGGTGGCTGGGGCTGGCAGGGATTGGGAATTCTCCCTCCCTCCAAGGTGATTTGGGCTGATCCTGAGGTATCTCCTCTCGGCAGAACGTGATCCACGCAGGAGCAGGGGACAGCCCCACCAGCCACTACCGCTCTGTTGTCTACTACCAGCAGCGGCACCAGCGCTGGATGGAGACCCTGAAGGTCTGGGGAGCCCTGGGGCGTGGGGCTGGGGTGGGCTGGGGCTGCAGCCCTCACTCCTCCTGTGCCACAGGACCCTGCTGCTGCAGGGGGTCCCCATCGGGGCTGGCTTTTTGGGTGGCAGTCCTTGGTCCCCTCTCGGGGACGATGGAGGTGCCGCCAGTGTCCCAGCATGACCCCTGGATGGACACCCAGGATGACCAGCACTGGGGAGGGTGGTGCTGGGAATGGGCACTATTCCCACCCCAGCGCCCCCAGTTCAGCCTCAGTGGTTGACTGCGAAGGACGTGGGGTTGGTTTGCAGCAGTGGATGGTCTGGCACGGCCCTTGCCCAGGCACAGAGGGACATTGCCCGGGTGGGGGCTCAGCCCACGCCCCCTGCCCTCACCTCGGCGCACATTCCCACCCAGATTGCCGTTCCCATCGAGGATGTCCACAGGACCCACCTGAGGTTCACCTTCCGCCATCGCTCCTCCAGCGACTGTGAGTGTCCCTCGCTCCAGGCCTTCCTCCCAGCACTGCTTCCCCCTGCCTGGCGTGTCCCTGGTCCCCTCTGACCCCCGTGCGTCCCCTCCAGCCAAGGACCGGAGCGAGCGGATTTTCTCCATGGCCTTCGTGAGGCTGATACGCCCCGACGGCACCACGCTGCGGGATGGAGAGCACGACCTGGTGCTGTACAAGGTAAGGGGGGGCCACAGAGCCCCCTGAAGTGGGGGGGGGAGGGGGGGGCCTGTGGGACAGCAGCACTTCTGGGACCAGGGTCCCAGTCCCTGCCTGAGCCACCACACTGGTGGCACGTACCCAAAGTCCCCGAGGGTTTGCGGTGCCTCCCTGACGTCCTCGCTGTCCTTGGTGGCGGGGGCTCCCCGCACACAGCGTCTCCAGTCCCTGCGCTGCTCCCTTGGAATGACAAGTTTTGTTCGGGAAAAGGTGATTTAAGAGTTTGTGACGGGCAGGGAACGTCCCCGTGGTGTGGCTGCGCTTCACCTGATTTCACCAGCGCTGGCACTGCTCGGGTTTGCTCCGAGAGACTGGAGGGGAGGGAAAATCACTGCTCGTTTGGGAAAAACACAGTCAGCTCCGATGTGAAGGGCCCCTGAAGGCACTGCCCTCTTACCTGGTGTCCCCTCCCCGGACTGCAGCCACTGTGAGCAGAGGAGTGGGAGGCAGGAGCTGGTCCCCGCTGCCAGGGCGAGCTCAGGGCTCTTCCCCGTGTGTTGGCACCTTCTGGCGTCCCTGCCCAGCCATGGAGCTCCAGGGGTCACCTGCTCCCCTACCTCTGGGCTGCTGCATGGGAGTGTTCTCTGATTTTGGCAACGTGACCACAGTTTCTCCAGGCAGAGCCACGTCCCTGCCTGAGTCCTGCCTTTCTTTGGGATGAGCCGACCTGCTCCCGCCTGCTGTGGCAGCCCAGGACAGGGACAGACCGCACTGTTCCTCCCCGAGGCTCCTGCACGTTTGAAATCATTACTGTGTCCCTCCTTCCCGCTTTATTTTTGGGCAAGAGACCCAAATTCTTCAACTGCTGCCGTGGCCCTCGGCTCTGGCTCTGGTCCCTGGCTCTCCGGGGATTGTCCCCTCCACAGCAGGAGCATTGGGCACCATTGAGATGTGCCAGGGCTGGCTGTGGAAGTGAGATCAAACCTCCCACACCTCCCTCCTGGGTCCCTGTTCCCCTCAGAGAGCTGTCCCTGCCCTCCTTAACCACCACGTCCTGCCCTGCTCCGTCCTCTCCCTGGCTGACTCCGGCTCTTCCCGGCAGACACCGGGGGCTGGATTCTGGGAGTCAGAAGCGATTTCATCTTTTTATCTCTGCTTGCCAGAGGAATGTGAGTGACGGGCTTTTAGCTGCTCGGACCTCTTGATCTCCAGCTGGTTTGAATTCCAGCCAGTTTTCCCTGCTCAGGCTCAGCCCTGGGAAGGAGCGCAGGGCTCCTGTGTGTTGGCTGTGTGCTGGGGTTGGGGGGAAGCCGACAGCAAACAGCTCTATCACCTCCATCCGACCTTCAGCAGGAGGGGTTTCACCCTGCAAGGCTGCAGGCAGGGAAGGATGGGTGTCTGTGAGCTGCAGCCCGGCCGGCCGGCTCTGGTCATCTCCCACGTGCCAGGCTGGGAAGGGTCATTCAGAGTCATCCCAGTGAGTCCTCCTGGATGGGACATTTTCAGCTTAGAGTGGGGGACACAGAAATAGGCTGGTTTGTGGCTGTGGAGGCCCTGGCATGGCCATACAGGTGGGAGACATAGGGTGATGGTGATGTGGGACTGACTGTCCTGGACACCGCTCCACCACTGCTCCAGGTCAGTGTCCTGGTGCGTGCCCATGTCCCATGGCGTGTCCACCCCTGCAGCAGTGCTCAGGTGTGTTTAATTTCCAGCCTCAGGCTCCTCTTTGTCACTCTCCTCCTCCTGCCTGTTCTCCCGTTCCCACTGTGTGACACGGGCTGGGATTTGGTGTCCCTCCCGCCGATTGTCCCCGCTGAGCAGCGTCCCTGCGGATCCCCTCAGGGAGCAGCTTTGTGGGATCAATGTGGGGGAGCCAGTGGCTCCCAGGAGCCAGAGGGTACCAGGGGTGGGACGAGGGTGCTGTATGGTGGGAGCCACCAGCCATGGGGTCAGAACTGAGCCCCTGGGCCACACAGGGGGCCAGCCCTGTCCCCTGGGGCTCCAGGTGGGACCCGTGCTGTGCCCTGCAGGGTGACAGCAAGAAGCTGGAGGACGCCGGCGCGTACTTGTCCCTGCCCTCGGAGCGGAACCTGTCGGAGTCGAAGCTCCTCTCCGGCTCCTCCTTCCGCGTGAGCGGGGCCACCTCAGGTTTAGCCGTGTCCACCCGGGACAGCTTCCAAATCTCCACGCTCGTCTGCTCCACCAAGCTGACCCAGAATGGTGAGTCCCGGTTCCCCACGGCAGGGGAGGCGGGGCTGTGTCCCCTCCCCGGTGGTGTTCCCACCCACTGGACCACACTTCTCCCGATGTTTGGCTCTCCAGTGTCCATCACACCGGGACAGCGAGCTGAGAACAGTGGGAACAGTGGGCGCTCGGTTCCTGTTTGGCCACGGTCAGAACGGCCAAGGCTGTTCCCGAGGGGATCAGCTTGATCTGGGGACTTTGGGGGGGCTGCCATCCTCTGGAGAGGAGCAGCAGCGAGTGGAATTCCCACTTGAATGTGGCTGCTGGAGGCTCTATGACCTTCCTTCGAAACTGGGGTGGGAATTGGGGCTCTCTGGTTTAACCCCCGTTCCTGGGTTAGCTCAGGGGAGTTTCCAGCCCTGGGCTGCTCTGCACAGGTCGGAGCAGCCGAGAACATTCGTTCCCCCTTGGCCAGGGGAAGGGCCCACGGGAATGCTGGGCTCTCCTCCCACCTTCTGCAAGGCTGGACGATGGGAATGGCTCATTTAGCTCTGACTGAAGCACGGGGGGCTCGGGGGATGTGGCCTGGTGGTGTGGGGATGTGACACATGGTGACACCTGGCTGCACGGTCCAGGGCACTGCGGTTCAGTGTGGAGGGGTCAGGGATGAGGCCGCTCCGTTAATTCCTTTCCTGCAGCACAATTTCATGTCCCACGGCCGTGACCCATTTAAAGCTGGTGCTTTCTGGCCCCGATATCAGGGGATTTCAGCAGTGAGCAGTGGTTGTGTGGAGGGTTCCTGGCTGTTCCTGACAGGGTCCTGGCTGCTCCTGGGCAGCGAGGATGGGACGGGGGAGCTGGGGGTTGGTAACACTGGGGTCTGGCAGTGAGTGGTCAGTGCTGATGCCCCATTCCTCCCACCCAGTGAATCTGCTGGGGCTGCTGAAGTGGCGCTCCAAGCCCAGCCTGCTCTGCGGGAACCTCCAGAAGCTGATGAACGTGGACGGAGGGGAGGTCATCAAGGTACAGCCAGGATTTGATCCCCCACTTCCCTCCCTGCTTCCTGCACCCACGGGCCCCCCATGCCCAGAGCTGGGTCTTGGGCGATGCTGGGGTCAGCACTCAAGCCCTCACGGGCCTCATGTCCCCCCAGTTCCTCCAGGACACGCTGGACGCCCTCTTCTCCATCATGATGGAGCACTCGGAGACAGATGTCTATGACACCCTTGTGTTTGATGCCCTGGTGAGAAGGCCCCCGTGGGTTTGAGCCCCCCACCCAGCACGGGGTGGGCACTGGTTGGGCTGGGGCGATGGAGTTCACTGCTCTGAGTGACCCAGCACAGGGCAGGGCTGCATTCTGAGGGACACCGTCCCTCTGGGGGCCAATCCCAGCAGGATTCAAAGGTGTTTTTCCCACACTAAGACAAGAGTGACCCTCGCGATGGGACCAGCGCAGGGTGGGGATCAGGGTGGCTGTTGCTCTGCCCAGGCATCCCCCTGCCCACGCCAAGCCCCTGCCTGCTGCCCCCAGGTTTTCATCGTGGGCCTGGTGGCCGACAGAAAGTTCCAGCATTTCAACACGGTCCTGGAGGCCTACATCCGCCAGCACTTCAGCGCCACGCTCGCCTACAAGTGCGTCCCTGGGGGCTGCGGCACGGGGAAGGACGGGCTGGGACAGCTGGAACGGGGAGGGGAACGGGGCTGGGACAGTGGGTACAGGGAGGGATGGGGCTGGAATGCTGGGAGAACCAGTGGGAACTGAGGCGTGGCCGATCCCTGGCCATGGATATCCCACCCCGCAGGAAGCTGCTGGCGGTGCTGACGCAGTACGTGGAGCAGGCGGGCCGGGGGGAGCCCTGCGAGCACCTCCCGCGCACCTTCAAGGCCCTGGAGTACATCTTCAAGTTCATCGTCCGCTCCCGGAACCTCTTCGTCCAGTAAGTGCTGGCGGTGGCTCCCAGTGCTCCCAGTGTGCCAGCACCCTGCTGGAGCCTGGTTCCTGGCCGTGGGGTGCGTGGGAGGGAGGTCCCGTGGGGGTCCCTGTGCTGTGGGAGGGGTGTCAGTGCCAGGCATCTGTCCCAGGGCTGTGGCAGTGGCAGCTCAACCCGCCTGGTGCTGGCTGCTGCGGCACCCAGGGGTGGCACCCACCACCCCTGGCCATGCTGCGGTGTTGGCTGGTCCCCAGGCAGGCTGTGAATCCTCTCCTTGAGGATTCTGGCAGTTTTCAGCTTCATGCTGTCTTCTGGATGCTGCTGGACAATGGTGGTCCACTGTGGGGGTGGGCAGTGCCGTCCACCCCAGGGTGGGAGAGCTCAAATCACTCTCAACCACCCTGAATGCCCCACAGCGACCCTGCCCTGGAGTGACCTCTGCCCCAGCCCCGCCACAACGGGGATTTCCAATGAGCTCTTAAAATCCTCCCACAAGGGAGATGGCAAAATATCCCGGGCAGTCTGGGCCCCTGTGGGGCTGGCACCGTGCTGGGAAGGTTTCCTGGAGCCCAGTTAGGGTTGGTGGGAGGTGTCCCTGCCCACGGCAGGAGGGTGGAGCTGGAGGGTCCGTGAGGTGCCTTCCAAGCCGAACCCCGCTGTGATCCTGTGACGAGCAGCGCCAGGAGCTGGGAGCCTCCACGGCTCAAAGGTCAAAGCACCCCCAGGCACCTCCAGAGCCCACGCAGGACCTGGTTTCACTTGTTCCCCGTGGGCATGGGGCTCACATCCCAGTCTGGGTGATGGGACAAACAACCCTCCTCCCAGCCGGCGTGGGAGAGGAGGAAATCAGAAATCGGAGCACGACCACCGGCGTTACCGGAAAAAGCCGGTGCCGTTCCTCTTTCGTTCCACGTACGCGTGGCACCGAAAGCCGAAGCGTCCTGAGGGAACAACGGGCAGCGAGGGGCCCCACACGTGGTGGGCAGCGAGGGACCCCCCGCCCACACACATGGCAAGGGCACGGGGTGGGCACTGGCTGGCACCGAAAGCAGCAGGATCACCCCATTCCCAGGTGCCGCGGTTCGGCAGGTGGCTGTTTTTAGGGGAATGAGGGCTTTGCCTCCTCCACCCCAAGCCCAGGATCCCTGGCGGGGTCCCTGTGGATGTGCTCCCACTGGCAGCGAGGAGCTGGGTTGGGGTCCCTGTGCCCCCAGGCACCGTCACACCTCGCTTTTTCCCCGCTCTGCCCTGTGCGATTTGAGCCCTGTCTGTCTTCGCCGCTTCCATCCCTTCCCAGTGTCCCATCCGTGGCTCCGGGGTGCTCCGGAGCTCTGGGGTGCTCCGCAACATCACACCCAGCACCTGTCTCTCCCTCCTGCACGAGGACACGGAGCAGATTCCCATCTTAGAGCGCTCCTGGCAGAAGAAATTAATTACGCGGCGCGTTCGCAAACAGCCCCGTGAACGAGTTTGCCTGGAACAGAGACATCCCCGAGGACATTTAGCGATTTTATACAGCTTCCCTTTATCTCAGCAATCTCAACACGCAATAACACGGGCTCCTCAGATCCTCTAAGTGCTCTGAACGTGCTGCAATTTGTACAGGCTGTAATCGACAGGAATTGGGTTGTAATTAGAGTCAGTTGCTGCAGATTGCCGGCTCTGGGATTGCCTGTGCTGCTGCTGGAGCAGCGCCTGCAGCTCCTGCGAGGAGCCCAGGTTGCTGCAAGGATGATTGAGGGCACCTTGGGACACCCTGTGTCCCCTCAGGGCTCCCCCAGCACCCTGATGGCACCGTGGTGGCGTCTCCCCCTCGCTGCTTCCTCCCTGCTGGTTCCTCTGGCTGCTTCTGCTTTTTTGGCCACCACCGAGGGCGGCAAAACTTTCCCTGCCAGCGCTCATTGTCCCCCTGGGGCTCACCCCGCGTGGGGGTCTGCTCTGCTGTCAGCTGGGGGGGCTGGGGTCACACCCTCAGGGCCACCTGCAGCATCGCAGCTCGTGCTCCCCTCGCCTGGCCTCGCATAGGCCCCCGGTTCCTGCAGCCAGACCCCCTCCAGCAGTGCCCACGGGCTCTGCCAGTCCCACTTGTCCCCTCTCTTGTCCCCCAGTGCCCCTGCGAGGGCCGGCCACTTACCCTCCACCTCTAACGAGTCACTGATGCAGCAGGGGACCCCAGACCTGCTGATTGTCCCCCCAGACCCCTGCCATGGGGACATTGCCGAGGTCCCCAAAGGCCATCACAGCTGCTGGGCTCTCGCCGTGGTCTGGGCTGCAGGGGATCCTGGGCAGGGCGTCCCTTCCCAGGAACCAGGACATCCCTTCCTGGGAACCATGGGACCCTTCCCGAATGAATCGTGATCAGCGTGGGTTTGTCGCAGTCCACATGGATTTCGAGGCCAGGTTGGACAGGGCTTGGAGCAACCCATGGCAGGGGGTGGGACTGGATGGACTTCAAGGTCCCTCCCAGCCCAAACCAGTCCATAATTCCAGGATTTCCTTACAGAGCTGGTGGCTGGATGATTTTTCCTGCCACTGCTTGGTGTCAGTGATGGGGGAATTGCCTCAAACACGGCCCATCGCAGTGACTTTATTCCTGTGATCACACCTCAGCTTTGCGGTTTTCCTGTGGCTTTGGCACGTCCCAAGGCTAAAATTCCCTCATTCGGTTTGCTCTGGTCCAGCTGGTGAGGGGGGCTGGAGGGCTCAGGAGGTTCCTGCTCACTTGGGATGACGCTGAACTGCTCTGAGAGGGGTTTGGGGTGCGGAATCACGGAAAAGATGCTTTTTAAAAAAAAAAAAAAAAGAGTTTTTGTGAGTGGGTCTGTGGACACGGAGGGGCAGTGACCGTGCCAGGGCCGTGGCTGTGCCAGGGCTATGAGAGTGCCAGGGTTCACCACTCAGTCCAGCCATGGATCCAAGCCTTTATGGATGAGTGTGATTAACTGGGATGGCAGGTGACCCCCGAGCAGAGGCTGGCGGTGCCGGGGAAGGTGTGTGGCATGGTGGCAGTGCGGTGACAGCACAGTGACCCCGGCCATTGCAGGCTCTACGAGGGCAAGGAGGCGGCCGAGTTCCAGCGCTCCCTGCAGCGGTTCTTCCTCGCCCTGAACCAGCTGATGCAGTCCCCGCTGGAGGGTCCCACACTGCTCTCCCAGGTAGGATGGCATGTGGTGGGAGGGAGGGGGTGCCCAGGCCAGGCTCTGGCTGTCCCCGTGCTGGGGTGACACTGGCTGCACCCATGCCACGGTGACACTTGTCTGCATTCGTTCTGGAGTGACACCGTCCGTCCTGTGTGCACACCCCCCACGGTGCCAGAAGGACCTGCCACCCCGTGCGCTGTCCCTTGCTGTCCCCAGGGACCCCCTTTGTGCACACCGAGACCCCAGCCCACAAAGCCCCTCACCGCACTGGGGCTGTGGTGTGGAGTTGGGTCAGCAGCTCGGTGGCGCTGGGCAGATGCTGTCCTGGCCACCCGTGTGCTGAAGTCTGGGGAAGGTTTCTGGGGATTGTCCCCATCCTGGAGCTGGCCTGGCCCCGTTACCTGCATCCAGGACCAGGCTGGCACAGCTGGGGGCTGAGGGAAGCAGAGCTGGTGCAGGCTGGATGGGTCTGGCATGGGGCTACACTCTGCACCCACGGTGTCCCAGACGGAGGGAGGCTCCAGAGGGTGCCGGACCCTGTCTGAAGGCAGCTCTCCGGTGTCTCTGCAGGGAGCAGCCCTGAAGTACCTGCCCTCCATCCTCGAGGACGTGTTTGGGATCTTTGACTCCTCTGCGCTGGGGTAGGGTCCCTGTCCCCCCAGCAACCCCAGCCCCAGCTCAGCACCTGCCACAGCCACCTCTGTCCCTGCGTCCAGCCCAGAGCTGAGGGCCAGGGCAGGCCGGGGGGTCTGGGAATCACCTCCTGATCCCCTTCCCAGTGCAAAAATGAGAGAGTTCTGTTCAGTTTTAGCAGCTGCTGGTGCTTGGGCAGGGGCCGAGCCTGGGAACCCTCAGTCCCAGCTGGGTTAATTTTGGGAATTCAGGCAGGGTTTGTCTGCTGGGTGCCTGTGGTGGGCACGGCTACCCTGTGGGACCATCCTGCTCCATCAAGAGGCTCCCCCCACCCAGCAGCCCCGTCCTGACCAGAACCCAAAGCTCCTGGGTTAATTCCTCTCCTGATGGCAGGGCCGTACTGCGGGACTTTGTGGCGAACCTGCTGCCCCAGCGCCTGCTGAAGCAGAAGCTGCAGTCCCTGACTCACATCGCCAGCAGCAAAGCCTTCCAGTCCCACGGTGAGAGGGGACACGGGGGGTCCTGGTGGCACTGCCCTCACTGAGCTCACCCGGGGGCCATGGCACAGGATGGGGATGAGTCCCTGCACAGGGACCGCTCCTCTGCCTCATGCCTGGGGTGGCTGCACAGAAGGGGACAATTCCCTCATCCCTGTGCCCCCTTGTCCCCCCCAGAGTGCCGGGAGCTGGTGCTGCAGGCGGCCCTGCCCATCCTGCAGGAGCTGATCAAGGCGGGTGAGGAGGAGGACGCCTGCATCGAGCTGCTCAGCAGCATCCTGGAGGTGCTGTACCAGGCCCAGAAGGTAAATCAGGAATCATCTGGCCAGTGACGTGACGAAACCCCTCTGAGTGGGGTTAAGTACCAATTCCTGGCCAGGATATGGTTGGGATTCACTGTAGGGGACTGTGGGTGCCACCATCCCTGTGGAAACCTGCCCAGGATGGCGCAAAAACCTCATGGTTTCCACCTCAGTGAGTTTCTGGTGGGTTCCCCAACATCCACATGAATGGGGAAGGGGCTTCCAGGCTCAGGGATGACACTGACCTGAGGGTGGTGGGGACCTGGGGAAGGTGAGGGCAGGGAGGAAGAAGGCAAGGGCAGGGAGGAAGGCAGCTGGTCAGCGATTGCCAGCCAGCTCTTGGGCAGTGTCACACTCCAAAAGGAACAGTGATGGCCCCAAGTGTGAGGCAGAGACATGGTGGGCACCCACCCGCCCAAATGTGGCCTGTCTGGGGTGGGCTGGAGCCACTCCCGGGGGTCTCAGCCCTCTTTCTGGTGATTGCAGAGCGCAGAGAAGCTGCGAGCGCGGCACAAGGACCGTGGGGACGTGGAGCTGGTGAGTGTCCCTGCAGCAACACAAAGTTTTGGGAATGCACAGGCCTCTGTGCTCTGGCTCTTCAGGAGCATCTGTTCCTGCCCTTCCTGGCTGCTCTGGGGTCCCTTTTGGGGGCCCTTTGGAGGTCCAGGTGTCGCACCTGCAGTGCAGTGGCTGGCGCTGTGGCAGCTGAGTTGGACACTGTGTCCTGCGCGGGTGAGGCGGCTCTTTAATCCCCACAGCACCAGGAAGCCCAGGAACGGGATGGAAAGCTCGAAAATCGTGGTGAAATGTCTCATTTTGGGCTTGACTTTTAAACCTGAAATAGCCTTTATGGAGAGGGTGGTGGGACGCTCTTGGGGGAGGATTCTGCTCTTGCTTCAACCCCATGTGAGTTGAACCCACTTTTGCCTGCCCAGTGCCAGTGCAGCCATCCCCATCGTCCCCATCAGCCCCAGTGCAGGGCTGAGCTGCACAGAGATCCCAAATCCCATATTTGGAGCACATTGCCTTGCTCTGACTCCAGCTCTGGATCAGGCTCCATTTCCGTCTCGCCACCCCGATGCCACCAGCCCTCGAATGAGCCGTGCGGTGCCACACCATGCTGGGACATATCCCACAGCTGGGACGTGCCCTGCCACAGCCCCGACACCTCTTACCTTGCAGGCACAGGTGAAGAAGCACATCCAGGTGATCCTGGAGCGGCTGCTCCACACGGTCAATCGCAGGGTGATCATCCTGGACCGGGAGAACCCGCTGAGAGTGAGTCCCACAGCGCCGTGGCTGCGCCGCTTCCCTTCGGGCCACGCGGGAGAGGCACGAGGTGTCACTGCTTTGGGGCTGCGGGTGTGCGTGACTGACTCTGCTCCTCGCTGGCACTGCTGCCGGTACCCAGCAGGATGGGGCTGGACGCCAGGGATGTGCCCAGTGGGATGCAGGGGAAAGCAGGAGCCGTGCCGGGAGCAGGGCTGGAGCAGCGAGAGCGTAGCGGGGAGTGGACTGGGGGGCAGAGGTGCAGGAAAAGCTGTTTTGGGGAGCAATGAGGGGTTTGGGTTGCATTCTCTGGAAAACGAGCAACTGGACCGAGTGAACCGTCACAGTTTCACACGCCGAGAACATGAGTGAGGAGCACGCTGGACACACGGGAAGGGAGGCGGGTCGGAGCTCCGCATGGAGCAGCGATGGGAGAGGACAGAGCCGGGGCTCGGGCGGGGCAGACCCAGGAGCTGCACTGTGTCATGGGGTAGGCGATGAGCGGAGCTGGTCTGTGTCCGGGAAGCCCGGAGCAGGGAATCGCCGTGCTGTACCGTGCCACGCTGTGTGCCGTGCCCGGGGAGCTGTGGGCAGCCGGAGCGGCGGGGTGTGATTCAGCCGTGAGTCAGGCAGGAGATGCATGCGGGGTCGCGCTGGGCTCCATCCTGCTTTTCGCTCTCGTTCCCAGGCTCTGTGACTCAGGGCCCGGGGCAGCCGGAGCCGAAAGCGCCGGGCAGCGATGGAGGCGGGGGGTGGGGGATGAGGGTGGTGCAGCGCAGCCCACAGGGGCAGGGAGGGATCCTTTCCTGTGCCGCGCTCCTGCTGCTCGTTCGTGGCTCCGCAGGTGCCGTCTGGCAGCTCTCCCGTCCATGGTTCCCGTGCTGCTGCCGCAGCCCCTGCCCTCAGTCGGGGGTCCCAGACCCTCAGCCCAGGCTGCCCCAGCAGCTCCAGCTGCTGGGAAGGGTTGATAGGACCAAAAATACGTGTGCCCGCACCAGGACAGCATCCTTCCATCCATCCCGCTGCTGCTGGGCCAGAAGGGACATGTGCCCCTGGGCCACTGTCCTGGCTGCGGCCTCCGAGCACCAGGGGGGTCCCTGGCACACGGGATGGGGTTTAACACTGTGTGCATCTCCTGCTTTGGGGTGCTGCGGTGTGGGCACCAACTGGACAGCTGTGGCCAAACCTGCCCACCCTCCCCTCCCCGCTGTGGCTGCAGCAGCAGCTCGGCATGGCCGGGGGTGGCTTTTGGAGGAGGCTGGACGATGTCCCCCTTACTGAGGTTGGTGGCCCTGCTGGGAGAGCCGTGGCTGCTCCCACCACAGGCACTCCTCAGGGTGTCCTCAGACACCCACTGCTGCTCTGGGATGCCGAGTTTTCCCTCTCGTGGCAGCCCCACAGAGGCTGGGATATTTGGGCTGCTCATTCCTGTCTCCCTGTCATCATCAATGCATCTTCCCCTCCCGTAAGAGCACCTGCCCATCCCACCCTTCCACCCGAGGGTTTTGAGGACAGGTCTCCGCTCTCCAGGCCAGAGTCCCACAGAGTCCATTTTCCACTGTCTCTGACCAGTGGAAATCCTTGGTGCTCCCAGTTAACAATGAAGGGATGGGTGAGCAGCCCCCACCGTGGGCACTGATTTGAGCCTGGGGTGGGCGGGGGCACCTCAGGGAACCCCGAAGAGAGGGGAATCCAGGGAAACCGCCGCTGCCCCCTCCTCATTCTCATCCTCCTCCAGAACAGAAGTGCACAGGCGGGAGAGGATGTAACAAAAATAGCGTCTCCGTGGAATTTATTGAATTCTCCTTAAATACAGCCGCTGCTCCCCTCGCCGTTTCCACACCCGAGCTCCCCGCGTTCAACGGAATGGTTAAAAATAGAAAAGCTGGTGCTACCCAAACCCTACCGTGGGAGGGAGGGAGGGAGGAGAGGTGGGCAGGGGGGTCAGTGCTGGCACGGTGCCCCCGCGCTCCGGGCTCACCGGGCACCGCGCTCACAGGAACCAGAAGCATTTGCGCCGGGATTTCTTCACGTCCAGCTTTGCCGGCAGCCTCGACACGGGCGACGGCTCCTGCCTGGGTGGCGAGGTGGTCCCTGCCGCCCCCACCGCCACCCCCGCGGCCCCCAGCGCCGTCGGAGGGGAGCTCGGCCCCGTGTCGCCCTCGATGTGGCTCAGCACCCGCTGGAAGCGGCCTTCCTGCTGCCGGAAATCGTGCTCCACGCTGCGGCACGCGGGGACGGCGTCAGAGGGTAGCACGGCATCCCCTTGTCACAGCCCCCCGCCTGCCGCAGCCCCCCGCCTGCCGCAGCTCTGTGCCCCGCTGCCTGCGTGCCCCTGCCACCCCGAACACAGTCCCCGGCACCCCGAACACAGCCGCCGGGGAGCTCAGTGTCACCAACGCAGCCCCCGAGGAGTTCAGTGTCCCCAGCACAGCCCCCGGGGAGCTCAGATTCCCCAACAAGCCCCCAGGGAGCTCGCCCACCCAGGGCACGTCCCCCGGGGCTGAGCCCTGCTGCACTCCCGGGGTGGCACGGGGACACGGCCGGACTTCCCGAGGTCACTGTGCACCCCCGTGAGGGGACATCGCATGCTACGTGTGCCTTCAGACAGCCCCTGCCCACCCTCTGTGGCCTGTGAGGGGGGGTCCAGGGCTGGATCCCTCCCAAACAACCGCCCCATCCCGCTGGAGCATCCCGGGCTCCCTTCTGCCAGAGGGGACACCCCAGTATCAGCCTGACCTCGTGGCCCGGGGTCTTTTGGGGTGGGTCCTTCTCAGCTGCCTCCCCTGCCCCATCCTTGTGCTCCCTCCTCTGTATCCAGCCCCACTGACAATGCCATGGCAGGAGCTGGACACTGGCCTGGCTGGGGACCAGTGCTGAGGTGGGGGGGCGAGCCAGGGGTCTGTGGGACCCCTGTTAGCAATGAGCCCCCTGGAGAGGGGTTGTGTGTCCCAGGGGCCATGGCCGAGGGCAGCTGCAGCATCGGGAAGTGGCGAGAGCATGCAAGGCTCTGCTGCCACCCATCAGCCGGCTGGTGAGGCAGGAATTGAGGTGTTCCAGCTCTGGGTAGGTGAGGGGCACTGTGCCCCGCACCGCAGCTCTCAGGTTTCCTGCCAACACCGGAGCCCTCAGTGTCCCCACAGATCCTGCTCCCTGCAGCTCTTGCTGTCCCCTCCAGCCCTTGCTGTCCCCACAGCCTCCAGTTTCCCTGCAGCCTCCAGTGTCCCTCCAGCCTCTGGTGTCCCCGCAGCACCCTGTGGTGCACGCTGGCTGCTGGCAGCCGCGTGCTGCGATGTTCCCTCACACGGAAAACGCGTCAATCTCCTCACACCAGCCACGTCCCATCGGATCAGCGAGGTGCCGCGGCGTGTGCCCGGGAACGCGCACGTGGCGCAGCTGCCCCGCACACGGGGAGCGCCCCGCCAGCCCCCCGGCCTGCTGGCACCTCCTGTCACCTCCTGTCACCTCCCCTTGCCAGGACAAGGAGTGTCCCCAGCCGTTTCTAGCAAAAAGGGCGAGGGGTGCAGACCATAATGGGGGCGGCGCAGGGAGGGACCTCAGCTCCCCTGCGGTGACACGAGGAGGGGCTGGCACTGCTGTGGGACCCTAAGATGGGACAGGCAAGTGTGATCCCCTCCATGAGGCATCCCTGGGGTCTGGTGCTGGGGGTGCTGCCCCTGCTCCCTCACCCTGTGTCCCCCCAGAGCCTCTCCTCATCCCAGGGGTGGCAGCGATACCCACAGCGGGTCCCCAGCGGGAGTCGGGCCATGCTGGGGAGCCACCTGCCCCAGATGTGACATCTGTGCCACTGCCGTGCTCCGTGGAGACAGGCTTGTCAGGCCTAATTAGCCTGAAGTCCCCCACGAGCTGCAGCGGGGGAATGTGGAGCAAGTGTGCGGGGAGCAGGAGCACTGAGGCAGCACCGCCGCTGACCACAGGGACACGAGGGGGCCCCAGCCGGGCACCTCCAGCCTGAGGTGCCCTGAGGAGGGGGCACGGCACTCACAGAGCACGGCAGGGCAGTGGCACACACGTGCACCACGGTGATCAGGCACCGCAGAGCACGGTTTGGGCCCAGCTCACCATGTCCTACACACCCCAGCGCTAACAGCGTCAGCCTAATTAATAGCAAAATGGGAACACACCTGGCCAGCCACCTGCACTGCAGAGGGGACGGCCAGAGGGACAGAAGGACACCCAGGGGTGCCTGGAAGGGCAGAAAGCTTTAGCAAAACTGCAACCCTCCCAATTCCCCCAGAGATGATGCTGGGAGGGCACGAGATGCCCTTTCCCACACACCAAATGGGATCTGAGGAGAGAGCGAAGCAGAGGAAGGGGCTTCCACGCCCTGGCCCAAAGCCAGCACTGGGAAGCAGAGCCCAGGCCCTGCGTTCCCAAACCACAGTGAGGGGCAGGAACCCATCTGCAGCATCTGTGCGGAGCTGGCACAGGGACAACAGGATGCAGCCTGGATTTGGAGTGAGCCCACGCACCAGCCGCTAGCGAGGCTTCCCCGATAGATTGCCATTACAGGAGATAAATGCTCTGCCATCATGCCAGAGCAGCCCCCTTCCAGCTGCTGCTCCTCCATGGGGATCACCCTGGCTGATCCTGGGAGCAGGAGCTGCTCCCTGTGGGGAGGAAGGGACAGATCCAGGCCAAGGGACAGCCCAGACACCCAAGAGTGGTTTGTACGTGGTACCCCCCACGGGTCCCCATGGGGACAGGCTCGCCTACCACCCCTGCCGCCACCTCACAGCCGGTGGAGAAGTCTGGGAGTGCAGGGAAGCAGGACCCGCGGGATGCACGGAGCCAGGGCTGGCCCTCACCTGTAGATGATGCAGGCACAGTCCCGGCAGGTCCCGCAGTTGGCGATGTCCTGCCCGGTCCGGTACGAGTGTCGCCTGTGACAGAGACGTGCTGTGAGCTCGGGGACCCCATCTGGGTCTGCCCATGTCCCCTGCTGCCCCTGGTCCCTCGCGTGCCTCTGTGCTCCCACCCCAGCAGCCAGGACTCTCCTCCCTGGATCCCATCTCTTTTTCTCCCTGGGATTCTGACCCTCTTCTCCCTGCATCTCAGCCCTTCTCCTCCCAGATCCCAGCTCCTCTTCCTCTCTGGGATCCATCTCCTCTCCTCCGTGGATCCCATCCCCTTTTCTCTCTGGGATCCCAACCCCTCTCCTCCCATGTGATCCCAGTTAACACCAGGCCAGGTGCCTCTCGGCTTTGAAGATTTCTCTGATGAGAGCAAACCAGAGCTGGGCACAGAGGTATCTCCAAACCCTTCCTGCTGTGTCCCCCCTCCCATCCTCATCCCCATCCCCATCCTCATCCCAAGGGTCCCCACGCCTGCAGCCCCCAGATCACCGCACATCTCCCTACACATGGTGCCATGGAGGGGGCTCAAGGCACATGGCAGTGCCCTGGCACAGCAGTGCCCTGGCAGATGGGCACAGGGAGATGCTCCAGACTAATCTCCAGCCTACGCCAGACTCGGAATTCATCTCTTTTGATGCTTTTGTACCAGAGCATCATCCTCCTCCTCCGGGAAGGTGCACAGGACTTGGATTAAGCTGGTGCCTGCCCGGGCTCAGCTCATGCTGCTGCATCCTCCTCCCTCTCCACAGAAGGGGTCTTCACCCCACGTGTCTCTGCTGCTGGTGCCAGACCCCAACCCTGAGACACCCTGATCTCAAGGGCTGTACTGGGGTCCTCCTGCACCCCAGCACTGCTGGCAGGTGCTCCCTGCTGGTCCCTGGCTCCTTCTGCTTTGTCCAAAGGGGACCCTGTGAATGCTGTTGGTCCCTTTGGGACCCCGTCTCCATGTCTCCATTGCCCCTTCAGGGCTGTGGATTTTGGGGGCACAGCTGAGAGCACACGTCCCACACAGACGTCACATTTCCCTGCTGAAATCTTCCTCCTGTCACTCGACCTTGACCACGGTTGTTCTCAGCCCTCAGAAACTGGGTCTGTTAATGCACCAAATTACACATTGCAATGGGGATTTATTCTGCCAGCACCTGAATTAGATCATGAGGCCCTTTAGATCTACATATATATATATATATATGTATGTGGTACGTATATGTGTGTGTGCCTGCGGCTCTGGCATTGTACAACAGCACCCCTCTGCTGGGAGAGCTCGTCCTAGGATGGTCTTTCATGTCCTATAAATTTTTGTGGCATGTTGCTGGTGGTCGGTGCCAGGATGTGCCAGGGCTGGTGGCCCTGCTCTGGTGCACAGTGGGCACCCGGGATCTGACCCGTGGCAAACGAGGCCGCACTGTTCCGCAGCGTGAGGACACCAGGATAACGTTTGATGTGATTTCCTATCCCTGGAAATCCAGGGTGTGTCTCTGGGCATCTCGTTTGCTTGCTTGACTGCAATATTTTATGGAGCTGAGGTCTTAATTAAGGTGTTCTGGACCCCCTCTGGAGGTCCCTCCCCACTGATGGCGCTCCAGGGGTGGCACAGGGACAGTGTTCCCTGTGCTTGACTCACAGCCAAAACCACGGATGGATCTCAGCAATCTTGGGCATCAGCAACAAGCCCCTGAGGTTTTACAGGAGGATGCCAGGACCAGCAGCTCTTGGGGGTTTGCTGGTTGCCCTCGTGCGAGATGAGTTCGGAGCATTTCAGCTTAAGGCCATCGTGGGCTGACCTAGAACACCTTGCTCCATTTGGCAAATCTGCCTGGGAGGCTAAGGAATGCTGGCCTGGGGGAGACCCTGCCCCTCGGAGCAGGTCCTGGGCAGGATGGGTGTGCTGGGCACCTCTCTGGGATGCACACACGTCCATCACAGGGGCACTGGATTTGTGCCAAAGGTACCTCCATGGATGGGGCAGGGATGTGGTGCCTGGCTGAGCCTGCCATTGGGATGTGACATCCTAAATCCCCGCTCCCAGTGACCGATGGGCAAATCCGCTGCACCAGAGCTGGGTGGGGGCCCAGCACCCCCTCATCCCCCAGGCCTGCACTCCGTGCACCCGTCCCTTGTGCACGGGGAAGGCACCGTGGGCACGTGAGACCTCGCACCAAGACGTGGAGCCACGTGCACATGGACAGCAGCTCCGAGTTTCTCAGAGGGAAACACCTCCAGGAGGCAGCAGCATCCAAATCTCTGGCAGGGCCCCCTGTCCTACATCCCCAGCCACCAGGGATGACGTCCCCACAACCCCCCACCCTGTCCCTGCCTGCTCACCCGTCCCGCTGCGCCTCCTTCTTCTCCAAATCCTGGATGACGTCCAGCAGCACCCGGATGGTTTGTTGGCTGGTCTCCAGCACCCCTTCCAGGGACTGCAGCTGGGAATGCAGGTCCCCCTGCTCCCCGGGCCCCCGGGGGCCCTCTCCCTGAGATGTCCGGGCGTCCTCGTCCCTCGCTGGTGGTCCCACCGGCCCCTTGGCCACCACCACCAGCTGCAGAAGGTCCTGGACGTGGTGCAGCGTGTCCAGCTGCTCAGCGGCGAGGCAGGGCTGTCCGTGCCGAGGGGCCTCCGGTGCCCGCCCGGCCGCTTGTGTCCCCGTGTTGGGGCCCTGTGGGGCTGTTGACAGCGGCTCCCTGGGCCCCTCGGGTCCTGCCCAGCCGTGCCCGGGCTCGGCGGCGCGGAGCCGGCTGCAGGTGCCGAGGGCAGCTGGTGTCTTCTCCGGCGTGGCGGCAGCGGCCGAGCTGTGCCAGCCCGGCGCTGGTGGGATGGGGGCTGGCGAGGCGCAGCAGGGCCCCCCCCACAGCGTGGCGCAGAGCTGGTGCTGGGGTGGCGGGGGGTCCCGCGAGGGGTTGCCCTGAGGTGGCTGGCGGAGGCCGTGGGTGTCCGTGGCGGGGACGGGCTGCCGGCGGTGCGGCGAGGGCTGGCCCGGGGGCGCTGGGCGGCCGCAGGGCAGGGTCCGCTCCGAGTCGCTCCGGCCAAGCCCCCGCTGCTCGGCGGGAGGCCGGGGCTGGCCGCAGGGCACGGAGGCCGGGCGTGGGGTGACCCCGTGGCTGCCCCGGGGGCTCCCGCGGAGCTGGGCACAGGCTGGGGGCGGCGGGCGGGGCTCGGGGGTGCAGCTTTGCACCGGAGGGGTGCAGCGGGCAGCGGGGCACCCGGCCGTGCCCTGGTAAGGGGGAGGGGGGTCCCTG
>VXAZ01002646.1:1079838-1092000 GCA_013399875.1 Gymnorhina tibicen | reverse complement strand
CGGAGCCGCGCGGTGGGGAGCGCGCCCGGGAGCCGAGACCCGGAGCCCTGGAGGAGCCCCGGTCCCGGCACCGGACGGGCACTGCCCGGGCGGTGCCGTGGCTGCGCGCCCCGGTCCCGCGGGCCCCCGGCGTGCCGGTGCTGCTGCTCGGGGCAGCGCTCGGCGAGGCGGCCGCGGGGCTGTGGCACCACATGGATTCCCGAAGGAGCGGGAGCTGCGGGGTTTGATCCGTTTGCTTCCCACAGGAGAATTCCCTGCAAACCCGCTCGTAGCCAGGGCTGGCCGTGGGCGCACGTCGCTTCCCCGCAGCAGCCCTCGGTGGGCTACGCCCCATCCCGAGGAGCTCCCGGGGCTGCCCAGGAGCTGGTGGCGCGAAGCTGGAGCCCTTGGTCACCGGCAGCAGTCACATCCCTCCTCGAACAGTCCGCTTTGGTCTCCATGTAGTTGGCAAGGTCTGGCCTGGGGCTGCAATGGGGCTCCGTCTCTGCCAGAATCCAGGAGGAAGCTCCGACAGTGCCGGGTCTGCCAGGGCTGGAAGGTGCCTGGGGCACCCGGGATGGGCAGTGGTGCCCAGCGCCTGGTGCTGCCCTCACAGGACTCATGGCAGGGCAGTCTCTCTGGCACCTGAAGCCACCCACAAAGCTCCATCAGTGACACCGGGGCACGGCAGGGCCATCACTCCTCCTGAGCCTGCCAGAGAATGCTCTTACCCCAGAAACAGCTGCCCTTTCCCGCAGTTTCCAGCCCCTGGTGTGCCTCTGGGACAGCCTTCTGGGCAGCATCCCACTCGTGCACACTCCACTTGTCTTGCTACAAAGCTGGGAGCCTCTTGGAGTGGAGCTAAGGGCTCAGTTCGGGACCCTTCACGGGAGGCACTCCAGAAGGAACCTGCTTGCCATTTTCAAAATACCCTTACGTCCACAGATGGCCTTAAATTATCTCAAAAATGACAGAGATGCTTGAGCATCACTCTGTAATTGTAGCTACATTCCCCCAGCATCATGGTGGGTGCAGGAGCCACCCCATCCCTGGAGTGGGATACACAGTCTGGGAACTGGACATGAAGGGACCAGGAGAAGAGGTCTGGGGAGCTGGGGAAGAAGGGACCAGGGCGGGCAGGGGGCAAACAGACCCCAGGGCAGTTGGGGCTCCAAGGTATGAACCTACCGGAGGAACAAGGACAGTGTCCTGTTCCAAGGTGCTGGTTGCAGGACCCAGCAGGGCCTGACCAGCTCCTCTCCCCCAGAGCCACTACGTGGCCTGCATGGCCGCCATCCTGAGCCAGATGGACAAGGACCACTACAGCACCTACATCCAGGTGTTCCCCTCCCGGCCTGAGCTGATGGTGAGTGCTGGCCCACGGCAACACTGGGCCCTCCAGCACTGGTGCCTCCCTCACAGCATCTCCCCTGGAGGGCACTGCAGTCCAGCCCAGCTCTGACATCTCTCCCTCCCTTGCAGGACTTCCTCATGGAGACTTTCATCCTTTTCAAGGACCTGATTGGGAAGACAGTGTATCCCAGTGACTGGATGGTGATGAACATGGTGCAGAACCGGTGAGGGCCTGGGGAGGGACCTGCAGGAGGACACCAGGGCTGGGTGTGAGCACCTGGGATGCCTCGGGGCAGGTGGACACTGGAGCACGGCTCTGGACGTGCAGGACTGGTGCTCTGGACAGTGTTTGGCTGCATGGAAGTGGGCACAAAGGACCTCCCACCTCCCCCCCTCTGTGGGACGATGGTGGGCATGTGGATGGTGGGCACACCAAGCTGGGCAGTGGGCACGCCAGTGCTGCCCTCACTCAGCACCCACGACCTCTCACCCCCAGGGAGTTCCTGCGTGCCATCAACCACTTTGCCACGACTTTGACCGAGATGTTCCTGAGCAACAGCAACTTTGAGCTGCAGGTGGGTGGGCACTGCCTCAGTCCTGGTTCGGGCCAGGGGGACCAGGAGAGGACCCAGCCCAGTCCCTGGCCCACTGTGCCACCCAGCCTGGCACTCATCCCTGTGCTTCCACCGTAGCTTTGGAACAACTATTTCCACCTGGCCGTGGCTTTCCTCACCCAGGACTCCCTGCAGCTGGAGAACTTCTCCCCGGCCAAGCGCAACAGTATCCTGGCCAAGTGAGTCCCCACCCCGCCTGGCTGGCCACACCTCGGGTCCCTGCTCCGGGCTGCCACCATGCCATGAGCTCAGGGATTTTGGGATGAGCTGGCCGGGCTGTGCTGCACCCAGAGCTGCAGAGCGATGCTGACTGACCTCTGTCCCGGCAGGTATGGGGACATGAGAGCCACCATCGGAGCGTCCATCCGGGACATGTGGTACAGCCTCGGTGAGCTACGCTATGCAGGGATGGGGGATTTTTGGGTCTCTTTGGGCTGATGTCCACCAGCACCGTCCCCAGAGTGGCTGTGGGGAGTGGGGTGTTGCTGGTGTGGGCATGGGGGCCTGGGTGGTTGTGAATCTGCCCTCCAGCCCTCCCTGTCCTCCCAGGCCAGCGCAAGATCGAGTTCATCCCAGGCATGGTGGGCCCCATCCTGGAGATGACGCTGGTGCCGGAGCTGGAGCTGCGCAGGTCCACCATCCCCATCTTCTTCGACATGATGCTCTGCGAGCACCGGCTCACCGGGAGCTTCGGCCGGGTGAGGGACAAGGCTGCTCCTGGGGGAGCAGCGTGGGGTGGGATGTTGTGGGAAGCACCCATGCCAGGGGAGTGGCGTGGCCTGGCAGTGGGAACTGGAACCGTCTTGACGGGCGGTCTCTGAGGCGTGGGCTGCTCGAAACTCAGCCCATCCTCATCCCCTCTCCACAGTTTGAGGATGAGATCCTGCGCAGGCTGGACAGCGAGGTGGAGGGCGGCCGGGGGGACGAGCAGTACATGCAGCTTTTCAAGAGCATGTGAGTGTGCAGAGTGACATCCCTGCCACCTTTTCCCCAGGGCACGACCCTTTGCTGTCACCATTCCCTGCCATCCCACTCCTCCTCACGCTGTGCCCTGACCCAGAGTGTGCCACGGGGGAAAGGGACCAGCGAGGAGCAAGGCTGGTGCCTGAGCACTGTCATGTGCTTCTTGCACATCTCTGCTGGCCCAGCCAGCCTGCCCCTGCCTGCCCCAGCTGTCACCTCCACCCCAGGTGATGCCCCTGTCCCCGGTGACGCCCCTGCCTTAGGAATTACCCTTGTCCTGCCCCAGGAATTACCCTATGCCTTAAATGATACCCCTGCCTCAGGTGATGCTGCTGCCCCAGGTGTCATCCCTGCCCCAGGAATTACTCCTGCCCTGGGTGACGTCCCTGCTCTGCCCAGGCTTTGCCCCTGCCCTCTGGTGCTGAGCAGGGCAGGGGTGGGAGCACTGCAGAGCTGGCTGTGCACTTGTCCCCTTGTCGTCCCCAGCCTGCTGAGCTGCTGCCAGAGCCACCCCGAGCTGGCCAAGCCTGGAGAGGACTTTGTGAAGCTGGTGGGCGATCTCCTGGAGCGGCTCATGGACTACCGGGCTGTCATGAATGACGAGAACAAGACCTACAGCATGAGCTGCACCGTCAACCTCCTGGTGGGCACTTGTGCCCTGCTCCAGCTCCCTGAGGCTGGCAGGGCTCATCCCCATGTCCCCAGCTCCCTGGGGCAACCCAGGGCTTGTACCCATGCTTCCCCAGTTCCCCAGGGCTGGTAGGGCTTGTCCCTGCATCCCCCCAAGTCCCCATGGTGCCCCTGGCACAGCAGAGATGGGGCGCACACGGTGCCAGAGCCGACGTCCCTTGGGAGTCACCGTGCAGCTCCCCAGCAACCCCATCCCTGTGTGGGGACAGTCCTGGCAGCACCATGACCCAGAGGGTGGCAGTGTGGGGGGCTGTAGCATGTGCCACCCCCAGGGCCACTCAAACAGCCTCGTCTGCCCTTCCACAGAACTTCTACAAGGAGATCGACCGCCAGGCCATGTACATCAGGTGAGCACAGCCCTGGGGACACCGGCAGCACCCGGGGTGGGGCATCCCGAGCATTCCCAGCGGGATGGGGTTGGCAGAGCGGCCCGAGGGGCAGGGTGATGGGGCTGTGCCCCCAAACTGTGCTGGCTGTCACTCCCCATGCACGGCTCCATCACTCCCAGGTACCTGTACAAGCTGAAGGATCTGCACATCAGCTACGAGAACTACACGGAGGGAGCCTACACGCTGCTGCTGCACGCCCGGCTGCTCACGGTGGGCACGGGGGGCTCAGGGGGATTGTGGAGGGTGGGCAGCCCTGTGGGCTTGCTGTGACAGGTCCCCACTCCCTTGTGCAGTGGTCAGAGGAGCCAAATGCAGCCCCGGTGCCGGGCCTGCATGGCCCCCACCTGCAAACCCAGCGCCAGCTGAAGGAGGCTCTGTACAACCAGATCATCGAATATTTTGACCAGGGCAAGGTGAGTGTGGCTACCTGCTCCTACAGACCCTGCAGCCTCTGAGCCCTCACAGCTGGAGGGAGCTGGGCTGGCTTAGGGCAAGCCTGGCCCCCTTGCCACTACTGCCCCCTGTTCCAAGCTCCCAGACTTCACCCTCAGCACAACCCCTCACTCTCCCCAGTGCTGCAGTGGGGCTGGAGCTGGCCTGCAGTGAGCCTGGGCTGGATGTTTCACCCCACAGCCACTGTCCTTTGTCCCATCCCATCCCAGCCCAGCCCAGTCCTTGTACTGCCAGGGGCTGGCGGCTCGGACATCTCAGGACAAAGGCCTGATGGAGTGGGCTGGGGGCCTCCAGGGCTGGAGATGGTGGGGAGCCAGGTCCTGCTGCTGCCCACTGGACCCCCAGTCCTCACAGGGGGCAGGGGTGCAGGTGCCCCCACAGGCAGGGTGGTCTCTGCTGGAAGTCCCCGGTGCCCCCTTCCCCAGCTCACCCTGCACCGGGGGGCCGTGTCCTGGCCCTTCTCTTCTCCAGATGTGGGAGGAGGCCATCCACATCTGCAAGGAGCTGGCGGAGCAGTACGAGAGCCACATGTTCGACTACGAAATGCTGAGTGACATCCTGGTGGGTGCCTGGCTGGGTTGGGGGTGCTGCTGCCAGGGCAGGATGGTGGGGATGAGCTGGGGAGAAATGGGGGGGTCTGCAGGGCCCCATCCTGTCCCTGTCCCCTGCAGCAACGAGAAGCCACGTTCTACGAGAAGATCCTGAAGGTGCTGCGGCCCAGCCCGGACTACTTTGCCGTGGGGTACTATGGGCAGGGCTTCCCCACCTTCCTCCGGGTAAGCAGAGCCAGGAGCAGCTCCACACCTGCCACCTCCGTACCCAAGGAAGCCCACTCCTCACTGGTGTCCACCTGGGTGTGGAGCTGGGGACCACAGCTCTTTGAGTGTCATCATCCAGCCCATTCCTTACCCAGCATCTGTCCCATCCACGTCTGTCCTGGAGACGTGTGTCCTGGGGATGAGGTCAGATGGTTTGCACAAGTCCAGTCACTCTCCCCCCATCCCTCCATGCTGCCATGCCCTCGTAGAAGCCACCGAGTTTGTGAGGCAGGATTTGTCCTTAGTGACACTGCTTGGCTAGCACCAATCCTGATTCTCCATGTGCCTTCTTCCTTTTTCCTCTAGTTCCTGGGTTTGGGGAGATATTTTTTTCTAGAGTGTCTCCTGCTTGGCAGGGGGCTCAGCCTCATCAGCACCAGCACCCCAGTGCTCTGGGGCTCGCTGGCCCCCCTCTGTGGCACTGGGATGAGCTGTCACCTTCCTCCCCTGCAGAACAAGGTCTTCATCTACCGGGGCAAGGAGTATGAGCGGCGTGAGGACTTCGAGATGCAGCTGCTGAGCCCCTTCCCCAATGCTGAGAAGCTGAAGACCACATCTCCTCCTGGCCAGGACATCACCGACTCCCCGGGACAGTGTATCCTCTGTGCACAGGGATGGGGCTGGGAGGGTGGCTCAGTCCCTGTCCATCCCTCTCCGTGCGGGAATTCCTGCAGTGCCTTTCTGTACCCCTGGGGTTCACCCCTCCAGGCCCTGGAGCCCCTCTCCCCAGCAGCCCCCTCCCCCAGTGCGTGCCCACAGCTCCTTCACTCGCACAGACATCCAGTGCTTCACCGTGCAGCCAGCAGAGGAAGCCAAGGTCCGGCTCAAGGGCCGGAGCATCCCGGAGCAGATCACCAAGTGAGTGTCCAGCACAGGGAGGCCCCGCTCTGCTCCGTGTGGGTGGGACACAGAGGGGATCCTCTCCCATCTCTGCCCCTTCCCTCCCCACAGCTTCTACAAAGCCAACCACATCCAGCGCTTCAGCTACTCACGGCCCTTCAAGAGGGGCCCGAACGATCCTGACAATGAATTTGCAGTGAGTGCCGGGAGGGGCTGCCAGGACCCCCAGCCGGGAGGGACAGGAGGGCTGGGGGGCCCTGCAAGGAGCTAAGGGTCCGGAGGAGAGACAGGGGGCTCCGGGATGGGGAAGGTGGTAGTCATGTGCCCATGGAGGTGGGAGATCCCCACGTCACGGGGCAGCCAGGGGTGACCCAGGGTGATGGGAAGAGGGTGGGGGGTGACTGCTGCTCTTCCCACAGAACATGTGGATTGAGCGGACGACCTTCAGGACAGCCTATCCCCTGCCCGGCATCCTGCGCTGGTTCGTTGTGACCTCCACTGAAACGGTGAGGAGGGGGCTGGGGGGCAGCAGGGCCCTCTCAGGATCCTGGTGGACACAGCCCCAGCCCTGCCAAGTCTGAGGGGCTTCGTGGGATGAGATGTGCAGCCCCAGAGGTTCCTCCAGTGGGGTGGGGAGAGCTCACCCTGCCAAGCCCTAACAAGGAGGGGCAGGTGGCTGTGCCAGCAAGCGCTGACCCCTCCCTGCGCACAGATCATCATCTCCCCCCTGGAAAACGCCATTGAGACCATGATGAAAACCAATGAGAAAATCATGAGTGAGATCAACCGGCACCAGAACGATCCCAGCCTGCCCATCAACCCTCTCTCCATGCTGCTCAACGGCATTGTGGACCCTGCTGTCATGGGTGGCTTCGCCAAGTATGAGAAGGTGAGGACACCCAGGGGCTGCGTCGGGGCCAGCTGGGCACACCCAGGACTGGCACCGGCACCACCCTGCCATGCCCAGCCTGTGTGGAGCTGGGCCAACCCGGCAGTGGGACTGAGGGGGGTCGTTGCAGGCTTTTTTCCAGGAGCCCTACATGCAGGAGCACCCTGAGGATGAAGTGAACATGGAGAAGCTGAAGGACCTGATCGCCTGGCAGGTAACAGGCACAGCATCCCTCTGGCAGGGACAGCTGCCCCCGGTGTCCCCCGTCCCTCCCAATCCCAGGGAGCCCCACAAGTCCCCGTTCTCCTGCAGATCCCACTGCTGGCAGAGGGCATCCGGATCCATGGGCAGAAGGTGACAGAGGACCTGCGGCCCTTCCACGAGCGCATGGAGCAGTGTTTCGAGCAGCTGCGGGCCAAGGTGGAGAGTCAGTACGGAGTGCGGGAGATGGTGAGTGCCATGGCAGTGGGCACGGGGCAGGCACAGCTGGGGGGCACAGGCAGTGCCTGGCACCATGGGGGTGACACTGGATGAGCCAATGTAGGTGTGGGGCAGCAGGGAGCAGCTGGCTGAGGCCACAGCTGGGGCAGGAATAGGGTGAGGGGCACTGGGCATGAAGGACCTCAGGGTCCCTGCCTGCCCCAGGAGGGGGCACAGCCCTGCTGGGGGGTGGCTGGCACCGGCACAGAAGCAGGACCAGTCAGAGAGGGCACTGCCGGCCCTGGTGGAGCCCAGGGATGGGCTGGGGAGGCTCTGCCCTCTCATCCCTCCTGGCTGTCTCTCAGATGTTCTTTGAGGACCGGCGGAGCGGACGACCCCGGTCCATAGCCTGGGTACCTGACTGGGACCGGCTGAGCCACGCTGGAGCCAGGCAAGTGCTGGGGTGGGGAGTGCTGGTTGTCCCCTCTCATCACCCTCAGCCCTCCCTGCTGAGCCTTCCTCACTCTTCTCTGCCCCAGGTGCTTCTCTCCCACCTCCCCAGCCCTCTGCCCTTCCACCTTCCCTTTATGCCAAGTGCATCTCAGGGGTCCGTCCTGCCAGGCCACCATGGTGGCCCTGTCCCTGTGGGGGGCATGGAGGAGAGATACCCCATGTGCAGCCCCCAGGCTCACCTGGACACTGCTGTCACCTGAGCCATCCACTCTTGTCGCCCAAATCTCCCCTGTTGAGCTCTGCCATGGACGGTGCTGGTGCCCGGCTGAGTGCAGCCGCTCCCAGTGACGCTCCAGCTGGTCCACAGCACAGCCCTGCTCCTCCTTCCCCTGCTGCCCCTCACCTGTCCCCGTCACCCCACAGCACGGAGGCACCCCTGACCCCAAAGCCTGCCCCCCGCCCCTCTGAGAGCGAGGATCACAGGAATGAGCGCAAGGAGAACCGCGCCAGCTCCATCTTCGGGCCCTGGCGGCAGGACCCACGCCAATCCATCTCGGAGCTGCCAGAGCCCAAGGTGAGGCTCAGCACAGCCCTGGTGTCTCCCTGGTGCCCTGCTTGCACTCCCCTGGGTGTCCTGCTGCACCACCCAGAGCCCCTGGCCCTGCCCACAGCACCAGCCCCCAGCCCAGATGGGACCCCTCAGGGAGCTGGCGGCAGCCCCTGCTGCTGGGAGGGCAGGAGCAGGGGCTGGAGGGGCACAAGGCCGGAGACCCAGGGCTGCAGGGGCTGTCATACAGCCGCGCCCCCAGCATGCTGAGCCTCCTCTCTGTGCCCCAGGACGAGAAGCGGAGACTCTCCTGCAACATGAGCGAGAGCAGCCTGAGCTCTGATGGGAAACAGCCCCCGCCGAGCCGAGCTGCTGCCGGTGCTCAGCCCGGCACTGCAGGTACAACCTGCCAGGGCACCTTCCTGAGAGTCCCTGCAGCTCCACAAGCAGGGCTGTACCCTCGCACACCACCCCCAGCACAGGCCCCCTCACCCTATCCCCATGGTGGCACAGAGTGGGACGACAGGAGGGCTCCCTGTGGGGCTGCAGCCATTGATCCTGGACCTTGTGCCATGAAGTCTTGGTGCCAAGAGCTGTTCCTGGTGGGAGCCGGCTCCCTGCTCCTGGCTGGGCTCACATCCCATGGCACCTCTGTCCCCTCTGCTCTGCACTGCCACACTCCTGTAGGCAGGAGCGCTGGCCCTGACAGCCCTGGGAACACCGGTGGGCCCTATGTACACCCAGGCTGGCTGAGCCTTCATCCCACCCCTCCTGCCTGCACAGGGTCGTCCCTGTCTCCCACTGGCTTTGGTGGCCGCGTGAAAAGCGCCAGCAAGCTCCCGCCACTGCCCCGCAAGTTCAGCCCCGCGGTGTACGAGACATTCCTGGAGCAGAGCGACGCTGCAGCAGGAGGGAAGGTACTGGAAGGAAGGCACCGGCTGGCCCTGGCCCCCAGTCCCACCACCCCTCACGTCCCTCTCTGCTCGCAGGCATCCATGTCCCCGACAGCGGATGGGAACAGAAGCCTCAAGTCACCGCCGCTGCCACCACCCAAGTCCAAGCGACTGTCACAGCTCTGACCTGATGCCACCTGCAGCTGCACTGTGCACTGGAGCCACCCCTGCCCACAGTGCCTCTGTGCTCAGCCAGCTGCTGGACCCACGGCCCTGCTTGATTCTCACCTGCTGGAGCACTTCTTGCAGCACTGACACCTGGAGCATCCCACATGGCCACAGGACTCCCTGTGTGCACCGGGCACTGCCACGCTGTGTCCCGCCAACTCTGGCTATTGCCACCCTCCAGGTGTCCCCTGGGGCTGGGACCCACCTGGCCCTGGATGCTTCCTATGCCACCGGAGCTGCGCTGAGCTCCCACACGTGTGACCCCTCCCAGCCACGAGGACCGAGCTGCCCAAGGACTGTACCATGACAGGCAGGGAACCGGTGATCTCCCCAGTGGCATTTCTGAGCGATTCCTGCTCCCCACTTGCGGGACAGCTCCCGCCCCTTGGCTGCCCACCCCATCCTGCAGCCCCAGGACACATTCCCGGCCCAGACTGCACAGGAGCCAGCCAGGTGCGCACACAGGCCCTGGCAGCCTCACGCTCTGCAGTGCCACCTCTCCTGCCCACACCTGCCACCTGTGCCAAGCAGGTGTCACTGCCCTGACTGGCCAAGCCACGCTCAGCTCCTGCCTCTGCACTGCAGCCACGGCTAATAAAGGGCAAACTCATCAGCCGGGCAACTCCGTGGGGCTGAGCACCCGTGTGAGCCCCAGCACCCACGCTTGCTCACCCACAGCCGACCCAGGGGCCCATCCCCAGCTGGCACCACCCCAAAGCACAGGCACTCGCCCTCCTGCCACAGGAACAGGCCCCAGGGAGCCCAGTGGTCACTCCCCAAGCCAGGCTGTGCTGGCTGGACACAGGGAGGGGACTCGCTGCTCAGCCCCTGAGCTGGCACAGGGCTCTTTATTCAGGTGGGCTCAGTCATATTTACAGTCTGTGTTACAGGGGGACCTGGACCCGTAACCAGGGGCTGGGGAGGGCAGGGGCGGCCTGCGGCTGGGAGCTGCCATCAGCGGGTTCCAGTCTACGGGGGAGAGTGGGATCAGCTCCTGAGGCGAGGGCTGAGGGAGAGACACGGGGAGAAGGCGCCTCGTGCCACAAACACGGGGCCTGGGAGCGGTCAGGCTGTGCTGGTGCCGGGCTCTCCCCGCATTCCCAACGGAGCAGCGGGTGCTGCCTGCCCGGCTCCTCACAGAGGGTTGGCTGAGGAGGCTGCCAGGCGCTTCCCAATGTAGATCCTGGATTGGAGAGAGTGAGTGTGAGGTACTGGTACAGGGTGCTGGGCCCCAGCAAGCCAGGAGCAAGGGGAGATGGCAGCAGACCGCTGCAGCTGCTGGGAGCAGTGGTGGATGAGCAGCCCAAATGCAGGAGTGTTCCCTCCTCCCCCAGTCCCAGGGTGAGACCCTTCAGACACTCCCCCCAGCCCCACAGTGAGACCCGCAGACACTCACCCCAGCCCCAGGGTCAGCAAGTGGCTGAGCAGGAGCGAGGGGATGAAGAGCAGCAGCAGCTCCGAACTGAAAAGTCTCTTCTTCCTCCCCACTGCACCTCCCTGCAGGCTCCACAGCACTGGCTGGGGGGAGCACACAAAGGCAAATTCCCTGGGAAAAGTGCATGGTTAACAGGGGTGCAGGGACAGCAGGATGGGGGTCAGCAGGATGTGCTGGCAGGAGCCACAGGACTTACTTTGGAGACAGGTACCGAGGGCACCGGGTACAGGCCCAGCCCAATGACGCTGTCAGGTGTCGCCGCCTCCACTTGGCTTCCTCTGGCACATCCCACTGGAAGGAGACACAGGGCAGGTCAGAGCAGGGCCCGGGAGCACAGCAGGGTGTGGTGGGGGCAGCTCCCTCACCTGCCGGGGGTGGGGGCAGCCTGGCGGGGGCTGGCTGTGGGCAGGCAGCACCTCACTCTCCCCCGGCTGCTCGCTCCCATGGCTGGCTCCGTCATCATCCCAGGCTGGGGAGCCCAGCACCAGTAGGGCCCTGCAAACAGAAACTCTCAGTTACTGAGCCCAGCCTGTGCCTCGAGTGCCAGCCCCGGCTCAGCAGGGCTCTGGAGATCGGCTCCCCCTCGGGACTCACCCGTCACTGCTCTCTGTCTCCAGCTGGGCCTCCAGCAGCATCCGCTCCACGTCGGCGTGGCAGGAGAACGGCGAGGGCGCTGGCTCGGTCTCGGGGCAGCCTGGGCCACATCGCAGCTCCACCCAGGAGCCTGAAGGGGCTGTCAGCCCCTGCGCTGCCCCGGGCCCACCCCTGCACTCCATCCCATCCCGGCCGGGAGCCCTCCCCGGCACACTCCGCACCCCTACCCATAGACCGCGGGAGCGCCAAGTGCAGTCTCCAACCCGGGATGTCCCCACGCACCCCAGGGCTGTTCCCCTGGGACCCACATCTGCCCCCACCCCCGCGGTGCTCATCAGC
This sequence comes from Gymnorhina tibicen, assembly GCA_013399875.1. Taxonomy (NCBI): domain Eukaryota; kingdom Metazoa; phylum Chordata; class Aves; order Passeriformes; family Artamidae; genus Gymnorhina; species Gymnorhina tibicen. The sequence continues at coordinate 1,080,103 of VXAZ01002646.1, read as the reverse complement.
TCCCTCGAGACCCCCACTGACCCAACCCCCGGTGCACACCAGCCTGCTCGGGATCCCCGTGCTCCCCGGCCCCTGGCGCACGTCAGCCCCCTGGAAACCCCGCCTGGGGTCCCCACCGACCCGCCCCCCATCCCCGGTGCACATCAACCACCCGGGACTCCCGGTGACCCAGACCCCCCCTGTGGATGTCAGCCCCCTGACCCCCGGGCTCCCCACTGTCCCGAACCCCGCGGTGCCCCGTCCCGCCCGGGTCTCCCATTGTCCC
>VXAZ01002646.1:1047199-1070100 GCA_013399875.1 Gymnorhina tibicen | reverse complement strand
CCGCCCCGCCGCCCACCTCGCCCCGCGCCGCCTTCAACTTCATCGCCGACGTGGTGGAGAAAACGGCGCCCGCGCTGGTCTACGTGGAGATCGTGGGCAGGTACCGGTAACGGGAGGACCCCGGGAGGGATTTCCCTCCTCCTTGCGCAATCTAGCCCTGGCCTCTCGGGGATCTCCGCCGGCCTCTCCTGAACCGTCCCGGAGGGCTCCCACAAGTGCCGCGGGAGGGACCGACACGCGGCTGCCACACGTCGCTGCCACTTCCATGTCCTCCGGGGCCGTCTGGCAAAGCTGCCTTCCAGGCTGCCCCGTTACCCTGCCTCGGGAGCAGCACTTGGCGTTTCCCTTTGTGCGCTGTAATGTCACCATCCAGCGCCTCCGGCCTCTCGGAGCACCTCTGTGCAGCAGCTCTGCCCTCCAGCCGGGTGACTGCTGCCTCCAGCTTGGTGTCACCCGTGTGCAGTGTCACCCTCTCTGCCTCACGTGAGAGGCATCAGCTGGTGCTGCTCCTTCTCTGGGTTCCTGGCACCACACTGGCAATAATTCACCACCAGCTGGGCTTTGGCCTTGCTGGTCCGTCCCATTTTCCGTTCACCCCACCTGACTTTCAGTGGAGCTCGGGGTGTTTGACCAGGGCCCGAAATTGTGAGTCTGCTCCCGCTGTCAGGAGTCATTCCTGCTGCCTCTCAGGTGTTTGTTACCTGCTCCGAGGCTGGGCTCCATGTGTTCTGGCCTTGTCCCTGCACAGGTCACAGCCCCTCCTGCTCCCACATGCCTCTGTTCCTGGTAGGACTGTACCTTTGTGGCTGTGCACAAGCTCTGGATTCCTGCTGCCTTTGTGTCGATTCCCCTGTTTGCGCAGACTGTTGAGGCAGGGAAGGATTCCCCCATCGAGCCGCTGCCTGCACACCCTCACTGTTCCCTGCTGCCTCCCAGCCCTACCACTGTGCCTATCCCTGCCACCTCTCCTGACCCGTGGCCTCCTTGCAGGCACCCCTTCCTGGGCCGGGAGGTGCCCATCTCCAATGGTTCGGGCTTCCTGGTGTCCCCGGACGGGCTGATCGTCACCAACGCGCACGTGGTGGCGAACCGGCGGCGCGTGCGGGTGAAGCTGGCGAGCGGCGAGATGTACGACGCCGTGGTGCAGGACGTGGACCAGGTGGCCGACATCGCCACCATCAAGATCAAGCCCAAGGTGCGTGCGTGGCACGACCGTGGGGACAGCGGGACGCGGGGACGCTCCCCCTGTCCCGCTTTGTCCCGCTGACCGTCTCGCTCCCTGCAGCACCCGCTGCCCACGCTGCCGCTGGGCCGCTCGGCCGAGGTGCGGCAGGGCGAGTTCGTGGTGGCCATGGGCAGCCCCTTTGCGCTGCAGAACACCATCACCTCGGGCATCGTCAGCTCGGCGCAGCGCGGCAGCCGCGAGCTGGGCCTGGCCGCCACCGACATGGAGTACATCCAGACCGACGCCGCCATCGACGTAAGGGACATGGGGACACGGGGACTGGGAGGGAGGAGGGGCTCGCACAGAGCACGGGGTTCTGGCCGGTCAGCCTGGGATCGGCCTCAGGATGGGGCTCTCGTGGTCTGCTCACACTCTCTCTCCTCTGCCGCAGTTTGGGAACTCTGGGGGCCCCCTCGTCAACCTGGTGAGTCCTGCTGCTTGTCCCCTTGCTGGCTGGGGCAGGGATGTGCTGTGTGCCCCTTGCTCTGTGCCCCTTTGTGGGAGCATTTGTGGGTGCTGGGAGGCTTCCTGGAAGGAGGAGGGAGAGGAGGGACAAGCCTGGCATGAGAACCCTGTTCAGTGTCTGAGGCAGCTGGAGCTGATGGGGCTCTGGTGGAGATGAGGCCTGGCTGGTGCTGGCAGGGCAGAGCCAGGGACTGCATGGACTCATTCCGTAGACTCAGCCCTGGGTCCTGCCCAGCCTCAGCAACATCGGGCAGGACACAGGGACAGCAGCCTGGGGCGGGGTGGGCGCACAGGCAGGACCCCAGGCTGGTGCAGTAGTTCCCCTGCTCTCCACAGTGATCCAGTCTGGGTAGCCCAGTGCCCTTTCCCTGCAGGATGGTGAGGTGATTGGGGTGAATACCATGAAGGTGACGTCAGGCATCTCCTTTGCCATCCCCTCCGACCGGCTGCGGAAGTTCCTGCAGAAGGAGGAGCAGCGCAAGAGTGAGTGGGGACCTCCCTGCTCGGGTGCTGGGGGAGGAGGATGAGAGGGAGAGGCTCTGGACCTTTCATCTCGAGAAAGGCAAGGAGAGCAGGAAAAGTCTTTGGGGTCTCATCTGGTGCCACAGGAAAGCTGTGCTGCTGCTGCTGCCCTGCCCTGTCTGGTTCTCCTGTGACACTGAGGAGGGACATTCTCTGTCAAAAATCTGACAAATCGCAGGGAAGCCGAGTCATGGTGCAAAGTGCAACACCAGGAACACTCCTGCTGGTACTGGGAACTGGACTGAGCTGTTGTAGGGACTTAGACTAGCTCTGGACGCTGCCCATCCTGAGGGCTGTAGGGGCTCAGCCCAGCACTGTTCTGAGCGTGTCTCTGTTTTCCAGCCATGACATTCCATGTCCTTTCCTTCCACAGGCTCTTGGTTTGGCAACGCAGAGACGAAGCGCCGGTACATCGGGGTGATGATGCTCACCCTCACTCCCAGGTACCTGCCCTTAGGTCAGGGGGAGCAGGGATGTGATGGGATCTTCCCAAATAACCAAGGGTGCCTGGTTTTGGGAGGATTGTCTCCACAGCTTAAGCTTTCACTTCCAAATCTCTTTGTGCTCGCGTTGTGGTTAGACTCCAGGCTGGCTCAGGGGTAAACTGGAAACTTGTAAGTTTCTATACTGGTTGCAGACCCTGTGAGCAGATAAAAAGTGCTCTCCCTGGCAGGAGGGTGCAGCCAGTTGGGGGTCAGGCTCTGCTCCCAGGGAACAAGGGACAGGACAAGAGGACGCTGCCTCAGGTTGTGCCAGGGGAGGTTCAGGTTGGATATTGGGAAAATTCTTTCTGCCCAGGGCAGTGGTGGAGGGTGGAGGGAGGAATCCCTGGGAGGATTTAACAGCCGTGTGGATGTGGCACTTGGGGACATGGTCAGTGGTGGCCTTGGCAGTGCTGGGGGAGTGGTTGGACTTGATCTTAAAAGTCTTTTCCAACCCAAACAATTGCGTGATTCTGTGAAGTGCCCATGTCAGCAAGCAGGACCTGTGCTCTTTGGGAGCAGCTCTCAAGGACAACACCTGCTCTGGTTCTTTGGCTTTTGCAGCCACATTTAAGGGACTTCCAGCTGCCTCTTGGGGCTGGTGGTGTGCCACGCAGGGCAAACAGCTTTTGTGGCTGTGCTCTGCCTTCCTAAAGGTCTGGTGAGTTCCCCGATGCCCAGCAGATGGTGCTGGTACTCGGCAGAAGCCGAGGCATGTGGGAGCCCAGCCCAGCCTCCTCTTGCTTCCCTGGCCACACTTGCAGAGACGGGGTCTGTCAGGAAGCAGCGTGAAATTCCTCGGACACGGCTGCTGGGACGCGGGTCCAGCTTCCGCACAGCCCCTGACGGGTCCGGGGAAACCACCTGACTGCCAGGCTTGTTTGTGCCCAGCAGGAAGGGCTCCTAACAAGGGATTGCTCGCCTTGGAATCGGGTGACTGCTCTGAACACGCACAGTGGAAAGGCCGGAACCTTTCCCTGGCACAGGAAGGAGAAGCTCCGTGTTGGGCACAGGCTCAGGCACAGGAAACTCTTGTTCTGTCCGTGGTGGTGGTGCCCAGGATGGGCAGTGGGCACAGAGGCACGTGAGGGTCCATGAGAAATCCCTTTTTTACTGTGAGGAGGGTGGTCAGAGCTTGGCACACATTGCCTGGATGGTCCTTGGAGATCATCAAAACCCAACTGGACACAGTCCAGAGCAGCCTGCCCTGACTGAGCCTGCTGGGGGTCGGGTGAGATGATCTTGAGAGGCCGCTTCCCACCTCTGCTGTGTGAAATTGTCAAGGGATGGCAGCTTGCACTGGGCTGTGGGACTGCACAGTAGAGTGCAGCCACGTGGGGAGCCCTGACTGGCTGAGCAGGGACCTGACAGGAGCAGAGCTGGGCAGAGACCGAGTGTCTGGGTCTGCAGGGATCTGAGCTGATGCAGTGTTTGAGGGAAGAATGCTGTCACTCTGGAGAGATCCAGCTGGAGTGCTGCATTCACTTCTGGATTTCGTTCAAGATGGGTGAGGAGCAGTTGGGGAGAGTCCAAAGAGGAGCTGTGAGCGATGCAGAGTTTAAATTTGGTTTAGAAAACCTAAAATCTGTGGGGAGGTTGGAGAAACTGTGATTGTTTAGTCTCTAGACCCAGGAGGAGAGCTCTGGTGACATGTCTGTCAGGAAGAAGGGCACAGCTTGTGTTGTGTGTCCTGCCCACCCAGGGTAGAGAAGTGAAACTGCAGCAGGGGAGGGGCGGGTCTGACCCCTGGAAGGGTGATGTGACGTGGGGACGTGCATCACCACAGCTCTGATCCAGCTGGCAGCTGCTCTGGGGTTTCCAGCTCTCCCTGGTACCACTGGGATTCTCATCCTCTTGTTTTGACAGGAGAATGGGGATGTTTGGGGCTGGCAGCTCAGCAGGGTGCAGGGACACAGGAGGGGAGGTTCTGTGTCTCTGGGCCTGTGCAGCTGCAGGGAGGGGGGTGGGAGCCCTGCTCTGCCTCGAGCTCCATCCCTGATGCCGATGTTCACTCTGCAGCATCCTGGCAGAGCTAAAGCTGCGTGACCCCACCTTTCCTGACATCTCCTACGGCGTGCTGATCCACAAGGTGATCATCGGCTCCCCAGCACACCAGTAAGTGCTGCCGTGTGCCTCAGGGGTGTGTGAGGGAGGAGCTGGGGGATGTGTTTTGCTCCAGAGCAGCAGGGCTTGGGATCTGCAACAGGAACCACCTGGGGACCTTTTCCCAGGCTGGGTGTCCCGCTGGCTGAGGTACTGGCGTGGCTGTAGAACCCCTGATGCCACAGCTCCTGCTGCACTTGGAGGATGATGACGCTGAGCGTCTGCCTCACCCTCTGCGTGCTTCATCCGTGTTCTCGCCGCAGGGCAGGGCTGAAGGCCGGGGACGTGGTGCTGGAGATCAACGGGACGGTGTCGCGGCGCGCCGAGGACGTGTACGAGGCGGTGCGGACGCAGCAGAGCCTGGCCCTGCTGGTGCGGCGCGGCTACGACACCCTGCTGGTGAGCGTCGTCCCCGAGGTCACCGAGTAGCAGAGACCGCTCGGCGCTGGCCCGGAGCCGAGGGCAGGACTGAGATGTGTCCGTGCTGGCCAGGCAGGGACGGAGAGCTCGTGCAGGGCTGGAAGGGGCCAGGAGAGGGGCCTGTGCTTGGGTGACTCGTGGTGCAGCCGTTCCCCTCTGTACTCCAATAAAGCACTTTTCTAGCGGCCCTCGGGGCCACATTGCCTCCTTCCCATGGCAGCAGCAGTTGCCTCCGTGGTGCTGGGCTGTATGGGAGGTGGAGGCTGGGCTGCTCGTCCTGTCAGTCCCCACCTGGGACCCTGTGGCTGGGGAGGAGCTGGCTGTGCTTCCAGGGATCTCCTCAGCATTAGCAGTGTCCTGCCACCCGCTTGGTACCCGCATGGGCTGGGATCTGACTCTGCTGTTTGCACCAGCTGGGCAGCTGTTGAGCCATGGATTGATTGTGTGGCCTGTCTGTGGCGAGAGCAGCCCCAGAGTGGTCTGGGACCAGCATTACCTCCCTGGAGTGCAGCAGTGCTGGTGTGCCACGTCCGTCTGGTCACATCCCTTCTGCTGTGAGCTCTGCGACTGCTCCAAGCCCTGTGTCCACATCCCCTCCCGTGCAGCAGCTTTCCAGGCCGTGGTGAAATTGGTGTCAGTGCTGGACTTGTGATGGCCGGGGCAGCCCTGGTGTCTGGCCCTGCTGTCCCAGAGGGCTGAGGATGGGAGCCGGGCCCGAGGCTCTGCCTGTCCCGCCCCCAGCTCGCTGTCAGTGCTGGAGCTCCGCTCCCACACACACCCGGCCCCTGGGGACAGCTGGGGCCGTCCCTGTGCTCTGCAGCTGGCGGCCAAGGGCCTTCGGGGAAGGAGCAGCTCCGGCTGTTCCTTGCCTTCCTGGAAGAGCCGCCGCAGGAGCGGGAGCAGCCGGGAGCAGCCGCGCCGGGCCCAGCGCGGCGGAGGAATGCGGCCGTCGGGCCAGGCCCTGCCCGTGACGGCGCTCCCGAGCCCCGGCCTGTTGCTTTTGGGAGATGAAAGGAGCACAGTTCCTCGGGGGTGCTGTGGCGAGGGCCGGCTCTGCCCCTGCTCCCCCCCTTCCCCGCTCTCACCCTGCCCTGAGAACAGGCCTCCTTTCAGCAGCCCTGGCCTCGCCGGAGGAATTCGCTGCCCCGGCCAGCGCCGCCGGCTCGGGGGAAATTGCGGCGTGTCTGGCATAGCTGCTCCGGCTGCGCCGACCGCAGCGCGTTCCAGGGCTGAGCCAAGGCCTGCCCCCTCCTCCTCCCAGCCCGGGGGCAGTGCCCGGGGTCCCCGGAATGGGGAAGGGGCTGGTGGGGTCAGAGCAGCCAGCCGAGGGGTGAGAGGTGGGCTGTGCCTCTCTCAGCCCTCGTGTCACATCCGAGTGTCCCTGCCCAGAGTCTCGGCCCCAGACCCTGCCGGGCTGTGCTCCCGTATGAGTCGAGGTAGCCCCTCTTTGCTGTGAGACCTCAGTTCTTGTGGGTCATAGCCCCGTGGACCCCAATCCTCAAGGGTCACAGCCCCAGGACGGGATTTCTGCTCGATAATATTTACCCTGGATCTGGTGCGGGGGAACCAACTCTTCACCACATCCCTGCTCCTCTGTTCCCCCCTAGGCGGTGCCGTGGGGCTGCTGCTGGGGGGGTGGTGTGGGGCCAGGGCTGTGTGGATGGGGGGGGTTGCAGGGGCCAGGGGATGCTCTCCCACACTGTGCCACAGTGTGGTGACCAGCCCTGCAGCATGAACTGTGCCACCTGCTCCTGCCAGGCTCCTCATCCCAACTCAGAGACGTGCCAGCAGCCATCGGGAAATAGAACTTACAACTTTATAGAGGAAATAAAATTACAACTGAGAGATGGGGTAGGAGCCACCCCTGGGCAGCGCTTGTGGGCAGAGACACCTGCACCATCCCGGGGGACCAGGGGCTCCTGGGGCCTGTGTGGGTGCTGGGCCCTGGGACCAGCTGAGGGGGTGAGCTGTGGGGTGAGGAACCAGGGCTGAAGGGGGGAGTGGGAGATGGGGTTTAGCTGGGATGGGAGGGATGGAGCGGTGGGGGGTGCAGGACCTCCCAGACTGTACCCGTGTGCCGCAGCCCAGGGGCTGTGGGCATGGTCTTCTGGCCAGTGGTTGGGGTGGCAGCCCCAGGCTGGGAGGTGCAGGTGTCAGTGCCTCCAGCACCAGCCCCCCCGAGGTGGGGAAGGGCAGCCGGTGGAGAGTCCTGGGCAGTCCCCGGCAGGACACGATGACAGCAGTGCTGGACATGAGGCCTCCCCGCCGGTCCCCCAGTGGCTTCCTCTCACCCGTACAGGGTGAGGGAGGGAGATGCCCGTCTCCCCAGGGCCAGGGCCCTATGAAATCTGGTTGTTGAGCTGACCTGGGTACTGCTCAAACCGCTTGTTGGCCTCCTCGCTGAGCGCATCTCCTGCGGGCAGAGGGCAGGTGCTGTCGGCTCCGGTGCTGAGCATCCCCTGCCCTGCCAGCACCTCCCACCGCAGCTGCCCCCAGGACACCAGCACCCCATGCCAGCCCATCCTCATCCCCATGGCTTCCTGCGGCTCTGTCACTTACCGATGTGGCAGCTGTGCACCCAGATGCGGTGCCCGTCGTACTTGCAGTTGCATTTCATGGCGTTGTTGGTGAAGTCACTTTCTGCCACCTCGAAGTTGGGGTTGATCACGACCTGTGAGGCACTGACAGTGAGGCCTGCAGGCCTTCCCCAGCCCCACAGGATGTGTCTCCCCAGCTGTGCTGGAGGGCTCCAAGGAGCCAGTGGCAGGCCCTGTGGTGCAGTAGCCCTGTCCGTGTGCACCATGTGCCCATGGGCAGTGCAGAGCCAGAAAACCCATGTGGCAGCATGTCTGAGAAGCCCTGCACGTCTGCAGGCACGAGGACAGTCACTGTCCCATGCCAGCATGCCCACCAGCCGCACCAAGCTCCAGTGGGAAAGAGGGATGGGTGGCTGGGGTGTATGGAGGGCTGGGGTGCAGGGACAGAGGGTGGCAGGCTGGCAGGAGGGGCTGGGGAGGCTCAGGTGCAGCACCTGCAGGATGTAGTTGCCTGGCTTGACATCAGTGATGTCGATCCACTGGCAGTCAATGTCGTGCCGGTACAGGTCCCAGCAGCCCACGGTGATGCCCTGCTCCCCAAAGTTGGCACACTCGTACCTCTTGGCCACGTCTGCAGGCAGGAGGAGACGCAGCTCGTCCCAGCCTTGCCCCGTGATGGGGACACGGGCAAGGCTGGTACTGCAGGGCCCCACATCGCCCACCTTCCTCGCACTCGGTGTCCTCCAGGCAGAAGCTGGCCTTGTGTCCCTCAGCCACCTTGGTGCCGTTGGGGGTCAGGATGTCGTAGTGGGTGAAGATGTCCATGCTGTGGTAGTGCCTGTGGGAGGAAGCTAGCACCAGCTGCAGACTGCCTTGCCCTGCATCAGCCCCCCACCACCTGCCTGGCCCCTCGCCACCAGGAATGTCCCCGCAGCCTCTGCTCTGAGGCCGCAGTGCTGTGAGGTTGGGCAGAACCCTGGGAGGGGACAAAACTGTCCCCAACCACATGGCCCAGGCAAGCAGAGGGCTCAGCCGCAGGGCACAGCCTGCAGCCTCGTCCCTGCCCTCCTGGAGACCCCAGCCCCAACACTGCTCATCCAGGGACGACCCTAAGACAAATGAGGCAAAGTTGGAGCCTTGGCAGCAGATTCTGCCTCATCCAGTGTCACCCTCACCCGGTGTCACCCTCACTCAGTGTCACCCTCTTTCAGTGTCACCCCTCCTGAGCCAGTGTCACCCTCACCCAGCCCATTGCAGCAGCACCATCACCCTTTCCCCACCCTGACCCCCAGCCCCATCTGTCCCCTGCCCACACAACCCTCTCTGCCCGTGCCACGCACGCACCGGTGGCACTCGTGCCAGACCCAGGAGTGGCGGCCAGCCTTGGGGCGGAAGTCGGCGCGGCCATGGTTGTGGATCTGGGAGGAGAAGCGGAGCAGGCGGCGGTGCCCGTAGGGCCAGTTGGCCAGGCGGGCCGAGCTGGCCAGGCAGTTCTCCTCGGCAGCGCAGTACAGCATGTGCAGCGGCCGGTCCTCGATGTACGCCGTCTCCTGCACCAGCGGCGCGTGCAGCAGCAGGTCGGAGGCGGCTGGGGACAGGCGGCTGCTCAGGGACGGGCCCTGCGCTTGGCAGGGATGGGGCGAATGGAGGGGACGGGGCAGCGCCCAGTGCTGGCAGGGCTGAACCAGCCGGGGAGGGGACACGTGCCCTCCCATTAGCTGGGCATTGGCTGACCCTGCGGCCTCTCCATCTGCAAACCCCACTGCCCACAGCCCCTGGCCCCACAGCACTGTTGTCTGCAGACACCACCGCCCACAGACCCCACCACCCACAGTCCCCACTGCCCAGACCCTACTGCCCACGGACACCACCAGTTGCAGAGCCCACGCCTGCAGACCCCACTGCCCACACACCCCACTGCCCACAGACCCCCTCTCTGCAGAACCACCACCCACACACAGCTCCCCATGCCCGCAGCCCCCGTGGCCGCTCACTCTCGGAGCAGATGACGCCCGCAGCGAAGCGTGTGCCCGTGTTCCTGCAGCTCAGGCTGGCGCCGTGGTGCTGGCAGTGGCTCAGGGACATCTCGTGGCCGGCACACTTCACCCCGCTCATGACCATCTCCGTCACGTTGCTGGCGTCCCAGTACCACGTCTCCTGGGGAGGGGGCGAGGCAGGCTGGGTGGCAGGGCTGGTGGCCGGATTGCCTTGGTTCACTCATGCCCAGGCTGCAGCCAGCCCCCCACCACAGCTGCCCACAAGGGTCCTGTCCTATGACATGGAGTGGCCATGTCCCTCTGTCCCCATCTCCCCCCATGCAGCCCCACGGTCATTCGGGAAGTGCCGGCCGGTGCCTGTGCTCGCCAGAGCGTCACCGGGGCCCTCCCCGCTGGCACCTACCGTCACGGCGTGCAGGGAGTAGCCCAGGCCAAGCTGACGACAGGCCACCATGGCCTCCTTGGTGGTCCAGCCATCGCTGCAGACCGTGCCCCACTTACTGCCTCGCTTCACCTCCACGCGGCCCTCAAACTCCGTCCTCCCGCCGGCCAGGCGGATCTGCGGGGAAGCCCTGGGGCCGTGAGCAGGCACCCCACACTGTGCCACCTCCCATCCCCAGCCCCATCCATCCCTGTCCCCAGCCCCGTGAGCAGTGGTGGTGGCTGCTGCTGCCCTGGCCAAGCTGGTGCTGGCACCTACTTGTAAGCCGTGGTTAGCGAATCCCAGACCCAGCTGGCGACAGGCCACCATCGCCTCGAGCGTACCCCAGCCTTCGCCGCAGACCAGACCCCAGTGGGGCTGGTCCCCATCGCCAGCCCCCACCGCCACCTCGACCCGCCCCTCGAAGCGGCTCCGGCCCCCGCTCAGCCGAATCTGCGGAGAAAGGCAGTGGCAGCATCATCACCGTCACAGGTGATGCTCCCCCTGGACCGCAGGACTGTCCCCAGCCCCCGTCCCGGCTCAGCCAGGGCCGTGCTGCGGTGCCTGCACAGGAAGAAGGGGAAGCCAGGAACTGAGCAGAGCCAAGCACAGCTTTAGTCGGCAGGGAACTCGCCAAAACTGGTGGATTTGGGCACAAGAATTCGCTTGTGAGTTTGGGAATTGTCTCACCAGCTCGGGGAAAACAGTTCATTTTGAAATGGCATCATTTCAGAAATGGCAGGTGTGAGAGAGTTCAAGATCATTAAAAAAGCTCCAAGTGGATGAAACGATGGGCCAGGGCAAACAGGAACAAGCAGCTCCATTTGCTTGTTTCATCACAGGTAAAAAAAAAATCTCTCTTGGTTGGCCCACAGTGATTTTTTTTCTGGTGTTTCTGCTGGGGAGTGGGCACAAGCAGGAAAAGCAGCAGGGAGCAGCTGCCCCACACCTCCCCTTACAGAGCATCACCCACAGAGCACCCAGAGCCCCCACGGCCTCCCCTCCACCCCCTCCTCACAGGGACTCCCACCCACAAAATCCCTGAGCTGCCAGCGCAGCCCTTGCCCCAGAGCGGGGGGAAATGTGTGGGGTGCAGAGGAGGAGAGATGAGGGTCCCGTGGATCCCATGGGCCTCCCCCAGCATCCCACTCTGGGGCCCCACTGCCGGGACCCCCACGGAGCCAGCAGCCCCCCGTGGTGCGCACCAGGTTCTCGTAGCCCATGTAGGGGATGTTGCAGCGAACAGCCGCGTCCTCCGTGTGCTTGCAGTCCTCCTGTGTGATGTTCCTGAAGGCGCAGTTCCAGAGGGACTTCTCGGTGCCCCGGCACTGCACCTCGTTCAGGTGGATGGGCCCCGTCCCTGCCGGGGGACAGCAGGACTCAGGGCCCTGTGACACAGGGATGCCCAGGGCCACCCTGTCCCCAAGGCTGCCCTCTCTTTTTGGCAGGCCTGAGGGAGCTGGACACTCCAGCCTTCACGGCTGCTGCCTGGGGCAGTGCGCTCGAGCGGCTGTAGTCCCATTGGGATGCTCCACGTGCATCCAGCAGCCCAGTGCCCACGGGACACCCCAGCTAAGCAAAGCCCAGACAAGTGCCTCATCCACAGCCTCAGGAGGGGACGCCCGGCTCCTCTGCCCTGGCAGCCTCACCTTGGCCCATGCGTGCCCCAGTGAGGGCCTCCTTGGCGCTGCCGAAGCCCAGCTCGCGGCACACGACGCTGGCCGACTGCAGGTTCCAGCGGTCATCGCAGATCGTGCCCCACTCGCTGCTCTTGAGCACCTCGACGCGGCCCTCACCGACCTTCGCACCACCCTTCAGCCGGATCCGGGGCTGCGGGAGCGGGGACAGGTGTGGGACAGTGTGGAATGGCACAGCACAGTGCTGGCCACGACTCCCGGGAGGTGCAGGCACAGGGCACCGTCCCCACCTCCTGCTCCAGGAACCCACACACCCGCACAGCCCAGGGGACAGAGCCCGGCCATGGGGCACTGTTCGGCCATGGGCCACCACAGGACTCGTCCCCCTCCCTGTGGGGCTCACCTGGCCCTGCTGCTGCTGGCGCTGTTTCTTCTTGTGGGCATTGCCAGTGGCGAAGAGGGGCCCGGGCACGCAGCTGACCACGGTGGGCATGCCGGCCCCGCAGGCGGCCGAGGAGTTGCCCCGGTAGAACTCGAAGGAGCACATGGACAGGTGCACCTCTGTCCCCGTGCAGGACACCGAGTGCAGGCGGTAGTTGAGCTGCTGCCTCTCCGTGAAGAGCCTGTGAGGGGAGAGGAGCCCTGAGCCACGGCCAGCGTGGCCAGTGGCAGCGGAGGTGTCACCAGCCACCCTGCCTGCGGCTGCATGTGCTGGCCATGCCCCTCGCTCTGTTTCTGGGGTGACACACGGTGCCTGCCAGGTGCCCACCCCTCGCCAACGGCCTGTCCCACACCCCCAGCAGCACGGGGACACACGTGGGGACACGCACAGCTCTGGTGGGACTGCATGAGGCTCCTGTCTCTGGCTCGCCACTGGAGCCATTTACCTCTTCTTGGGCCCTACGTCCTCCCTGCGCTTTTGTTTAGGCTGAGATTTGGAGGCCAGCCTGGAAAACAGAAAACAACCATCACAGAGCTCGGGGCCTCAGGCTGTCACCTCTGCCTGCAGCAGTGACACAGGGGGCACAGCCTGCCCTGGCTTCACTGGAGGCTGAACTGGGCACCTTGGCCCCCAGGAAGATTCACGTGCATCCCCTTCGTGTCACACAGGGGTGCAACAGCATCATCTGCCGCCAGCAGTGTGACACAGCCACGCTCCTCAGCAACGATGCAGTTTCCTGCATGCATCCCACCAGGGAAACTGCTGGATGCAGCCACATCCTGCTCTGCCTTGTCACACAGCAGAAGATCAAATACCAGCAGCCACGATTTGATCGGCTGGGTGTGCGTGAGGTGTGTCCGTGTCCTCACCCAGACACCAGATGCCATCACTGTGCCACGTCCCCAAGGAGCAGGACACCCAGCAAGCAGCACCAAGCAAGCAGCACAGGCAGCCCCGGGGTGCTTGCCCTGGGGCTATGGGGCACGGTGGGACTCACTGCAGGCTAGCAAGGACCTGCTGTCAGCGAGGGAAGCAGCCCTGGCACAGGCTGAGCCGTGAGGGGAAGCTGCCCCGGGCTCAGCACACACAAGGTGTAGGTGCAATCCCAACATCCTCAAATGCTTTGCTTTCCTCGGGGAGGAAGATGCTGAGCAGAGCCAAAACCCCAGAGCCCGCAAGGAGTGAAGGAAGGAGGGCAGGGGACTGACAGCCCCAGGGACCAGGCAGAACCAAGCTTGGCCACTGTCCCCGCAGGTTGGTGTCACCCTGCACAGCCCAGCGAGCCCCAGGACACAGCACGGGGCTGGGATTCAGCCAGCCAGAGGGCATCAGTGCCCATCCACACTCAGGAAACAACATCTGGATCCTGCATCTGCATCTGGGTCCTCACGACAAGAAGATGTCGTGCATGTGGTGTGAGCCCCAGGGACAGCAGCAGGACGGCGGTGTGGGAGGAGATGGGGGTGTGGGGCTGCTCCAGCCAGGGCTGAGGTGGGAGCTGTGAGGATCCCGGCTCTTCCAGCAGGGAGGGAAGAGCACAAGAGAAAAGAGGCGTGACTGACAACACAAGGTTCAGGCTCAGGGTAAGGAAAACCTTTTGCCCAGGAGGGCTGTTCCATACTGGAGCAGAGACCACGGGGCTGCAGAATTTCCATCCTTGGTAGGTTTCAAAAGCCAGCTGGATGAAATCCTGGGTTAACCCACAGCTGGCTCTGCTCCACACAGGGAGCTGGACCAGGACTTCCAGAGATCCCTTCCAGCCTGGATATTATGCCCACATATGACTGTGGCTGTGCAGTCCCAAATTGATCAGCCCCTACAAAGCAGAGTGTAGCTCTCAGGAGCCAGTTCCTGCTCTGGGCAGAGGGACAGGACTGCAGCCTCGTGGAGACACAAAACATTTCCCCCAGTGCTGCAGGGGAAGGACCTGCTTGCTGTGAAAATGGCAGTCAGCACCAAGCCAGCCAGGAAATAGCACATTGTAGCAAACAGGACCTGCAGGTGAGGGTTGAGGAAACCCAGGGGATGACCCTTCCTGAATTCCCATCGCCAGCTGCAGGAGCTGGCAAGGATGGCTGCTGGGGACATAGACCCGGGAGTGTCACAACAAAGAGCTCGCAGTGGGTGTAGGGCACATTCAGCACCAGGGAAGGTGGTGGGACCAGGGCAGAGCATCGTGGCAGCGGGCTCAGGAAAGAGGTGCCATGGCACAGCCCATAGAGCATGGGCTCTGGCTCACTGTATCCACCAACAAATCCAGCAGCAGGATTCAGGGATGGAGGGAAAAGGCAGCCAGACCATCCCCTGGGCCTGGCAGAAAGGCAGCAAGAGCAAGCGGGCAGAGGATGAGAGACAGACCCCAAGCAGATGTGGCACTCGGGGCAGGACCTGCCACGCTGTGCCCATCAGCACCGCTGAGCACGGGCTCTGGTGCCCACGCCAGCCCATCCTGAGGGGAATGGAGGGGTGCACAGCCTTTCCAGCGTCCCCAGTGCTGCTTTCTGCAGAAAGCAGCCCATTTCCACAGCCCTTTCTCCCCATCTGCCACGAGAGACGGCTCCACTCCAAGGCCTCCTGCTCCCCTCCCAGGGTGCCAGGACTCCTGCCTGGTGTGCAGGACAAGGCTGGAGCATGACTTGCCTGGGAGAGAGATCATCTCTCGTGGGGAATGGGGGACCCCAGCACACACAGGTCCCCTGGGGTGGGGTTTGTCCTACTGAGCCAGCAGTCTGCTCCGTCCGGATCCGTTTGTGCCAGGATCCATTCCGACGNGGGGTTTGTCCTACTGAGCCAGCACAGCCCAGGCCCTCAGTCTGCTCCGTCCGGATCCATTTGTGCCAGGATCCATTCCGACAGCAGAGACCGGCGGGGCCGGACAGCCCAGCTCTGCCATGGCTCAGCAGACGGGGCGCCCTGGCCCCTTACCTGCTGCCTGGCCTCGGGCTGCGGCCCTTCGTCCTGGCTGCTCGCTTCAGCCGCCTGCGGAGCAACACCGGCGCTGCCTGCTCAGGGCACACACAGTGCCAGGCACGGCATGTCCGAGCCCCTCGCTCAAGCCATGGTGTGGCTGGAGCATCCCCTGAGGGCTGCAAAACCTGCCCTTGGGATGGGGAGCCAGAGGGAAATGACATTGCACCGCTGCCAGGGAGCAAAAGCGCTCCCCTTGGAGAGGCCTTTGCTGTAGTGTGTGTGGCAGGGGGAGAGCCACGGCCCCTCAACCACCCCACGGCCCCTCAGTTTGGTTAGCGAGCGTCCAGATGGCCAGCTGGGGCTCAGACTGGCGAGCAGCAGGGTGGGAGGGATTTTAGGAGCCACAACACCCAACAGCACAGCCTCTGCTGTCACTCCAGCACTACCCCACGCCCCTGGCACCATCCCCAGCCCTGTGCCCCTGGCTCTCCTCGGACACCCCACCCCCGTGGGCTCCTTGCTGGCCTCACTCACTTGTAGAAGTTCCTGTTGACTTTCTTCTCCGCCGGGAAGCCCATCATGCCACAGATGACGCGGCTGTTGTGGCCGTCCCAGCCCTGGTCGCAGATCTGTGCCCAGCCGTCCTTGTAGCGCACCTCCACGATGCCCTCTGTCACCGGCAGCTGCCGCCGCCCCCCGGACACCACCGGCCGCAGCCGGACCTCCTCCACGTGGCTCTGCTCGGTCTGCGGGGATCAGGTCAGCCCCAGCTCACATCATATCACATCCCATCACCCCTTCTCCTGCCAGCCCACTCCCAGGGAATCTCCAAGGATGCGGGAGAGGGGTCGCTAGTCCCAGGTGGGACATAGGGACGGCCAGTCCTGCGTCCCTGCCAGCCACATCTGATGGCCCTGGGCAGCCAAGGACCAAATCCCATCCAGAGTACCCAGTGCCCCTTGTCCCCTTGAGTCCCCAAGTGCACCTCCAGGGAGCACAGCCAGGAAAGCCAGTACTGCTTTCCTACACCCCCAGCGAGAGTTCCCAGACTGCCCCACACCCAGGGTGCTCTGTGGGATCCTGGACATCAGCAGCTGCCCACCCTGGCCAGCAGCTTCCTCACCTCGATGACGTTGGAGTCCTTGAAGCCCGGAATGCGTTCATCCTTGCAGACGACACCCGCATCCTCCTCGTGGCTGCAGTCGCTGTTCCCCCAGCCCCGGTGTTTGCAGTCCCCGATGCTCTTCTCGCTTCCGGCACAGTTCACATTGTCCAGCCAGATCCGCCCTGCCAGACACGGCCTGGGGGTGAGGGGGAGCCAAGCATCCTCTGGGAACAGGGACGGTGCCCACGGAGCATGGCCAGGGACCACACAGGTCACAGCAGGAGCTGGGGCAACCCTCTCTTGGCACAAAGCTGAGGCCGGTGACGTGCCAAGAGTAAAGCCCTGGGTGGGGGTCTGCAGATGGGGAGTCTCCACCTCCCCAAGGGACTGCTCTGACAGACAGAAAGCTCTCACATGTGCCCACACATGCACGCGCTCACTCACTGCCGGGCACTGCAAACACAGAACCTGCCCAGGCACCCACCCCACCCCAGGCAGTGTGGGGGGCTATGCCAGGGGCATGCTGTGCCCACCACCCCTCTCTTACCGACTCCTTTGCCGTACTTGGCGCTGTGGGCCCAGCCGGTGGCAGCCACGAAGCCGAGGTGCCGGCACAGCACGTGCGCGTTGCCCAGCGTGAAGTCGTCATCGCAGATGGTGCCCCACTCGTCGTTGTAGAAGACCTCGACGCGGCCCTCGTTGTGCTTGCGGGGGTAACCGGCCAGGCGGAACTTCAGCTGGGGCCCGGGGGTGTGCGTGGGGCCCGGGGGGGTGGGCTGGGCGCTGCCCACCCACAGCCACGCGCTGCCCAGCAGCACCAGCAGCTCCGGCCATGCCCACATGCTGCAGCCTCCCATGGCAGCGTGGCTCTGCAGGGGCAGACAGGGAACACCAGCCCATTCACCTCCCCATCCAGCCCTGTGCTGCTTAAACCCCCTGCCCAGCACCAGCACAGCCACGTGCCTTGTCCTGGCCAGAGCTGGCCCAGTGCCCCCCACATGCAGCCTCTGCACCGGCCCTGCACCCCCAGGGCTGTCAGGGACCGGCCCGGTGCCCCTGTCCCCTGTCCCCCCCTGCCAACAGCCCCTACTGAGCCCCCACCGTGCTGTCCGGTCGCGTCCGAAGGGCAGCGAGGGCAGACGGGCACAGGGGTGTGCGTCACGCCCAGAGAGGTGAATGGAAGGAGGGGGATCTGCTGCCAGAGCCGAGGGAGCTGGAACAGGCTCAGGGCACAGGGAAAGCCCGGCTGGACCGGCCAGGAGCTCGATCCAGCAGGAGCAGGGAACGGCTGCTGGCTGAGGGGATTCCAGCCCATGCTCCTGCCCTCCGTGAGGAGCGAGGCAGCCGGAGGGAGCACTCACATTCCTCTGTACCGCGTTCCTCCATTCCTCCCACAATATTTGTGGTTCCCTGAATACCTGAGGGAGATGTGGTATTCCTGCACCAGTCCCATGGCAAACAATAGTGAAAACCCTGCTCTGTGAGCCGCCCTCCCTTCCCAGTGTGCTATTCCCATGGATCCGGTAGCTCAGGAGCAGCATTTCTGCGTGGTGTTGACAAGTTCTATCCGATGCTCACCCACGACCACCAGCACGCCCACCTGCCCACCTCCCTGTCCACTGCAGCCTCACGCCACTGTCCCTGCTGGTCCCTTCCACGGTGGGAAAGCAGACCCCAAAACACCCACAGCACAGCCCCCGAGCAGGACATCTCTGTGCTCCACATCCCTCCTGAGCACAGACCCTGTCTGCTGCACTCACACAGACCGTGCTTGCCATTAGAAAACATTAAAAAGAACAAGGTCTGGCTTTCCCAGGGTGATTTAAAATTCCCACGTTTAGCTGCAGTGTTACAGAGGAAGGGAAACATATTCAAACCCCACGCAGAGCTGGGGGCTGGCACAGCTACTCCACCTCCCCACCAGCCTCCAGGGCAGGGTTTTCGCAGAGGAATCAGCCCCATTCCTGCTCGGTTCACTTTTCCAGATCATGAGGACCTGGTCCATACTCCAGCCTCTGGGAATGCCTCCTAGGCCGAGGCAAGGATGAACCAGGACGGTGCCCAGTGCCAGCCCCTTTTCCACACCCATCATACCAACACAAGCCTCTACAGGGCCCAGCCCTGCTGCCTGCCTGCCCCTCTGGGCACACGCCACATCGGAGGTGCCACCAGGAGCAGTGAGAGCCTCGGGATGAGCTTGGTGCCTGCAGAGATGCTCAGGAAGAGAAAGTGTGGAGTGACAAAGACCGGCACTGCTGGTCCAGTTCTACACCAGACACGGTGGTGGGAATGACTGGACGTGGCACTCAGTGCTCTGGTCTGGCTGACAAGGTGGGGATTGCTCACAGGTTGGACTCGATGACCCTGGAGGTCTTTTCCAACCCTATAATTCTCTGAAGCACATCGAATCCCCCGGGGCAATCATGTCGGTGTGGGTCTGGCTCTCTCCTCTGTCACCACTGGGCCACGGGGGACACCACAGAGCTGGTGGGGACACAGCCCAGGCAGCCGGGAGCCCTGGGGTTCCCGGTGCCTCAGCTGCCTGCTCTGGCGCTGCGAGAACAGCAGAGCCCAGCAGGACGTGTGTTTGTGGGCCGGCAGCGGGGAAATGCTCTGCTGAACCTTTTACCCAGCCAGCAGGAAGGGAGGGAGGGTGCAAAGGGCCACCCCAGCCCCACCAGCGGCTCAGGAAAAGGGGTCTCTGGGCGTGGGATGGGAATGCTCCATCCTCACCTCCACACCGCCTGGGAAGCAGCGAAGAGATGAGTTTGCCGTCTCACAGCAGTAACAAAACTTCTTATTCCGCCCCTGGGTCACCGAGGGGACATCGCCCTGCCCAGAGGAAGGGCTGAAAACCCTCAAGAGCTGTCCTGACCCACAAATGTGGGCCCCCTGAGTCTGAACTATAACACACCTTGGAGTGTGTTTCCTTAGGACAAGGACTGGAGCTTCCCCAGCACTCCTGAGCGAGCAGGATGCTCTGCTGCAGCACTGGGCAGTTTCGCAACGGGGTCAGTACAACCCTGAAGGACAGCAGCACAATTAATGCCAATCTCCACGGTCCGGCAGAAATAGCCCGTGTCAGGAAGCGGGAATGGCCTTTTATGAGATCACAGGTCCTGTTAATTGGAGTAACTGTGCTGATATAACAGGCTGAGACTGGAAGGCATTCGATTCATCTCGCACCACCTTTTAATGAATAATTAGCACTCAACAAAATCAGTGCACCTTCTGCTAAGTGGATTAAAACTGGTCACCTGCTGGAACTAAAATGTGGTTACATGGGGAAGTCACCACTCCGTGGGCTTTCTGGTGAGGATCACATGCTTTTCAAAGCAAAACTGTGCCAGGAGGAGGAGAAAAGTACCCTCCTAGTACAGACTGAAGAGACAGAAGTGGGGGGAAACAGAAATGGGAATAGGGACAGCCTGGTAAAGCAGCATCATGCAGCCTATATCCTTGGTTACAAGGGAAATTTAAACCTGTGCATTGAGGAACAAAGCACATAGGATCAGAGACCAGAACATGGCACCTGAGAAAGTGCTTGGGCTTTGTGCGGGAAATCACTGATTCCCCTCCAAGCCTCAGCAACGTGACCTCCAGGCTCTGTAATCCCTGCTCCCGGGTCCTGGTTCAGCTCTGTTCCAGCATCCCTTGTCCCCACTGCGCTTCCTCTGCCCTGGCACCTCAGCTCTGCCACTCACCTCAGAGTTTCCCAGTGACGTTCCCTGCTGAGCTCTGTGGAGTCAAAGCCCTTTCCACGCCCAGCCCAGGACGGCTGCCGTGTGAGCTCCCTGCGGCACAGCACGGCTCATTCCCTGTTCCTGTACCACCTCCCTCTCCGAACACGCTCCGTGTCCGTGTCCCGGGCAGTCAGGCTAACAGGGCTCTCATTGTCCACATCACTTTTTCCGTTCTCTGAGGCACAAGCCGTGCGTTTGCTCCTCTCCTGCTGCCCGACTGCTTGCTCTGCTGGCAGGCTTTGCTCCAGCCCTGCCTGCTGCTCTGGATGGGGAACCCACCCCAGCATCCCGACCATCCTGCTGTCAGCTCCAGCCAGGGACAGTCTCCTCTTGGACCAGGGCTTGTGCCACTCTGGATGTGCTGCCCCGGCATGAGGGCACAGAGGCTCAGCAGAGCTCCACTGCAAGGGTAAAGGGCTCTGGAGGACGGGCTGGCTGGAGCGACTGCTGGGCGTGGGAGTCGGGAAGCAGCCCAGGTTCTTGCCACTGCCCAGGAAACCTCAGGAATGTCCCAGCCGGGTGTGCACGGGGCCCTGAGCCACATCCCAGCCCGCAGCGCGGCTGGCGCTGGTAGCGGGGTGTCCGAGAGCCCTGTGGAGCCAAAATTCTTGGGTTCCCTCCAGTCCTCAGCCTCAGCCCTGCGCTGCTCAGGTTGGTATGGGTGCGTGGACCCTTCAGGGCAGGGGACAGCCCCACATGGCAGCAGGAGCCATGGCATTGCTCAAACTCTTCCCATGCCAGCCCACTAGCTCTGCCTATCCCAGTGGGTGATGGGGGCTCCTGTGTCCCCCTGGACAGAGCCACCCTGACAGGGCCCGCCACCCTCATGGCCAAGCACCGTCCCCACCATTGTTCTGTTCTCCCAAGTGTCTTGCACGGGGGCTGCCCCTCCCAGAGTTCCTCAGCTGTGCTGATGGGGGTGCCCGGGGCTCAGGACTGTTCAAATCAGGTGTGTCCTTCAGCACTCACCAGGCACGCAGTGGGACCTCGGTCTGCCCCACCAAAACCCCGGTGAACAGTCACCCCCCGTGACAGACCTCGGGAAGGGGCAGCTCCTGGTGAGGCAGGTCCTGGGGTGAGTCCGTGTATTTGATCAGCACGGGGCATCCCTGCAGCACAGGGATGACATCCCAAGCCACGGCAGCAGGGAAGGGCCAGGCCGTGGAGGCCCCTCAGGGATGTGCTCGCTCAGCAGCAGCCTTGGACACACCCACAGGGACATGGAGCATCCCAGGCACTGACAACTGGGAGGACTCAGAAGAGCAGCAAAAGAGACCGAGGACCTGGGAAACCCGCCAGCACAAGGGAGAGGAAGCTCGCTCTGTTTATCCTTCCTTGGGAAGGTTACGGGGTGACACAGTCACTCTCTGTTGATGTCCCATGCCAGGACATCCCTGAGAGCGTGGGGTCATGTCCCCAGCAGTCGGAGCAGGAGAAGGTCTGGTGAGTCCCATGGCTTCAGGGCTCCATCCCTCCCCTTCTCCCCAGGGCCCCATCACACACGGCCCAGCGCTGGACCTTTCGCAATCCGGCCGCCTGGATGGGCCTGCTCCGCTTTTCCCGCTTCCCGGCAGCCCTGGAGTGCCAGGAGCGCATGTGCACGATGCAGGGGAGCCCCGACACCCCCACCCCGCTCAGGAGGGGGCCTGCCATGGGTCAGAGCTCCAGGGTAAGCACCACCAAGGTCTGGAAGGGAACAGCGTTCCACAAACTGGTCNCGATGCAGGGGAGCCCCGACACCCCCACCCCGCTCAGGAGGGGGCCTGCCATGGGTCAGAGCTCCAGGGTAAGCACCACCAAGGTCTGGAAGGGAACAGCGTTCCAGAAGCACCAGGAAGCAGCCCAGGGTCACATGGGAATCCGGATTCCCTGGGAGGCTTGGTGTCACTCCCAAAACCACAACCTCCTGTGGCTGGGAGCTCACTGCCCCTCGCTGCCCGAAGGCAGGGTGCCTACCCCTGCCACCCTCTGTGTGCCCCCATCCCAGAAGGGGACAGGGACCCAGCTGCAGAAAGGACACTCCGGCTCTCGGGGTGTCAGTGGGGCAGAGCATTGTGTGGGGCTGGGGCTGCACTTCCCTTCCCCTGACAACTCTGGGTCCAGCCCCTTTGGGCTACCTGATGTCCCCATGTCCTTCTGTCACCCCCTAAGCCAGGGCAGGCCACAGCACAGCTCCTTGCAGCTCCTATCCCCACCCAGCCTCCCCAGGACACAGCAGGGCCCTCAGGTCTGCCCGCTCTGCTCTGAGCTGCCCCGGGCTCGGGAGAGGGAGCCCTGGGAGGAACCAGCTGCCGGCAGGAGGGAAAGACCTCGGAGGAATGCACAAACATCAGCCATCCCCATGGGCTGAAGGGCGGGCAGGGGGCTGTGGGGCTGCTCGTGGGCCTGGGGTCCCAGGCACCCTGGAGCAGGGAGCCAGCCTTCCTGGACCTCCTGGAGACGGGACCGGCTCAGCTGCGGGCTCCTCTGAGAGCAGCTGGGAAGGCGAAAAGCCAACAGCGAAGAATCATCCCTTCCAGCGCCGCCAGCCCTCCCGCCCCACATCCCTCCATCCATCCTCTCTTCCATGAGCTACAGCAGGTCCGGGCTTCATGGAAATCCTGAGTCTCCGCCGGCCTTTGTAACCCGCAGCTCGGCCCGCAGCCCACACGCTTTGGGGTGCGGTACAGCCCCGAGGCGGCACCCACAACCCCGCCGGGTCCGCCGGGCTCCCCTTCCCGTGGGACACCCGCGCTGCCCGCCCCGGTCACGCTGCCCGCGGGGCACGGACACGGCCCACGGCACCTCCCGCACCGGCAGCGCCCACGGCACACGCAGCGCCCACGGGCACGGCACGGGCACGCTCCGACCAGCGGGGCTTTGGGGCGACATCGCCGCACCCACCCCCGCACC
>VXAZ01002646.1:988719-1046947 GCA_013399875.1 Gymnorhina tibicen | reverse complement strand
CGCGCCCCCGGCCCGCCGCCCCGGGATGGGCTCGGCTCCAGCCCCCGCCCCGGCTGGGCTCGACTCCAGCGCCGGCCCCGGCCCCCACGGGACGGAGCCGCGAGAGCTGCCCGACCGCTCCCGGGGCCGTGGGGAGCTGCCAGCCGAGCCCCTACTCCCGGGGTTTGGCCACCCCGACCCCACCCAGCCCTCTCCTCACCCCGGGGCCGGGGCAGCCAGATCCAAAGGGCAAGAGAAGGAAACAGCCAGGAATGGTTTGTCCCTGGCAGCCCCTTTCCAGGGGCTGCAGTGGAATGGCTGGACAGATGTCCCCCGCTTTGTCATCCTGCCTCTCCTGGGCTGGCTGCGGCCCCCAGACCCACAGGGGAGGCCCAAGCCCGGGGGTCCCATCCCGCAGGAAAGCCCTACAGGGCTGGGGCCATGAGCTCCCATTGCCAGCGGCTGGAGAACCTTCCCGGAGAGCAGAGCAGGGGGAAGCCGGGGAGCAGCTGGGGAAGGGGATGTGCAGGGAGCTGCTGTGTTCGAGGCTGTAGCAACAGCCAGTGTGAGATGCGTGAGAGGGCTTGAGGGTGTGAGAGGGATGTGCTGGCACCCCAACGCTTTCCCCCAAGAGACGAGCCATGGTGAGAGCCCAGCAAACGCTTTATTGCCAAGGACAGCGCTACCCTCAGCCCCCAGGCACAAAAACAGAGGCTGCCTCACCGCATCCCATACCAGATCAATCCATACAGACAAGAAGGTCCTCGGTGCCGAGAGCCAGCCCCAGCACCAGCCTCAGGCCACACAGGGGGTGGAGAGAGCTGGGCAGCCCAGGCTGCATGACGGGGACACTCCCGTAGCACTAAGGCACTGTGCTGTGCTCCGGGACCACAACCCAAACACTGCCCATGGGCTCCCGCAGGCCTGCGGGTCTGCAGACAGCCTGGCTCCCCAGCAAAGGTGGAGGGTACCCAGCAAGCAGGAACAGTTGGGGTGGCACAGAGGTGGCCAAATCCCCTGAGCGGCAGAAATAGCTCTCTGCTACCCAGGTGCCTCATAGCCCTGCACACATGCCAGTGACATCCTGCTCGCCCCCAGGCCGTGTCCCCTCTCACATGTACCTGGCCTGCTCGAGGTGCCCCTCTGCTCCCGCCTGCTCAGGCCGATGCTGTGCGGGACGGGCGGTCAGCCTGGCCTGGGGAACCAGCGTGGCCTGGGGCACTGCCTCCCTGTGCCCCATCAGAGGAGACGTCCCAGGAGCTGAGAGCCGGGAGAGCTGCCCCAGGCCACCGGCAGGGCCACAAAGCCCAACTTGCTGTAGAAGCTCAGCTGCTGCCGGTCGGCGTCACTGACCTGGCAGAACACTCCCCGTGACCCTGGAACGGAGGCGAGAGGTCAGGGCACCGGGGCCCCAGTGCTGGGACAGGGGGCACAATGACAGGGACCCCCTCCATAAGGGGATCGGTCTCTCCACTGCCCCTTTGGCACAGAGTGCCCCTGTGATGCCCTGAGACACAGATCCACACGTCCTCCAGTGCAAGGGGAGGGGACAGTGCCTGGAAGCTGCGGCCAGACTGCACCAGAGAGAGGACAGCTCCCAGCTCTGGTGGGTGAGGGAGCAGTTGGGATGGGGTTGTGCTGGATGAAGGGCCAGCACTCGGAGGTCATGCTCACCGTTGGCCCTGAGCGCGCTCAGCAGGCAGAGGGCCAGGCTGCGACTGGCCCCCACATCCAGCACACGGGGGGCCGTGCCCAGCTGCACCAGGGAGGGGAAACGCCTCAGCACGGGCTGGGGCACAGCCAGTGGCTCTGCGTGGAAGAAGAGCACTGCTTCCTCCAGGGCATCCTGCGGGAAACAAACGCAAGTGAGGGAACCCCCTCCACCTCTCCCATCCCCGCTCCCCTCTGTTCCAGGTGTCCCCTCACCTGTCCCAGAGCTGGGCCCCCTGCGCCCAGGTCTGGGGGGTATTTGTGCCGTATGGCTGGCAGCCAGCTGCGGTCTCGCTGCTGCAGGAAGCCCTCGGCGTGGAGCGCCCCGGCTGCGTAGCCACACGGGCCACCCTCATCCTCCAGCACAAAGGTGTACTCGGGGCTCAGGCTGAGGAAGCTGCCCAGGAGCCTGCCAGGCAGAGCAGGAGCATGGCTGAGCTGAGCCTGGAGCCCCTGGGAAACCTCAGAGCAGCCCCAGCTGGACAGGACCCAGCACCCGCTGACCACCCCTTTGAGACTCCCGGTAGAAACCCTCAGCCAAGGGTTTTGCAGCCTCCAACATCCACAACGGTGGCTGCCATGACCCTGCTGGACATCAGCATGGGGATGTCCCTCCCTGTCCCCCTCAGTGAGGCCACTGCCAGCCATGGGGTGCAGCTGGTCCCCACAGGGATGCCAGGAGAGGCCATCACCTCACTCCCCAGCCCTGCATCACCCAGCACATGTCCAGGCTTGGCACAGCCCAAGGGGGCCACATCTCACCTGTCACCGAGGAGATCCGGGTGGGCCACGAGGATCTCTGCCACTTTGGGATCACAGTCCAAACTCTCCCGGCACATGCGGTAAAGCTCTCCCTGGAAGACCCGGACCCATGTCAGCCCTGGCTGTGCCTGCCGTGCCACAATCCCAGCCACCACCTTCTGCTGGCCTCAGGCTCAGCACAGCCAGCCTTCAAACCAGAAATTGCCATTCCGGTCAGGCATCCCGAGAGCAGCTCAGAGCACGCTCAGAGCAGCCAGAACGGCACCAAAAACAACACTGGAACTCAGGTCTCCAGAGAGCCTGAGCACAGCAGGACATCCCCAAATGTCCTGTCTTGGTCACAGTTGAGTTTGCTGCTGCAAACATTCTGATAAAAGCCTTGCTCCTGAAAGGGGAGGCTGCCCTGATCACCCAACAACAGGGGCAGGACCGTGCCCTGCTGTGCCTGTTCCTGCAACAGGCCGATGGGCTCAGCTGGATTTTCCTCTCGGAGTTTCACTGGACACAGACATTGTTGTTGTCAAGGTTCAGCCTGAGCAGATGAGCTGCACTCGTGTCTGCGGTGGCTGGATTTGTGGTGTTAGCCTTTCCTTGAGCTGGAGAGGAGCAGGGTGAGGGAGAGAGGTCTGCCCAGGCCCCCGCCACAGAGAGGTGGGTTTGCTGAGGCCACAGCACATTCTCCAGCCCATGGTCTGACATGCTGACCACAGCCCCAAGAGCTGCCCCAGGCCAGCTGGCTCTGTGCAGAGCTGGACCCAAGGTCCCTCCCCACCTGCATCACCCCACGTTGGGAGCTCAGCCTAAGGTCAGCAGCAGACGAACCCATAACTCATCATTTTATGGGCAGCACAAGCCATGCCAAGGCTCTGGCAGGACACCCCTCCATGCCACAGCTCCCACCTTGTCCAGGGGCAGCAGCGGGCGCAGGAGGTACAGCTGGCTGGACGGGAAGAGTGGGGGTGGATGGTAGAAGAGGTCACAACTGTTCCCCACGGGCAGCAGTGCCTGGAAGAGATACAGTCCATCAGGTTGTCCTGGCTCCAAACCTCATCCTGGAGGCAGCAGGAGGAGGGTGGCTCTGAGGCTCCCGAAATCCCAGGAAGCACAGCCAAGGTGCAGAGGCCCGGGGCAGTTCTGCCTTCCCAAGCTTGCAGCAGCTCGACAGTAGGCTTGGGATATTGGCTTCCCAATGGCTCCTTCAGCCCCCACAGAGGGACACGCTCTCACCTGCAGCTCTCCAAAGAGGCCCCCACGACGTGCCCAGGGCTCGGCGTCCCTCCCCAGCAGGATCGGGGCAGTGATACTCTGGCACCCTGGAAGCAGCAGGACACAGACACACATGAGGTGAACAAAAAACCTGCTAGGCAGAGGGAGATCAGCCTCTGCCACGCAGGTCCCTGCTGTCACAGCTCCAAGGACCTGTCTCCCATCCGTGCAAGCCAGGACAGTGGGAACGTGCCCTGCATGGCTGCTTCCCCAAGGAAGGGGCTCAAGGCACACGGCTCGCCCTCACACTGAACTTGGAGACCTGCTCAGGTCATCACCTGGTAACAGTTCTCGGTTTTTAAGAGGTCACAAGGCCCAGAGAAACCAGAGGAACACTGTGCAAAGTGATGCAGAGGCATTGAAAACACAGCCCCACCTCTGTCACCCAGGGCATTACTGCTCCCAGAACCCTTTTTCCACACAGGCTAAGGGGTCTTTGGGGTTAAGGGGCTGAGGAGCCCTTTTTATATCCTAAAAACAGCCATTCCTTGAAGGCTGTGAGATATGGTGAAGATCTGCTCCAATGACTGCCCCGTGCCTGGCAGCAGTGCCTCATCCCGCCCCTGTGTGTCATTCCCACGGCCATTCCTGCTCCACTCCGCAGGCAGAGTGTGGGGAATGGCAGCCTGATGGAGGGTGCTGGCTGCTGCTGCGGGGCTGGGGCTGATGGGGGGCAGCAGCCAGGCCCCCCACCCAGACGGGTGAGCCAGGGCAGTGCCCGTACTTACAGCCAAAGCAGTTCCCCCAGGTGCCCTTGGGGTCGGGGTCGCAGAGGAGGTGACCATCTGCAAAGAGGTGAAGTGGTGAGCACAAGACATGGGTCAGCAGCAGAAAAGGTGTCACGGGGAGGCGTGCTCCCAGAAGGGACCCTGGCACCCCCAGCTGGACACTGGAACCCCAGATCTCTGGGGTGGGTCCCAGAAGCCTTCACCTCCTTAGTGGGGAAGCAGTGGATCCCCAAAGAACAAGCATCAGGTGCCCCAGGTGTGCCCCAGTGCGGCAGGGCCCCGGCGCTCTGACACGGCTGGGTTTGGATGGGTGTGCCAGGGGCTGGCAGGGCTGGCATCAGCCACGTACCCAGCCAGAGGACGAAGGCACTGGCGGCCAGCAGCATGTTGCGGATGTCCCAGAGGTAGGGGTGCAGGTCGTAGAGCAGCGCCCGGCCGGCGGTGCTGACGAAGCGGCTGTGCAGGCGGCACGTCCGCGCGCAGAGCAGCTGGAAGGACTGAGCCCGGCCTCGCCACCGCGTGCCCTGGGGACACACCGGCTGTCAGCCACCTGGGGACGCACGCCGTGGCAGCCACCCTCCTGCAGCGGTACCAGGACCAGCCTTACCCCACAGGCGTCGGGCGCCGTGGCTGGGACCCCCACGCTGAGGCTGTTTGCCCGCAGCCACTGAAAGTGCTCCAGGAGCTCCTGTGCCAGTGTCCCGTGGTGGTAGGGCAGGTAGAAGAGCTCCACCAGCATCCGCACCTCCTCCAGGGTCAGTGATGCTGTAGGGCTGGACACGGCCTCTTCTGGGGTCAGTGGTGCTGTGGGCTTGGATCCGGCCTCCTTTGGGGTCATCCGTGCTGTAGGGCCAGACCCAGCCTCCTCTGGGGTCACCAATGCCATGGGGCTGGTCCCGGCCTTCTCTGGGGTCACCTGTGATGTGGGACTGGTCCTGGCCTCCTTGGGGGTCATGGGGCCAGACCCAGCCTCCTCTGGCGTCACTGGTGCCATGGGGCTGGTCCTGGCCTCCTCTGGCGTCACTGGTGCCATGGGGCTGGTCCTGGCCTCCTCTGGGGTCACCAATGCCATGGGGCTGGTCCTGGCCTTCTCTGGGGTCACCTGTGATGTGGGGCTGGTCCTGGCCTCCTTGGAGATCATGGGGCCAGACCCAGCCTCCTCTGAGGTGACCTGTGATGTGGGGCTGGTCCTGGCCTCCTTGGGGATCAGTGATGCCATGGGGTCAGGCCCAGCCTCCTCTGGGGTCACTGGTGCCCTGGGGCTGGATCCAGACTCCTCTGGCATCACTGGTGCCATGGGACCAGGGGTAGCACCAACCTCATCAGTCAGTGGGGCTGGGGGGCCAGGGCTGGCACCAGCCTCAGGCCCTGGAGGTGTCTGGGGCACATCAGTCCTGATGGCCTCAGGCTGGGTGCTGCTGGGAAACTGGGTGGGGCTGCCACTCCCTGTCCCGGCATCACTGGTGGGCAAGGAAGTGTTCTGACTGGTGTTGGCCCCATTGCTGGAGCTTGTGGTGGGGCTTGGGCTGGGAAGGGTCTCGGTGGCCACTGGGATTCCTGCAGACTGGGCACTCCCAGCCACACTGGGCAGAGCAGGGGAGGGCTCACAGCTCTCCCCGCTCCCTGTGGCGAGCTGGTCCCCAGCCCCTGTAGGGCTCTGCAGACCGCCAGCGGGTGTCCTGCTCCCACTGTCCTTCTCAGGCTCCGAGGTCACCTCCCTGCACCCCTCCTCTGGTGCCACACCACAGGGCTCGGGGCTGTGCTGATCTGCCCCACCGGGAGCAGAATCGTGGGGCCGAGGGTCGGGAGTGACCTCCTGTCCTCCCGCTGTGCCAGGCTGCAGCCTCGGTCCTCCCTTGAGGCTGACACTGGGGTGTCCTGGGGTCCTTCCTCCTGGCAGAAAGGAACAAGAGGGAAGCCCCTTTGGCACCTGCATGGAAACTTCTGCCCATGGGGCAGGACAGTGCCGGGGAGCTCCATCCCCAAGCTGGCAGGAGATGAGCTGCCAGGGCCCTGGGCTCGAGTTCAGGCCCCTGGGGCTGGTGAGGCTGTGGCTTTGCAGAGGCAAACACTGCAAAACACCAAGCTCACCCCTGGCTGACCCCCTCTTCCAGAGCTGGCCCGGGCTCTGCTGCTGCCAGCCAAGGAAACCCTCTCCAGGATGGCAGGAGCACCCACGGGGCAGCACGGCAGGATGGACACCCATACTGCCCACCACGGCATGCACAGCCCTGCTGCCACACCAGCCCCAGAGACCCTCCAGGTGGGCATGGCTCGGGCTCCCTCACCCCTCCACCCTGGCAGAGCCGATCCAGCACTCCAGGGATTAAAGGCTGCTGCCCGTGCAGATCCATTGCCTACCTGGCTCCAAGGCCTGCTGGTTTATCTCGGCCACCCAGTCACGCAGCGCCAGCTCCAAGGCTTCCTGGGGGCTGTAGCTCCCATCCTGAGCACCTTGGCTGTCCCCCAGGGCTGCCACTGCCTCCGTTCCTAAGGAACTGCAGCTCATCAGCCTGGGCAGCCCTGGTTCCACGCAGGAAAGCTGCAGGGCTGGGCGAGGACGGGCAGCAATGGGCACTGGGGCCAGGTACCTGCGTGGTCAGGGTGGGCACAGCTCCCCAGCTCGCTCCGAAACCAGGTGCCCAGCGTATGTATGGGGATGAAGTTGGCCTGGAGCTCACAGTTGGGGTTGAGGAGCAGCCCGTGGAGCCTGGACATGAGGCCAGGAGCACGCCCCATGTAGGGGCCCAGGAAGACACGCCTGCAGTCGTAGTCGTTGGCGTAGAGGTTGTCCCAGATGACGGGACGGCGCCTCAGGACGGCCTCCACCTCCTCCAGCAGCGCTGCTGAGAGCTCCTGTGACACCACCTTCGGGCCTGCGGCATCAGGGCAGGGACACACGTGGGGCACAGGGGCCATCGGACACACAGCAGGGACACGGGCACGGAGATGTGGGTTGGGTCACCCCACCCACACTCCCAAGCCAGGAGAGCAGCCCCCCAGCTCAAACTCCTGCCTGGCTGGGGCTGCACACCCCAGTGTGAGGCACCACAGTGGGGCCACTTGCTGGTGGCTCTCCCAGGACAGCCCGTGGCCATGGGGTTTGCAGACACTGCACGTGGCCACGCTCCCAGAGCCGGTCCTGGCGCTCACCCGTCCAGATGACACCGATCTCTGGGAGCAGCTCCTGGCCGATGGTCTGCAGGTAGCAGGACTGGCTGGGGCTGGGAGAGCAGAGCGAGCTGCAGTATTCTGGGGAGAGAGCACAGAGCGTTCCCTGAGGGCTGGGGGAACAGGAGAGGCTGCCAGGATCATGGATAGCGGCTGGGGCCCTGCTGCAGCCTGGTCCTGTCTTAGTCCCAAAATGTCCAGAGCTCCCCCGGGAGCCTGAGGAGTCCAGGGAGAGCCGTGGGAGCAGCCAGGGCACTCAGCTCTCAGCAGGGACAGTGGCTGGGTGCAGCCAAAGGGCGCACCAGTGTGAGGGGGCTCCCCGGTTTGCGGGGCTGGGACAACAGTACCTGTAGGGCAGAAGAGGAAGACGGAGGGTTGGCCCAGCTCCTGGTACACCTCGTTGGCCACAGAGGCCTGAGCCTGTGCCAGGGAGGGGAAGACATCTCTGTCGGCTTGGCACATGCAGGGGTCAATGTCGTCAAAGAGCAGCGCGAAGGAGCAGCACCCCATGGCAGCCACCTGCGGGCACAGACAGGGGCTGCTGGGATCCCTGGGCAGCAGAGAGCCCCAAGGGGCCGGAGAGGGGCATCTGGGCACAGCACACTATGGGCCAGTTCCTGCCTGGGCTGTGCCACGGGAGTAGCAGCTGCCCATGGAGCAACCCCACCATGCCAGCGGCTCTTTGCCCTCCCTGGGGACTCGGGGCTCGGCTCCAGCCTGTGCCAGCCCTCAGTGCTGCCCAGCAAGTTCTGGGGCTTGGCTGGTCCTCCTCCTGCCCCCAGTCAGGCATCCATGGAGCCCTCAGCTCTCTGTCACCATGACAGGGACAGCACATTGGCCACCGGGCACCCCAGAGCTGCTCCCTCTGTACAGCAGCAGGAGGGGTTTACACCCCCACACCAGCCCATGGGGTGGGCACAGGGACTGCACATGTGCCCCTTGCCTGGGAGCAGTGGGATGAAGGAATGGCCCACGGTACCTGCCTGAGTTTTTGCTGCAGCAGGAGTCGATCCCCGGCACTGGAAAACACCATGTCCTGGCCAGCAGAAATGGCGAAAATGAACTCCACACCCTGCTCTTGGGCAGCTTCGATGAGAGACCGCATGCGCGCTGGGGACAGAGCACAGGGGGTCTGTGAGAGCTGGGAGGCACAGGATGGAGTGGGACAAGGGATGGAGGGGGACAAGGGATGGAGGGGAATAAGGGAGGGAGGGGGACAAGGGATGGAGTGGGACAAGGGATGGAGCAGGACAAGGAATGGAGGGGGACAAGGAATGGAGGGAAGCAAGGAATGAAGGGGACCAAGGGATGGAGCAGGATAAGGGATGGAGGGAGAGTGAAGCCCAGCAGTCTGAAAGGAAGGAGCTGAGGTCATTGGGGAGGGGAGAAGCTCCATGAAGACCATTTCCACTCCCTTAGGACACAGAGGACTTTTCACAGGGGTTTATGGGCCTGGGTATATTCAAGCACATTGCCTGAGACCCACATGGGAAGCTGGGTGGTCCCTTAGGCAATTCCATATGATGGGCAAGGTCTGGGGGTCTTCTTGCACTTGGCAAGGTCTGGGGGCCTCCATGCAAGGGGCAGGGTCCTGGCAGGATGGAAATAGCTGGGACACAGCCCATGCTTCCCCCTCGGGGACCTGGGATGCCTGCAGCCCCCCATGGGGCCCAGCAGAGCCGCTACCTGCCTCATGCTCTGTGTAGGGCTCTCTCCAGAGCAGCCGGTGCTTCAGCTCATCCTTGGGCGCGTACATGTAGCAGTTCAGCCCCCGGCGTTGCAGCCTGTGCAGGGAGAGCAAGGGGTCACCCAGGCTCCACACGGGCTCTGTGCACGGCCATAGGGAGGCAGAAATCTCAGCCAGTGCTTGCAGTGCTGAGCTCTAAGGTTTGTGACAGAGAGCAGCAGGATGTGCCCCCTGGGAGGGCAGACACCTCCCTCTTTTGGCACTTCTCTATGGGAGCCATCTGATATATTCATTTGGTTTTATTTATCCTCCTCAGCAGACAGTGTTTTAGATTTTCCCACGGTGAACAGAGTAGGAAGCACTTCAGGTATCTCATGATAAAAGTCCCTTATCTTGTTTCTTTCCAGATAAGAAAAACACCGATGGACATGTCACTCTCATGTGCCACCATGTGAACACATCCCAGTCCAGCACCAGACAAGGCCCCCATTGGACCTTCTCATTCCTGAGGTGCTTTAAAATATCACAGCTTGTTTTCCTTCCATTTCTCTGTACCTGCATCTCTGGTCCCTGCACTCTGGTCCTTAATTATACTTGTGACTGCCCACACTGTCACCCCTGCACTGCCCATGCAGTCACCACTGCACTGCCCACGCACTCACCACCACACTGCCCATGCAGTCACCAGGGCACTGCTCACACTGTCACCCCTGCACTGCCCACAGGAGGCCCTGCAAAGCCCCACTTCATTGGTGGCAGGTCCTGTCAGTGCAGCTCATCCCACTGATGGCCTGTGCATGGGCACCAGCTGCTTGGAGAGGAGCTGCACGGATCAACTCCCATCCCAGTGACAAATCTCGAGCACATCCTTCCTTCACTGGGACACGGGATGACGCACAGACACGCGTCAGGACTCACAGGGACACAGCAGGGCCACCCACACCAGGCAGGGATGGCAGGACACAGCAGCCACCTGTGCTCAGGATGGAGCGATGCCCTCGCTCCCACAGGGTTCGGCCCGGCTCCAGCGAGCCCGGGCTGACTGGAATTGCCCTCCTGGTGTCCTCGCTTGCTGCTGGCGGCAGCGGGGACGCGGCCAGCGCATCCACAAGGGGCTGCACCGGGATGTGCGGAGCCCCAGCACCACCTGCCGGCACGGGGCGGCCCCGCGTCCTTCCGTCCGTCCCGCAGCACCCACGGCCCAACCCACTGCGGGTCCTTCCCAGGGCAGTGAGAGCACCGGGACAGCGGGACACTGCAGAAGCATGAGACCCCTTCGCTGCCACCGCCCCTTCAGAGAGGAAAATTCGGGGTACTTGCCATTGAAAGAGAAGTTTCCTCTGATCCATTGACCACGGTCTCCCGTAGAAACCTGTAAAAGGGAGGGAAAAAAAGGCAAAATGTAGTTGTTAGTAAGTGCCTTAAAACAGTCTCTGTGCTATCCCTGAATGCAGAGATGCTCTGCTGGACATGCAGCACCCATTCCACTGTTGGGACCACTTCCAAGGAAGAACCCTTCCTACTTCTGCGTGTAGGAAGCCCTGGGAGGTGCAGAGATGTCTGCAAAGCCAGGGAGAAAGGATATCCAGTGGAACACGAGCCCCTTCCCATGGGGACAGACAGATAAATGAGTTTGGAGAGATGCAGATTTGACAGCTCCTCAAAGCAGAGGTTAAGGGGAACCTGTCAGTGTCCCAGCACAGACCTGAGATTTAGCAAGAGAAGAACCTTCAGCCACCTCAAGTCTCTGCAAGATCTGGCAGCTGCAACATGAAGTCTCACAGAAAATCCACTGCGTCTCGGGCGGTGATGGCAATTGGCCATCAAGGCATCTTCCTGCTCTTTCTCTGCATCACAGGCAACTTTCGAGTCAATCACTGCACCTCCCAGCAGTCAGGGCCAAGGGGAGCAGACACTTGGGAAGTGACGGCATTCCCAAAACTGGGCGGTGCGCGGGGGCAGGCTGCACTGACTCCATTAAGCTGGGAGAAAGGACCAGCTCTCCGTGTCTGGCACGAGGCCAGTGTCACCCAGGAAAGCACCCGCATTTCCCAAAGCACCTGAGTGTCCCAGAGCTCATCTGCCCTCATTTTCTTGGCTCCCTTTGGCAGGAGCTCACCGTGCAGCCCCCAGCACCAGCCCTGGGCACTGGTGAGGTGGGTTGCACCACAGCAACACCCACTCTCCATCTGTCTTCTCTCTGCAGACAGATCTTCTACCTGCCTGAACACCTACATGATTGTTCCATATACTTTGAAATAATTTATAGTCACCTTGCTGTCCGTCCCCCACCGTGCACGGGGCCAAATTCGTGGCCACTGGAGGATCCCAGCAAACATTTTGCCCAAAAAAGTTATTTCTGTGGTAAATAATTTGCTATTTCGAGATCGCAGCGAGGTCCCCAGAGTCCCTGCAAGTGACACTTTCACAGCACATGTTGCTGTGAACTGACGTGGGCTGGCAAGGAGAACACTCAGTCCTGCACACGCCCTGCCAGCAGTGTTCTCCTGGAATGGCTTTCCCAGCACCATCCCTGTCCTCTTTCCCAGGTCAGCTCTACTGTATCAGTGATTCCTGCCTGACTCATGTCAGCTTCTCCACCCCTGCATTTCCTGTTTATTTTACATTTATTTGCATGGTGCTCCTGCTTCCTCTCAGGTGAGGCAGTGGGCAGTGGCCCTCAGTGGGGTACTGTGCTGCCAGGAGAAAGGCAGATGATTTTGCCTGGTGGGTGCCAGGCCTGGCTCAGCTCCAGAGGGAGCTGGGGATGTGGGGAGGGAGAAGCACAGAGCCAGCTCTGGGCACGGGTCCTGCACTGCTGCCCCATGGGCAGGGTGGGCAGCGGGGTGCACACCGGGAAGTTGCCCCTGAGTCCAGGGCAGCCAAGAACCCCGTGTAGAGCTCTGGAGGCCGAGCAGAGGGTCCCTGTGTGCCTCTGAGGGTGTCGGCTCTGCTGGTGTGGCTGCAGGGCTCAGCGGGGCTCTGGGGAGAGCTGGGAGTATCCCGGGGGCTGCTGGTTCAGACCCCTGGCAGAGATGGGGTGCTGTGCAAGGGCCCCACTCCCGCCTCCCCCACAGCCTGGGGCCCTTCCCGGCTCACTTCGGGTGGGTCAGACCAGCCCCTGCAATGCCCCGGCGGGTCGGGCACCGGCCCCAGCCGCGGCTCCGGAGGGACCTACCTTCCACCACGCCGCAGAGGAAGCGCGGCCGCTCCGCCATCCCCGCGCAGGAGCGGCCCTGCCGGCGCGGGGGCGGGCGCAGGGTGCGCGGGGGGGACGGAGCGATGCGCGGAGGGACGGAGGAACGCGTGCAGAGATGCGCGGAGGGATGGAGGGGGAGCGGGGGTTGAAGGAGTGCGCGGAAGGATGGAGGGCGCGCAGAGGGGGGATGGAAGGTGCGCAGGGGGATGGAGGGTGCGCGGGGAGGGATGAAGTGTTTGCGGGAGGGGATGGAAGGATGCGCGGAGGGGGTGGAATGTCCGCGGGGGGATGGAGCGCTCGCGGGAGGGGATGGAGGGTGCGCGGAGGACTTCGCGNGGGCGGAGCGGGGGGGGCTCCCCGAAATCCGTGCGGAGCTCCCGGGAGGCGATGCTCGAACCGCAGTCTCGGAGCCCTCGGACCGGAGCTCCCGGCGCTGCAGACGCCGCCGCTCCCGGGCACCGCGGCCCCGCCTGGTGCCCACGCCAGCCCCGGCTCCCCCGCGTCCTCAGCGGCGGGGGTTCTCCCGGTGCAGCCCGAGGACAGTTCCTTCTCCTGCCTTTGAAGCTTCCCGGGACCCCACAGCCCCAGAGTTGTTCCCGAGGGGTCGAGTGTCATTTCACCACTGAGCTGGCACCTGCCCTGGCCACACCCTCATGCCAGGGTTAGGGTGCGATGCCTCTCCAGGTCCGTGCCATCAAGGCCGGCCCATGTGCCTTGCAGGTGACTCACCTGCGTGCCTGTGTCAGGCTGTTTGCCTTGTGCCACCCTGCTCTGAGCTGCTGACACTCGTCTGGCTCGTGGTTGTCTCCGTCCCACATGCTGTGGTTTGCAGACGTGCTGCCACGTCAAGAGTTCCCTGTCCTGCAGCTGCACATCACGGGGCCCTGCCTACACACGGGCCGGGGTGTTTGGCACCACCAAATCATTTTGCTCTTTTTCAGACCGCTGTCCCTGTTTGTTGATGTCATTGTTTTGCCAGGGTTTGAGGTGTGATCGTTCGCCTGTCTTGTATGCTCTGGTATTGGTACTGCTGTGGTTACATCCCACCGCTGTTGCTAGTAAATGTTTTTTTTCTCAGCCTGTGTGTGATCTTTACTTTTTGTGCCTCCATTTCTCCTCTCCGTCCTGCCTCAGGGGTAGGGTAGGGCTTGTGAGCAGGTGGTCTGGGATGTTTCAATGGGAACACTAAATTGGGGAATAGCATTCCTAAACCAGGACACCAGCACAATTTTGTTACCACACAAGTGTGAGGGATGGAGCCAGGAGAGTGCAGAGGGTCCCCCCTGCAGGCAGGTACTGCCAAGTCCTTCCCAGCAGCTGTCCCCACCTGCAGCTGTTTCATCAAAACCACAGGTGGAGAGCTGGGGATCAGGGCCTGGAAAACCAGGATCTGTGGCTTCTTCTTCTTCCCTTTGCAGGTTTATGTCGTGTCAGGAAACCGAATCTTGGTCCCTGGGCCATCAAAGCAGCAAGAAGCCTGAGAGTGACTGACCAGCAGTGGCCTGGCAGGGTCAGAGTGCCACCAGAGTGCCACCAGGCTGGGTCATCCACACACAGGGAGCAGCTGCTGCGGTGTGCTGAGCACAGGCCATGCTTGTCCTTGTTCTTTGCCTCACAGCCAGCATCTGTCCCACCTATTGCCGGGAATGCTGGACTCAAACCCGGCCCTGCAGAAGGGTGC
The DNA here is from genome assembly GCA_013399875.1 of Gymnorhina tibicen. Lineage (NCBI taxonomy): Eukaryota > Metazoa > Chordata > Aves > Passeriformes > Artamidae > Gymnorhina > Gymnorhina tibicen. The sequence goes on along the minus strand of VXAZ01002646.1, from coordinate 1,032,764 downwards.
TGGGGCAGGCTGGAGTGGCCAGCCATGGCAGGGACAGCGCTGGGAGCAGCCCAGTGCCCCTGGGGTGGCTTCATTTCCTGGGGACATGGCATGGTTGGAGGCAGAGAGATACGGATGGCATTACCCCGTCCACACAGACAGTCAGAGAATGAAGTTGTGCAGGGCTGTGCGTACACAGGTGTTTGCTGTGATTCCTTCCTTCCTCTGCTCTCTCTGGGAGCACCTGGCTATTTATTCCATGGTTTTCTTGGACTATGAACTTGAGCTAAGCAGCCTCTAGTTCTCCACTTGCTTTTTTCTCCTAGCAAAGACATCACTCCCTTTTCCTGTCCTGTGAAACCTCACCTATCCCCCGTCCACTCTCCACATGGCCCTCACTTATCCTCAGCCCATCCGAGCAGGTTTTCCCATCTCCAGTCATAGCACGTGTGTGCACAAGTTCACACTCACGCACATGCACACGCGTGTTCACACTCACGCATGCATGTGTTCACACTCATGCATGCACGCATGTTCACACACACGCACAGGTGTGCACACACGTGTTCACACTCATGCCTGCACGCATGTGCACACACACGCACATGCACACACATGTTCACACTTACGCACGCGCGCACGTGCACGCGCACACACGCGAGCACGCCCGCCCCTGACACGCGCGTCCCCGTCCCCGCCCGGTCCCCGCCCCGTCCCCGCCCCAGTGGCCCGGGCGGAAGCGCGCGGCGCGCGGGGATGGAGCCGCCGGCCATGGAGGGGCCGCTCCTGGTGCAGCACAGCAACAAGTTCGGCACCAAGGTGGGTCCGGGCGATCCCTTCCTCCCTCCTTCCCTCCCTCTCTCCCTTGCTTCCCTCCTTCCTTCTTCCCTGCGTCCCTTCCTCCCCGCCCTCGGGCCGGCTGCGTGCCGGGGCGGAGGCGCCCCGGTGGCCGCTCCCGGTGAGCGGCCGGCCCGGGTGGGGAGCGGCCCCGGCGCGATGTGACCCCGCTCCCCGCAGCGCTGGAAGCGCGGCTGGTCCGCGCTCTACCCCGCCAGCCAGCACGGCGTGGCCCGGCTCGAGGTGTTCGACTGCAAGGAGCCGTCGGCGGCCGAGCGGGCGGGCACCCGGCGGCTCGCCCGCACCGTGGTGCGGCTCAGCGACTGCACCAGCGTGGCCCCGGTGGGCGAGGGCGGCCCCCGCGCCGGCACCGCCACCTTCCGCCTGGAGACCCGCGACCGCAGCTTCCTCTTCGCGGCCGAGAAGCAGCAGAGCGAGGAGTGGGTGGCGAAGCTGTGCCAGATCGCCTTCCCGGTGAGCCCCGAGGTGGGCGGGGGGGGGGCTGCGGAGGGGACGGGACGGGACGCGGGCATCAGTGTTCGTGGGGGTGACCCTTTCCCACCTGGCGGCGCAGGAAAGGACACCCTGAGGCAGGCGCCAGTGGTCCCAGGTTTAGAGCACCCGGCCCTGGCACTCTGGTCCCCTCTTGCTGGGTCCTGCTGGGGGTTGCTGGACTCCTCGGCATGCTGTCAGTAATTCGTGGTTGTGGTTCCAAATTTAAGTCGGGCTCTTCTTGCCCGGTGCAGAGCCCATGCTCGGCGCTGCAGAGAGCTGGCCAGAGGCCAGGTGATGGCCGAGGAGTGTTTCCTCTTGGCCCAACCATTGCTGCCTTTCCTGCCACAGCAGCAGCGGCGGAAGCAGAGCCTCGAGAGCGTTGTGGTGCCTGGCTCCAGGACCCGTCAGGTTCCAGGACCTGGAAGCCCCCTTGCCCAGCCTTGGGGCTCACTCCTGGCTTCTGCTGGGGACACCCCATCTGTGCTGGTCCTCTAGCACAGCTGTCCAGCCCCCCATCCTCTGCAGCCCCTGGAGCTGGTGGTCGGCCAGCATGACCAGTCAAGGCTGTTTGGGCAGCGGGTGTCCTGAGAGTGTGGTTTTCCATGCCCTCTGGGAGAGCAGCCTATGCCTGCCCAGCCCCACAGTCCTGGCTCTCCTTCCTGGGAGGTGTTTGCAGAGCCCTGGGTTGGGCTCCAGCCGATTCCAGGCTTGGAGTGCTGGGCAGGGCTGCCTGGCTGCACAGCTGGTGATCCCAGGATCTCCCCACGATGGGTGTTTGCTGAGCATGATTTACCTTTGTCCCTTGTGCGTCTCCCTGCAGTCTCCTGCCAGGCCGAGTGTGTCTGTGCAGCAAATGCCAGGGCTGAGAGGGCCGGGAGGCACTGGTGGAAATGACTCTGTGTCTCCTGATGCAGTTGGGGTTGCAGCCTTTGCCCTGGAAGTGGCCTGTGGGGCCAAGCTGGGGGCACAACACACCCTTGCAGTGGGGCAGGGTAGTGGCCAGACCAGGGAGCACCTGCTTGGAACAGGGATGTGCTCGTGCCACGCCTCACATGGGAGCTGTCATTTGTGTGTGCCTGAGGTCCAGAAGCAAGCTGACAGTTTAGGAAGTTGTGAGCAAAAGGCTACAAGGCTGGCATGTGTTTTAGAAAGGCCTGACCTGGAGCAGGAGGCACAAGAGCTGCACGTGGCCTCTGTGCACAGAGCTGGAGATCCTCAGCTGGGAGTGCTGATCATCTGCATGGAGAATGTGATTTTGTGTCATGTTGCTGCCCAGAGGGTAAGCAGGGTCCAGCAGCTCGGGAGCTGGGGCCAGAGATCATTTGGAGTTCAGAACAGAATTTTCTTTTCCTTTTGAAGATGAAGAAAAGTGCAGTCAAATGGAGCCTTAGAAGGCTCTGGAAGATTAGGTGGCCCTTGGCTTTCCAATCCTAGGCTGGAGCCCTGCTGCACTGGATGCTTTAGCTGAGGAGGAGCTGCTGCTATCAGCTGTCAGAACATGAGGTTTTGGGACCCAAACACAAGGGCTGGATGGCCCTTTTATGGGCCTTGTTTGGGTTTCTTGGTAAGAAGCTCATGTGTGTGGGTTTTAAACTGAAACTGTGGCTCTTGCCTCCTGCAAGATGCACCCTCTGCTGCAGCCTCAAGGAAGAACTCCAGCTCCCGGCCACACACTGACCCTCCCTTGTGCCAGCTGCACAGGGCTCTGTGAGCCTGTAATTTGTGAGGGGCTTTTCTGGAGGAAGATCTCTGAAAGCACCAAGGGTTTGTGTCCTGCCCCAGGCCTTTTGAGGGCCCTGCTGCTGGGACACGGTCGCTGACAGTGTGTGTGTTGCACTTTCAGTTCTGCATGTGCTAAAATAGAAGCGCTCGCTTCCCCTCTTGCAGGCCACCCCTCCTCCTGGGCAGGGCAGGACACAGACCCCTTGTTACCAGGCTGTCAGCCCCCTGTGCTTGTGCTGGTACGACCAGGAGGGTGTGTTTGGGTTGTGCCATGCTTTGGGGGCAGCTCTGTGGGTTGCGCTTCCCTGCACGCTGTCAGTGCAGAGCCCAGCTGGGGCCAAGGTGCTGCCAGGAGCTCAGGGAAGTCCCCCCTGTGCTTCCTGGCCCTGTTCATCCATATTCATGTGGGCTCAGGGGGGGCTCTCACTGGCTGTGGGGTGGGCAGGGTGCAGGACAGCCAGGCTGTGTGGGGCCAGGGAGGGCAGCAAGGCCCAGGCCATGCAAGGGGGCCCAGGGGCTGATGTGGGGAGAGGACTCTGGGTCTGATCTGCTCTCCTTTGCCAGGGAAATGGCCCCAGTGATGGCGTGGTGTCACAGTATGGCCGAGAGGGCAGCGGGGAGGCGCCGGCCCTGGAGATGGCCGTGAACTCCATCTACTACTCCAGAGATGAAGGTGGGACCTGCTGCTGCCCTGACTTGGGGCCTTCCATGGAGCCTTGTCCTGCTGCTGCCCCATCACTGGGGCCACGCTGGGCATTGCTGGGCATTGTCCTGCCCTGCCCTGAGCAGCCCTGTTCCCGCAGTGAACGCCTTCTGGGTGACGGTGCAGCGGACCGAGGCCGCGGAGCGGTGCGAGCTGCGTGGCACCTACGTGCTCAAGGCCGAGCGTGACAGCCTCGTCCTGAAGGACCCACGGACGGACAGGATCCTCTATGTCTGGCCCTACCGGCTGCTCCGGAGATACGGCCGGGACAAGGTGGGGAATGGGGGGCCCTGTGCGCTGTTCCCTTGTGGAAGGCTGAGCTGATGTCCTGCAGCCAGCCCTGCCAAATGCCAGGACTGCTGCAGCCCCTTGTGACCACAGCAGGGTTGCCATGGACATCTGTCACCCTGACTGTCCTCAGTTCCCACCTGTGTTGCCTGGGCTGGCAGGACACTCATCCCCTCTGTGATTGTCCCACTTTGGCTGAGGCCATTGCAGCCTCTGCTGCTCCCTTTCTCCGTCCCAGCACTTCCCAGCCCGGCCATGAGCAGGCAAATCCCTCAGTACTGCACACAAGCTCTCCCCAGCCTCCACGGATCTTGGCTCCTGGCAGTCCTGGCTCTGCCTTGGGCTCAGTCCCTCCCTCCTAAGGATGGTGGCCAGAGCAGAGGGGCTTTGAGACACCAGTTGCTCTGGGTTTGTTCACTTTGGGGGGTGAACTGCTCCTATTCTCACTGACCTCCCCAGAGTCCTCCTGCAGTGAGTCCCCAGTTTGCCTTGCTGTTACCCTGAGTGCAAGAGGTCTGGGCCATGCTGGACAGGGAGGAAGTGGTGGCCCTGGGGCTGTTCAGTGGTGTCCCTGAGGCTGTTTATAGCAGTGACCATGTTAGCCGCACGCTGCTGCTGGTGCTGTCTGCGGCACATTCCCAAAACAGAGGTGGAAACCGAGCTGCCCTTGTGGGGACGTCCAGCTCGCGTGCAGAGTCTGTGCTGGGGGCAGGAGGAGAGGAGAGTTGCAGGGTGTGGGGAGCTGCACCCACAGTGACCTGAGCAGAGAGGGGCTGACTGTGCTTGTGTTTGGCAGCACTGACCCACGAAAAGACGTTTGTCCCCAGAGGCCTTTCTAGCAACTGCAGGGGCTGCTGCTGCCCCTGAGAGAGGCAGAAAATCCCCTCCCGGTTAAGGGAATGAGGCTCAGAAAGGGTGTGGGCGTCAGCTGGTGGGAACCTGCTCACCAGAGTGTGTTCAGAGGAAGCACAGCCCTGGTGCAAGACTTCTCTTTAGAGGACCTTATATCCTGAACAGATTAATGCTGGTAGGTCAGTGCTTTGCTTACTCTTGGTAGCTGAGCTGCTGCTGCTGGGCTTTGTCCTGTGGAAAGCCGTGTTCTTCCTCTTGCATCTCTTGCTTCCAGATTGCTCCCTTCTTACCTAAGATTCCATACTAGTTTCCCCTGCTGAAGTGTTGCTCACCTTCTCACCCTGCTCCCTCCTCAGTGTTATTTGCTAGACTGTCTGGTGCCAGTGGTTGAAACTGCTGGAATTGCTCACGTAAGGCAGCAGGGCTCCAGCAGTGATGTCCCCTCAGGTGTGCTCCAGTTCCACAGCTTGTTCTGGGCTGCTGGGCGGTGTGGCCTTTCGCTGCCCAGCTGCTGGGCACAGGGTGGCCCTCAGTGTGGGAGCGGAAGGAGCAGGATTTCAGGGCAGTCTCTCCTGCAAGATGTGCAGGATCAGTCCTGCAGCCACGCGCCCTTTGGTGGGAAGCACAGCCTGCACGAAGCGCTGGGTCAGTGGGTGCTGAGCGGGATGTGACCCTTCTGCTTCCCCTTCAGGTGATGTTCTCCTTCGAGGCTGGCAGGCGCTGTGACTCAGGACCTGGAAACTTCACCTTCGAGACCAAGCAGGGCAACGAGATCTTCCGCCTGGTGGAAGCCTCCATCCAGGAGCAGAAGGCGCAGGTGGAGGAGAACCGGCAGAGCTGCGACTCGCTGGAAGCCGACAGCCCCGGCATGGTGCAGATCCGCCAGGCCCTGGCTGACGGCCTGAACCTGGAGCTGCCCACTGAGGGGGACGACACCCCAGCACCTAAAGCGGGGCTGGCACCCAGGGCCGGCGCAGCAGCAGAGGAGAGAGACGCCACGTCTCTGCTGAAGAGCCGGACTCTGCCAGAGCTGCCCGTGCCGCCGGCCAAGCCCGCGGTGTCCAGCACCCCCCCGCGCTCCCCTCTGCCCAAGGTGCTCCGTGCCGTGCCACCGGCTGAGGACCTGTGCAGCGTGTACTCGGAGCCCCTGGACTCGGTGAAGGGCCTGCGGCCGCGGCCGGACCCGCTGTACTCGGACCCTGTGGACAGCAAGGCCATGAGCGGGGCTAGGGCGCCCGCCGGGGCTGTGGAGGAGCCGAAGCCGCGGCTGCCGGTGCTGCCGTACTCGGGCCCGTACGAGCAGGTCCGGGCCGAGGGGCAGGGCCGGGCCGAGGGTCGTGGCCAGGCTGCCCCTGGGCACAAGGAGCACATCTACGACGAGCCCGAGGGCCGCGCTCCCCGCCCGCTGCACCCCCTCACCTACATCTACGACGAGGCGCGGCCCACGAGCGAGGCCTGGCGCACGCAGGGCCACGACGGCAAGGGCGGCTACGAGTACCCCTACAACCCCAGCACTGACGATTACTCGGTACCCGCCTTCCCGGCCAAGGCCAAGAACCCCAAGCCGGTCCCAGCCCCCAAGCCCCAGGCGGCCTTTATCCCCAAAGGGGCAGAGAGGGTGGAGGACCCTGGCAGGCGGCGGGGCACCGCTGCCCCTGAGAAGGTGCTCACCAAACCCAGCCTCAACAGCAGCAACAACAACAACGTGGAGGTGCTGTACAGCCAGGTGGTGAAGCCCCAGCAGCTGCAGAAGAAGGAGCAGTCTGTGGATGAGTACAGCTTGTCGCCTCTCTATGAGGACTTAGGGGAGATATAAGGTGCTGCTGCTCTGTATCTGTATCCCAGGAGGGGCTGGGCATCCCAGTGCCAGCTGGGCTCCTCCTCCCGGGGGTGGCTTGGGGTTGTTTGGGCTCAGGCAGAGCCCCTTTTGCTCACCAGTGCTGAGGGGCTGTGTTTTCCTGGAGGGAAACAGCAAGAGCAAGAGAGCTGTGGCTGGTGCAAGTCCCAGTGTGTTTCTCCAGCTCTGGAGCTGGCTCCACTGTGCCTTCTGATCTGCGGGAGGGCCGGTATTTTCCTGTACCTGCTGCTCTGGCTCTGTTCTGGCTTCCTGTCTGACCAGGCTGCAGGGCCCTGGTGCCTTTGTGGTGCGTGGAAGGCTGCTTGCCGTCAGTCTCCAAAAGTATTTTTATATGAAGTTATTTTAATATTAAAGTCTGTATGTCTCAGAACGACATGTTTGCCTGTGGCATGGATGGGGAGATGCAGGTGCACGTCTGTGTCTGTGCCAGAGCTACTGAGCTAAGAGGGAGCCTCAAAGAAAAGTGCCTGCCAGGTTGAGCTGGGCTGGATGCCCTGATGCCAGGGGATTAAGGGAAATGAGAGTCAGGCTCAGATATGTGATGGCCTCCAGGCATAAGGCTGGGCAGGGACAGGCGCCAGCTCTGCTACTGTGCTGCAGCTCGATGGCTGTTCGTGAGTCACAGGATCTGTCCTTTTCTCCAGCTTGATCCCACTGCTGATCCCCACCCTGCTTCCAGCTGCTTTGAAAGGCGTGGAATGGCCCAGTCTGGATCCCATTGGCAAAATCTGTGATCCCTCCTGTGTGGTTTGGGTGACTGGTGTGTGACCAGCCTTGGGTAGAAACCTTCCCAGGGGAAAAGCAGGTTGTCCTTTCTTGCGTGGGACCAGACCAGGCACCCTGGTACTGGCTGCCCCCACGTCTGGATGGGGCTGCTGGTGACTTCTGCAGGTTCAGCAGCCTGTTGATACCGACAGAACAGGCAGGTGACAGCAGCGCTGTGCTGTACCTTGCAGAGGGCTAAGCAGGATTCCTGCAGCTCAGCCAAACTATCAGGGAAGTCTGGAGGTTCAGGTTCAGGTCCCCACGCTGGTGAGATGGTGATAAGGTGGTGAGCTCTGGGCATTTATCTGATGTCCAAGTTGCAGGGGGAAAGCCTCAGTCCTGTAAAAATAAAGCTCAGCTGTGGTCAGGACCACCTTGTGGCTGTTCCCCTCTGCTGGGTCCTCTTCTCCACTGGGGTTTTGCTGCAGGAGAAGGGGAGAAGTCTCATGGGTTTTGGGAAATCGGAGGGAGGCTGAGGTGGTTCCAAAAACTTGGTTGCCTCCCTGCTGCCCCCTCCCCGAACCTGATTTTATCATTTTTATGTTGTTGACTGGTTTGCACATCCCAGGCTGGGCCCTTTGTGTGTTCATTCCTGCCCTTGGCTCCTTCCTGCACCCAGCAATCCCTGTGCCTGCCTGGGTGTCTGCCCTGTCTTCCAAGGTACCTGTCCTTGGTGTTGTGCTGCGAGCAGCTGCCTGATGAGATGCCAGGGCACAGGAAGAGCCAGCCCATGCCTTTGGTTGGATAGCAGGGCCTGCCAGAGCTCAGATCCCAGGGAGAAGAGATGGCTCCAATGGGATCGTGGTGCTTGCCTCATGCCCTTGCTCACCTGCAGCTGTTTCCCAGGAAGCACAGGTCAGTGTTGGGATAGCAAGGCTGGACACGTCAGAAACTATAGGCAGAAAATGAACTTAATGCAGGATTAACTTTATTTTGAAACAGCTTTCAGAACCAAGTAAGTAGAACACAAAACTGTGCTGGTGCTCAGCATCAGGGGCTTGGTGAGACCACTTGGTCGAGCTGCCCTCGGCTCCTGCCGTGCCAGGGGCAGCTGCCCTACACCTGCACTGAAAAACAGGCTGGCATGTGGGCAGGAATTCTCTGGAAGTGCCCTGGCTTGGCACTTGCTACAACCCCCTTCATGAGCTGGGGCGTTGGACAGCGACGCCAGTCTTGGAAGCAACCAAATCATGTGGGAGAGCAGAACTCCAGGCTTTAAGATTAAATTCAAGAGCCCTGCTTCATGCCTATTCAAACACCCCACCGAACCTGCTGCTGTGGGATGAGGGCAGCTCAGCACAACTGCCTGCCTTGGCTGTCTGATTTCCTCCCTGCCCTGCCTGCAGCTCTTCTGCTCCTGCTGACAGCGATCTGTGATCTGTGGCCTGTGCTAGCCCGGTCTCAGAAGCCCAAATTTGAGGCAGGCTGGTGACGTGTGCTGGCAAGAACAGGAAATACGTGGTGGTGGTGCTGCTGCAGGGGACAGCTGGATCTCTGGACAGAGGGTCCCCGAGCAGCAAACTTCCTGCAGAACTGGCTCAGTGACGAACACAACCGTGAAACAACAACAAGGAGGAACAAACGATGGGAAGTGCCTGTCTGACCAAGGCCAAGCTCGGTGTCTTGCCCGACCACATCCGGCCAGCTGCTGAGCCAGGACCTGTGGCTGCCCAGGGGCAGGTCCTGGTGCTCACTGCAGGAATTCCTCGTACTCCTTGGGGAGCAGGGAGCCCTCACAGGAGCCTCTCCTGGCCGCTGCTGGCGGTCTGAACGTTTGGAGGGGTGAGGGAGCCATCAGCAGGGGAGCCACTGCAGCTTTGGCTCTGCTCTGAGGCTGCAAGACAGAGACAAACCACAAATCCTTGTGGGAGGAGGTGCGGGCTGTGCCTCGCCTTGCTGGTGCTACACCCAGCCCTGCTGGGCACAGGGAGCTGCCCGCAGCCCTCCTGCAGGAATTCGACCAGGAGGGCACATTCTGCAGGAATGTGACCAGGAGAGGACATCAGACCCCATCCAGGCTGCTCACACGCAGGGACTCACCTGCCTGGGCTGGTGCCGCTCTGGGCGCTGCTCCCGGGGCTGGGGCTGCTGCCGGTGTGGAGGTTTGTACAAGGAGCTCTTCAGGTATTTGTAGAGGTTGCTCTTCAGGTGCAAGGGGTTGTAAGCAACTTCCACTTCCAAGTTGTTCAGGGCGCTCTGCTCTTGGAAGAAAGAACTTGAGTTTGCTACAGGATGTGACAGGTAGAGGCTGTGGGGCTTGCATGTTGGTGGTTTTTTGGGTTTCCTTTTCAGGGACAGTGTTGTGGACACTCCAAGCCACCCTACAGTGAAGGGTAAAGGGATTTTTGGCTGTGCTGCTACCCACAAGGAGCACTCTTAGCCGTGTGTAGAGCAAGAGGCATCTGCAAACAGATCTTAATGGATTTAAACATTCCCTTTCAGGATGCAGTCCTATCCTTTCCCATGCCCAGAATCGGCCAACAAGCTGGAGCACCCTTTTTGGGCACTGTCACTCTCACTTCTGCTTCACAATGCCTCTTCCCCCCAACACACATGCAAATTGCTCCAAAGGACAAGTATTTGCTGTCCATGAAGAAAGCTGTCTGCTGGGAAGGAGTTTTGGAGTGCTCCATCACATTCCAGCTGTCACTAGACATTGTCAAAGCCATTTCCTTCTCTCGTTATCTGCTGAGGTGATAGTGAGAGCTGATAACGAGTGACTCACCTCGATGGGGCCCCGGACTCGCTCGGGGTGCTCAGCCAGGAGGGCTGGGAAGGCTGATGGCAGCAGGAGCTCTCTGATGGCCACTGCTTTCACCAGGAGAGTGGCAGAGTCAGAGGGGACAATGACGTAATAGGGATGCACCACCACGTTCCAGTTTGGTCCAGTGTTCTGTGGCTCACGCCTGGCCAAGAGCATCCACTTCCTTTTCTAAAGGGCAAAATCCAGGTGTGAACAACGGGCGGCAGCCACTTCCTTCAGCACTGCCACCCTGGGAGCTGCGGGGCTCAGGGCAGGCACACCCACACATCAGGGAAGGGAAACTACTCTGCAGCAGGGCTGAGGACAGCATGGCATTTGTTTTGCTCTTTTAGCAAGTCAGTTCTTAAGAAAAACACCCAATTTTGCTTTACAGCTTGTCAGTAACGGCCAGTTCTCCACACTCCAAACCTTGGGTAATTATTTTTGCGATTAAAAGTCGCAAGTCTAACTCCAACCCTGACATTTACACTTCACACCCCCGAACACTGCATTTCTGGTAGGTTTGAGGGTCTTCTCTACGGTCTGATTAGCTGTAGCATCTTTCCAGTAGATGGAAGGATTTACAAGCCAAACTCTGGCCCATGAGATGAAGTTGCAGCTTTTAAAATGTTTCCTGGTGCAGGCCAGATTTTATGAGGTGTGCACTCACCGTTCCCTTCCCTGGCAGTTCCTCCCCATCACGCTGCAATTCCCACACACTCACCAGGAGGCTGTGACACAAAGCATGGAAGCTGTGCTGGTTTGTCTCCAGTTCATCCCAGTCCAGCTGCCAGCAGCTTGTGGGCTTGATGATGAAGGGCAGCCCATAGAGGACAGACTCACAGACCCCTTCAGACTTCAGAGCCCTGCAGGGACACAGCTCGTGTTAGTGCTCATCACTTTAAGAACAACTGCATAGTTCAGGAATTACACTGTTTTTTCCTATAAATAAATCTCAGAAAAGACCCTGGAGGGCATCTCTATGCTCTGCCCTGTGTCATGAACTGCTGCCAGGAAAGCGAATTCTCAGGTGAAATCACAGCACTGTGAGGCTTTGCTTGCATTTTTACTACTACTCCAACTAATTAGCTCAGGCTCTGGCATCCAGTTAATTGACGTGGCTTCACTGGGTAATGAGAAAGCAGAATTATTGCAATAAAACATTTCACTGGGGGGAAAGAACTGTCAGGAATGACACCTGTGGTGTCACACTCATTGGGTGCTGTGGTGACACCGGGTGTGACCGTGGTCTGCACGTGGGCTGTGCTGTTCCATGAGAGGAAGAGTTATGGAACTGGGGGTTTTTCCCACCAGAATTTGGCTCACCAGCACCCCGGGGCCTCCTGGTGATGTCACCAGGCCCCAGCACGATGCTGCACAGGAAGGTGAAGCTTTTCTAACACCCTCTCCCAGTTACCCAGTGGAAGGCAAGGAGCACCACTTACTTCAGCACCCGGAGTTTGTGCAGCACTGTGGATGGCCAGGCTGCCATGTGCCAGGGAGAACTGGCATCTGCTGCTCTCCCAGTGCCATCAGCTGTCCCTGAAAGCAGGGCTGGGTCCAGCAGCCTCTCCTGCAAATCGCACTTCAGGCACACTGGGAGAAGGAGAATGGTTCAGGCCGCTGGAACTGGCAATGTTTAGCACGTGACATGCTCAAAGCACTTAAAAATTAATGTTTTCTAGCAGTCATTGAGGGAGGGACAACACTGACACAAAGCCTGACACAAAGCATCAACCTATCCCCAAGTCCCTCTGTGAGACAGCCTTTATTAAGTGCAGCTCTGGCACAGACCCAGTTTTGAACACAATTTTTAGGGCTATTCAAGATCTAAAAGGCTCCTTTTTACCTTGACCACACAGCTGTAAATTCACAGCCCCTCCAGGCACACTTTTGCTGCAGAATGGAAATGACTGCAGCCTCAGCAGCCATGGCAGCAAAGCAGCAGCTTTCTAAGCCTGGTGACTTCCCAAGTTATCCACAGACCCCACTCAGGTCTCTAAATGGGAGGGAAGATGCCCATAGGACAATCCTGGGTAATCTTTAAGGCTGAGGGATTCAGGAGCTCCCTGAAGGGGAGCAGAGGGGAAAGAAAATGGAATACTTAAGGTGTTCTTGGGTGCAGCAGCGTGGCCGAAGCCTCCTGAGGGAAGGAGGAGATGGAGCTGTTCCCTCTCTGTGCCTTGGTCATGGAGCCACGTTTTAAACAGCATCTCCAGGCTGATGACATTGTCCTCTACAGTTTGCACCTCAATGTCCATTCCCAGGATTGCCATATCTGCAGGAAAAAGAAAAAAAATAGGTGAAAAAGCACCAATATTTTCAGCCATCTTTTCAGAAAAGATTTCTCTGGTTTCTCACACCCAGCAATTCTTAAAACTCCTGTGCTGGAGGTGCAGACAAATGTGGTGTGATGTAGCAACAACCTTTAGGCATGGAGAAATGTAGGCTGGACAACAGAGTTAGGCAGGGTACGAACAAGACAAACCTTTGCAAAAAAAAAACCCCAAACCACCCCCAAATAACACCTCAGAGGTGCATCTAAATGAGAAGCTTGCTTGAAGTCCAGCAGATAAATAAAAATAAAATGGGATACATAAAATAAAAGTGAAGGAAAAAAAACCAATTTGCAAACTGCACAAGATGTGCAAAATACAATGCTTTCTGTAAGCACTTGTAAACACAGAAGGCACAGTCTGGCAGCACTAACAGCTTTACCACACAGCCAGGATATGGAAAAGGCTTTCTGAGAAGATGAATAAATAGCAGAAATAGCTTTTTTTCCCCCTCCTTGTGTTTACCAGGCCAGCAGGGCGATTCTACACTGAGAAATCTTTTCTTTATGCATTAGTATTTCTAGTTGGCCAAAATGTCACTGTGCCTTAAAAAAAAAACCCCAAACCAAAAAATAACCCCAGAAATTCATTCATTTCTACCTGGCAAATAATCCAGGACTACTGTAATGACTGCCATGCTCTGCAGGACACACTTTTGGACTGTCCCCACCTCCCAGCCTTGAGGAAGGCACTGGAATCACGCTGGTTGTGCCTCTGCAGCAAAGCAGACTCGACTCCCACTCACAACAGGAGCTCTTTCCCACTGCCCTTGCTACTAAAAACCTTCCCTTATCATCCCCTCTGACTGTCCCTGGCTGCCAGGACCTTTAATTCTTTTTTTTTTGTAGTTCTTTACTTGTTTTTTTTTAAGTTGGAAGCTGCTCCTCATGAACAGAGCTGTTCCCACTGCCAGCCCCTTGCCCTGACACTGAGCCTTGCTCCCATTTCCCTGCAGAGAGCACCCTTGCAGGACGATCCTGTTTTGGATGCATTCCCTACGGATTTTGGACTTGGGCTTCTCTCAGGGATGTGCACTGAAGAGGGCATTAACAGCTCAGAAGATAAAGGAAATCGATGTAATTGACTTTCACAAACAGCAAAACACAGCTGACAAGGGGAATTTTTTGTGGTTTTGGGCTGGTGAATGCTTCGGTTCTTCCCTCAGTAAATATTTTCCTGCTTTCTTTTTTACTTTCTCCTCTGTAATAGATATTTAATCACTTACACGTCTGCAGCTGGCACAAGACGTGACAATTTTAAAAGAAATTCACTGCATTCACTGCTTAGGAAAAACAGGTTGGGATACCAGCATCTCCTGTGCAATGGGAATCAAACTTCCTGGAGAGCAGAGCCCGTGGGGAGAAAGGAGCCCTGGGACTTGCAGGAGATGGGCTGTGGTCCCAAAAAAGGCATTAGTGCTTTATCTGCAGGGCTTGTTTTTTGTTTTTCCCAAACAGAAATATCTGGGACCCCGTTATCTCCAGCATCTGCAAATATTAACCTTTGTTAATAAGCAAAAGGGCTGGCAAGGCTCAGCTGCTTTCAGGGAGTGTAATGGGGTAGGGCAAGAGACATAATAATAATAATAATAATAATAATAATAATAATAATAATAATAATAATAATAATAATAATAATAATAATAATTCTCAGGTTATCAATTAGAGACCAGTCCATCCAAAGGCCAGGCATCCTGCTGGTTACTCCCCAAGATTATTCCCACCTCAAATATCCTGCTCTCCATGGGGTTTAATTAAACCAGTTTGTTCTGATTCTGAAATCTCAGCATGTTCAAAGCTGTTCGAAGATTTGCCAGCGTGGGGGTTTCAAAATATTGAAGGCTTCTCCAGCTGCACTAACCTGGGAATGAGCCTGTGGAAGGGATATCCTGACTCTGCTCTGGATATTAAAAATGTAAATAGGTTCAAATAACCCCTAAATAAACCCATGGAAGAAATCTCCTCAGTGAAATGAAGCTGTTGATTAAGTGCTGCATCACATTATTTATTTTCTAGTTCAACACAGCACTAATCTTGCACTTCCTGCATGCTGGATCCTGCAAATTCAATGCTCTTTACTGCAATTTTTTTTATAGTAAAATGGATTTTTTTGTCTGAAACAGAAGGGAGCTCCAACAAGTATTATAAACCAGTTGGGCTCACTTTTCCAATTATTTGACCTATTCATCCCCTGTTGCTTCTCTTAGAGAGCAAACAGTTCATCTACTCAGAAAATTAGAATTTCATTACTTGAAATTTCAGTGGCCTCTATATCCACCTTTATGTTTTCATTCCATTTACTGGGTGAAAGGGCTACACACAAAACTCCACTTTAAAAAATAATATGGTGGGGTTTTGCATTCCCTAAAGCACCCCTGCGACAGGGAGGCACAGAGCATCTCCTCCTCTGTGGAGTTGAGTCTTCCAGGGCTTCCCTGCAGGATTCCCAGTCCCTGCTCTGACAATCGACCAGAAATTTGCTACTGCAACCATGAAAGAAGATGAACAGCAAGAGACAACACTGCCTGTCCCTCAGTAAAAACAGAAATAACCCTTTTAATCCTCTCTCCCAGGCTGCACATTGCACAGTGCTGGGAAGAGTTACTTTCACTGACCAAGCCCCTTAAATTAGCTGGGTTTTTTTGTCTCTGATACTGTTCTTGCTTCCTGCTGCTGCTTTTCTCCATGCTTAGAGTGTGTTACCCCCATAACTCAACGCATTTTTCTCTTTAACCCCCACACTGAAGCCGCATCACACATGAATTTTAAATAACACCCAGAGCTGAAGTAACACATGAGGTCTGTAAGTTCTGTAAGCCCCAGAGAAGTGCTGTGGCACAAACTTCCTCCAGGCACAGCAGTTCCCACTGACCTAAGGGACATTAAATGGCCCAAAGGAAAGCGGCAGAGGTCGGACCAGAGCAAGAACCAGTGGCTGTCGTGCTGCCCGAAGCCGTAACTTCCCTGAAACTGCCTCCCACTCACCACTGCTGGGCTCCTCTGCTGGCACACACTGCTCCATGTCCTCGGGCTCCAGGAAATCTCTCTTCAGAACCTCAATGACCTGTATTCTTCGCAGACTCACCAGGTCTACGTCTTGCAGCTTCTTTTCCAGCTGCTTGACCATTTCTCTGCTGGGCTGACTGGTCAAAATTGTGATCTGAAACACAAATCAGAGCATGCAGGAGCTGCCTCTACCCCAATTCTCTCTTGAGAGGTGATGATGTTGAGTAGCACTGGTCCCAGTATAGAGAGAGGAGAAATCTTGCTCATCTGTTCAAAAGCAGATTTGTAAGCAATTTTTTTTTGAGCTTTGGCTCATGTTTAAGGCAATATGAAACGGACTGAGAGGTTCACTGGAGGAACATCTGCAGGTTTTGTGCTCTGTGCTTTGCACTCGTGATCAGTGAGTCTCTGTGGGTAAGAAGGGACTTGTACATTAATTGTGGTTCAAATAGATTAAACTTGGCCTTCTCCCTCAAAAGCTGAATGGGAATTTTATAGTTTTTTTAACATATTCAGTCTAACCTAAAGATATTTCCAGAGAGAGCAGCAGTAGGAGTGATTCCTACCACTCAGTTTTGGTCTGATACTGAGAAAAGGAAACAAAAATTCCACTTACTCTGCATAAAAAAATGCTTGTGATGGGGGGAAAAATTGCAATCACTTCAGTATTTGAAGCAGAAAGAGGCCTTTAACTGAAACTCTTTTTTTGGCCTTTTGTAAGGGTAAAACTCCCTCCTGCCTGTCAGTGATCAGAGCCTGTGCCTGCAGCATGTCTTACATCCCCTTGCAAAGAGAAGTACAATAAAATTGCATAATCTAGAGGAACAAGGAATGCTTAGTGGAGTAAAAACTCCCTACATCCATGGATTAACTTAATTTTGAAGGTAGCTTGTTCCTTCAAGTATACCACAAAATTTTGTTGTCCTGGATTTTGTTGCTTGTTGAAAAAGGTCTTGTGTCCAAAGGGCGCTCTGTTCATTCCAACCCCCAGCTTTAGAGTTAAAGCACAAATCACCTTTCAAATGGTCAGGAAAAATACCTCAAAGCCCTAAGAAAAGCAGAAAATCAGGAGAAAGGTTTCCTGGACAGACACTGGGAGCCAGCCTCAACTGCAGCCTGATCACAGCGTGACTCTCTGAGACTCTGGAAGGGTTTAAGGACCTAAACAAAGCAGAAAGACTTGGGAAATTTCACTTGTGGGAATCTCAAGTTGTTTTTTATGACTTGCAGGTGGACCCCGAGCATGGGAAGTCTGAAATGCAAAACTATTTGGAGCTGGTATTTTCTGATGTCCAGGGGAAAACACCATTTCTGTGTGAGTCCTTTCCCCTCAATAACTCCCTGTTCTTTCATGTCAGTTGATACCACTTCAAAAAATACTTCCTCCTGTGAACCTTGCTCTGCTTTCTGCATTCACACATCTGATCTCGTGTGTTGTTAGCAGCTTCCCTCCCCTTTATGCAAAACCACACATTCGGAGCTGAGAACACAGCCACCAAAATCTATCAGATCCTGGGCCAGGACTGCTGTCCGTGCAGCTTTCCCTAGATACATCCCCTTTCCACAGGAATCTGTCCGGAGGGATTTAAGGACTTGATCTCTTCCTTCAGAATTTCTGGACAGTGATCTCTGAAACAGCCACGGTGCTGAACACCGAAATTTTTCAGCAGCTTCACTGCACATGAGATGCACGTTTATAAAGCACAATGATGCGGGATGGCTCCCACTCCCTTCCCAGCATTTCCTTACCTCAACAGAGCTATTTGTTGAGCCTCCTGCTGCCGTGTGCCTGCTGTACTGCTTGAACTGCTGCAATCCATCCTGCACAGCTTGCACCACCCCATTCCCCCCCTGGGGGAAGCAGCCTTCAGCCGGGAGTGAGCGGAGCTCGGAAATGCAGGCTTGAATTCGGGCAAAGCTTTCTTTCACTTGCTGCAAAACAGAGTTCAAGGAGCAGGAAAGGCTGGTAAACAACGTGAAATACCTCTCCATAATGTGGAGGAAGGCTGGTGATCTCTGGTCACAGAGATGTCAGCTCACCTCAGCAAGAACTCAGAGCTGAGACAGACCCAGAAGCTAAACTGGGACACTGTGGGCACAGGAAAGATGTTGGGTGAACTCCACTGAATTCATTTAAAGCAGTACAAGACACTGCTGCCAGAGGTCACCCTCCTCACTGGAGAGGCAGCAGGTGAACATTTGACTTGTCTGCTTCAGGTGTGTGGAGCTCTGAGTCCCTGAACCTCATCTGAGCCATGGTTTTGTTTGCAGGGTGAGCTTTCAGTGGGACTGAGTGGGAAGCTGCAAGGGCTCTGCTCAGTCCTTACTCACTCCCACATTACACTTCTTGATGCTTTAATGCTGATTCCTTATCTTGTCACCATTTGCTCTCCCCCACAGTTATCTACTTTCTGATTTCTCTGTCTTTGCCCTCCCTGCCCTTTCCAGGGAAGCTCTTTGGACTCTCCTGTTGGGGAGCCCAGTGGGAATAGAGACCATGAACGAGCACCAAGCAAAGATTAAGAGCAGGGTAACTGTGTGTGACACTTCCCCATGTACTCTCCCCACCTCTATTTTCAGCTCTGGGGCTTTCCTGACTTCATATGATTTGTCTAACGAGCACCCTTTAACACAGCTCTGAAAAACAGCCTCAGTGCAGCAGCTGATGTCTGCTATTGGAATGCTGCACCCAAAAAACCAGCAGAGGGAAGACAAAGAATGGCTTGGAAATGATTAAAATTATTGTAAAAGTGTTTTGCAAATTACAAACTTGTAATTTGTTCTTGATTTACCAGCCAGAACAGAGCAGGGACCTGCTTCTATTTAGAGGAAGAAAGGACAAAATACAAGTAGGTTCTTCAATCTAGCCAGAAGAGTAAATATATTAAGAAATCCCTGGAAGATAAAGCAAATAAATGAAAATTAGAGACCAGGTGCAAGCTTCAAAATGACAATTATTAACCACCGGATGAAATTATCAAGAGAAGTACTTGATTACCCATCTTGTTTTATCTTCAGATCAAAACTAGATGGCTTTCTGGAAGGAAGCTTTAATGACACAGGGGTACTTCAGTGAAACAGAATAGCCTGTGAGATGAAGAGAGCCAAACAGTGATCTAAGGGCTCCTCTGTCTTTAAAAACCGTGACCATCAAAATGAGGAATTGTTGTTGAAATAAAAAAGACAGCTGATCAGGAGCAGCAGTCACAAGATTATCCTTGCCACGTTATCTATAACCTTTTCTACAAAATAAACACCACCCTTAGCCAAAGTCTTCCCTGCAGATCCCATTTGCTAATTCACTCTTGACCTCTGATTTTTTATTTTTCCCAGGTGAAGACTTGACAAAAGTTTTCAGAGCGTTTCCAGCAGCGCTGTATAAAGTGGAAGGGTTTAACTCTGTGTGTTCACACTGATGTGTAAATGAGAGTGCTCAGGGTGATTGTTTCCACTAGGATGACTTCAAAAATTCTTGTGAACTTTGAGATGCATTATTTGTATTCCCAAACTATTACTGCAGAGCTGCTGCTCAGTCTACATCTACATTTATTCCTCTGCAGAGCCCTAAATGAGAGCAGTATTTGTTCTTAATGGCTTAGGTCTCTGTATTTAAAATCTGTGTGGATGTGGCACTTAGGAACGTGGTTTAGTGGTGGACTTGGCAGCGCTGGGTTTCGGGCTGGATTTAGTCTTAGAGGACTTTTCCAGATAAATTCTGTGATTCTATGGTTTCAGGATATTTCTCAAATTCAGCAGAGATATTTTAACTCTGCACCTTTCCCCCTCAACCTCTCACACGTTGGTAATATTTGTTCAGTGTCCAAATTATTACAGCTTGAGTTGTAATTCTGGCAGAGAAGCAGTACAGCACAAAGCAGCACACGAAAGGTGCAACAGATGCTCCAGAACAGATGTTTTAGGGAGGAAGAGCACAAAACCCAATTTATCAGCTAATTTTAACATCAGATAAAAAATGACACTCCTCCTTTTAAACTTCATCCTCTCAGAAAATTCACCTCTTCCACGAGGCCCATGAAACGATCAATATTTTGACAGAAATCTGAATACAGATTTTTAGATAGAAATTTAGCTATAAATCATAACTTTTTTTGTCTCCTGAGCAGCAGCACAGCCTGGGGCATACCGTGAAGGGCAGCAGACACTCCTGCTGGGGCTGCACCACGTAGAGGCTGAGCAGGGGCACCCGGCAGGGCCCTGCCAGGCCACACGCCAGGCACAGGACGTTTTCCAGAGCCTCGGAGACCACGGAGCAAGTGTTGGCCCAGGAAGGGGAGGTGACATCCACCACCAGGATGCGGGATGGCTGCTGGCTGGGGGCTTTAGCGGCAGGAAAAATCCTCCGTGTTTCCGAGGGTAATTTTCTGGAATTCATGGCTTCTGCACGTGGGTGCGATGTGCCCAGTGATGCATCTGAACAAGAGAAATAAATAAATATAGAACAGCAATGAGCGAAGCTCTCCCTCTCCCATTCACTTGAAAGCACAGCTCAGCAAGAATTTAGACTCCTACATCCTTTTTCTCCAAACCAGTTGTTGTCCATACTCTCACAAACCCACAGGAAGAAAAAAGAAAAATGCACGTGGTCAGGAAACAGAATGTTTTCACTAAAGAAAAATGTGGCAGAGAGGCTCTTACAGGTGCAGCTGGAGCAGTTTCACATGTTGGCAGCACGGAGCTGTGAGGTGATCCCCCAGCCTGGCTCTGGTGCCTCCATCAGCTGCTGGAAAGCAAGGCTGGGAACTCCACCTCCTAATTCTGCACTGGCCAGGAGGTTGCACCCAAACCCCGGGGACAACAGTCCCTGCTCCTTCATCCCCAGCTGCTGTAGCCAAAAGAGGCTAGCAGGATGCAGCAAGAAAACCCTGCATATCCATGAATTTTTACTTTGTGGGTGTGGAGAGCCAACCCTTGTCCTTCAGAGAGTCAAACACCTGGGAGAAGCTCCTTCACAGACCTTGAATATGAGATTTGTTCCCCCCACAATCTCCCTTCAATCCGAAGCACAAGAGCCAGCATTTTCCTGTTAAAAAAATTCTCTTTTACTTTCTGAGCAAAGAGCCTTTCTAAAATCCTCTCTTCACTAAATCCATGCAAAACATTCAGTGCTGCTTCTAAAGATATAGGAAATGCTTCAAAAAAGAGAAGTGTTGGTATAACTACGCACAGCTTCTCGATATAAACCAGGATCACTTTTTTCTTCCTACAGCTTTCTTCCCAGCAGGATCAGTAAAAGTTTGAAGCAGCCCTGGATTCACACAATTGGGCTCTGGTCAGAACCCAGGCCTGTCACTTGTGTGCTATGTTCAGCTCACACAAACAGCTCTTTTATGGTCACCACGGAGACAAGATACTGCATTTCCTACAGCCTCCAGCACTTTGGAGTAAGAATTTCTGTAAGGCTTGGGAAGAGCAAGAAATGAGTTCCTGTCTGGCTGAAGAATCATCAGAAAAACATCTGAATTTCTAGGATTCCTTAGGATGCCTGTCAGTGCAGGCAAAACACAGTGATCACAGCCTGAATTTCGAAACTGGGGTGAAGACTTCAGAGCTGGTGAAAATGTCATAAATACAGATATAGATCATGTAGGTATCTTGCTTTGATTAGTCCTCTGATATAATTTGATTGTCAAATGCAAAACTGCCAGATACCACTTTAATCAGTGTCTCTCCTGGAGCTTTTCAATTTACAGCAGAGTTTACTCAATTACTTCACTGAATCTGGGAAAGGACTTGTCTGTCGGAATTTTTTGTGATGAGGCTTCAATGCTACTGAACTCTGCAAGCCCCCAGAGCTTTCTCAAACATGGAAACAAAACCCATCCTGTCAGAAATCCACAAGAGTTGGGCCTTAGCATTGGTTTCAGACAGGAAAATGAGCTTTGATGCTGAGGCAGACACAGTTTTCCTAATTTTGAGTCAATTCTCTCATTTCTGGCGCTCTACAGGACTACGCTTGTTTTAAATTGGTTTTGTTAATATAGATCCCTCATCAGCTCCTTACCAACTGAATTTCATTTCTTCAAAACTGTGGTGTCTTAATTAATCTATGCTTAGGAGTAGTAATATGATTTATATGCAGCACTCTGCACAGTATTTGACAATATTTGACCTCTTTTATAGCCCCCCCTGGGCGCTGGTGAGGCTGGAGAACTGAGGAACTGTGTAAGTGGTTGCTGTGGTAAAATGACATCCTCATTTAGGCATTGGGTGGACTGACAGAGCCCATCCCGAGGGATCCCACCACAATTCCGTGAGAATTGTGTAAACTGCAGGCTCTGGCAGCTGATTTGACATGAAGTGATTGCTCAATAAAGCAGAACTCTCCAGGTGTCAGGGCTGGTGATGTGCATTTTGCTCAATGCGAGGAGACACAAATTCTGCAGAACTAGAAAGGGGCAGAGGGAAAACTTCTTTATAGTGAGTGATTTGTGGCTGCTGAGGACATTCTGCAATTGCACAGCATCCTACAAGCTTAGTTTGTTATAAAAAAAACATTATTAAATAATATCCAAGTCTAAAAAGGTGTAGCCCCAAAGCCACTGGTTAGAGAGGATTAAGGATAATTGGTTTTAAAAAGTGCCATTTTCAGAGTAAGCGTCAAAAGCCTGGGAAAAAGGAATATTCTCATGTGGAAAACAGATCAAGCTGCATAAATAAGTGGGTTTACTAGAGAATAAACTGGCTGTGCAGTGTGGATGGGCTCTGGTGTGAATCCTTTTGTCCTTTGTAAAGGAAGGTATTTATTTAAAAAGTTCAGGATGAACAGCAGAATAAAGACAAAAAGGCAAAAGAGTTCACATAAAATCAAGCTACTGAAAACAAGATTATTCCAGACCCTATATAATAGAAGATATTATGTGTTACTCTATTCATCAGTGCTATAATCAATCACAAATAAATGGCTTTAGGCTTGTGCTTTTATTGACATAAAAGCATCAAATCTTGGTGAGAATTGTCGCTTTATATTAGTGTTCAAATCACTCATTATAACCTTTATACGGTTGGGTTTTTTTCTGTAACATTATAGGAGTTTAGAAAAAGGCATTTTAAGTCTGAACCACTAAAAATGAGGCAGGAAATTATTGTAAAACCTTTTCAACCCGTGTGTGGACAGAGCAGAAGAGCAAGGACGAGCTCCTGCAGAAGTCCCAGGTGCCTCTGTGGAACAACAGCCGACTCAAACCCCACCGCGAGAGCTGTGTTATCGGGGTGCTTGAGTGACAGGCTGGAATTCCCAGAATTAAACTTTATAGGCATTGTAATAACTCTGTGATGAGATTATGGGCACGGCTAATGAAGCCTCATGGGGAGGGTGCTCCATCTTCCCTGGCATCTTGATTAAGAATCCGGGATGACATCATGTCAACACACACACGCTAACCTGATAGAAACACAAATAATTCATGGGCCCAGAACGTGCTGCAGGCAGGGAATTGCCATTGAGGCTGCATGGAAATTCCCGGGATACACCCACGTGCTGGAGCAGACTGGAATTGTCCTCCAGGGCCCTACATTCCTATGGCTCCTACAACCTGAACTCCTTCTACCCTGCATGGGAACTCAGAGTCTGAAGTTTCAATCTTACTGTGACATTTTCATATTCATACTTCCTGCACTGTTTTGGGGTTTTTTTTTAGAAGATTTAGGCAGCAACACTCCCCCACTGGTGGCTGGATCCTGGGAAGCAAGGGAAAGCAGCACTTGTCCCACAGGAAATCCTGTGGCACGTCCCACCTGGAACACCAGGATGTGCCGAGGTGGCTCTGGCTGCTGAGGTCTCTGCAGGGACTGGGAGAGCTCTACTGGGATTTACAGGGACAGCTGGACTGGGCTGTACAGGGACTGGGACTGTATGGGGACAAGGACCTGTACTGGGCTGTATGGGGACAAGGACAGCCGGACTGGGCTGTATAGGGACTGGGACAGCTGTATAGGGATTGGGACACCTCTGCTGGGCTGTACAGGGATTGGGACAGCTGTACTGGGCTGTACAGGGACTGGGGTAGCTGGACAGGGATTGGGACACCTCTGCTGGGCTGTACAGGGACTGGGACACCTGTACTGGGCTGTACTGGGACTGTGACAGCCGTCTGTGCCAGAAGCGTGGCCAAGCCACCAAGGGGTGTCAGGGCAAACCAGCAGCTTTGCTGGACTCCCTCACATCCCATTTGTGTTTTCCAGACATTGTTCCTTGCTGCCAGGGCATTTTTCCCTGCCCTGGCCGCTGTGGCAGGGATGGACGGGGAGGGAAGCACAGGGTCCAGTTCTGTTCCTCCAGCCTGGGGGCCCTGATGGAGCATTTTGGTGCTGCGATGAAAGCAAAACCAGAAATAAACCCCTCTGCCTGATCTCTGTTTTTACGGTGCACCTTCCACCCCTGAATTGGGGTTTTCCCCCACTTTTTCATTCAAGTTTTGTCCACATTAACAGAGCCCGAGGCTGCTGTTTCTTGGGCGCCTCAACTGCATTTACCAGGGGAAGTAAGGACTAATTATCAGCATTCCACGGAAGCACGGGTTTACGTTTTTCACCTCCCAACTCCCAAATACCCTGGAGAAGGCTTCCCCTAAGGAATTCGGGAAGAAAGCTCCTTTTTCCGCTGCCGTGTCCGCGGCTGGGGCCGGGCCCTGCCCGGTGCCGCTCCCCCCGCACTTCCCGATCCCGGCTCACCCCGGGGCTCTTCCCGTGGGAACACCGCGATCCGGCCTCGGACCCACCTGGGCGGGGCCGTTTTCCCGGTCCTGTCCCGAATCCCGGGAAGATTCCGGGAGGATCCCGGGCGGATTCCGGGAGGGGCCGCCGCGCATGCGCAGCGAGCGCTCCCCGCTATCCCGGGGCTGGGATGCTCGGGGAAAATGGAATCGCTCTCCTTCCCCAAAGCTGCGGCTTTGTGAGCCTCCCATCGCATCCAGCACTGCTTAAATTATTGTTACTTTGACCGTTCAATCACCCAAACATTAATTTTGCCCAAATTAACCCCGGCAAGCCTCAAGTAACAAAGCCAAAGGGAGCTGGAAGATTGGATATCTGGGATCGTAAATTTATGGCCCTTCAAGGATGTTGGAGGAAGCAGAAGATGCAGAGGGGATTAAGGGCTGGAAAGGTGGAAAGATGATTAAAAGGCTAAAGAATGTGGGCCAGATGAGAGCGAGAAGCCATTAACTAATAGGGATAGAATGTTAATTAATGAAGAGAATTACATGATTTAAGACCAGTGGGCATCAATGGGGCCAGTGCAGCTGGCCAGAGGTACTTCCTAACTGTGTGACAGCCCAAAAATCCCTCCTTGAGGGATAACTGTGTATTTTGGAGATAAGAATTTAATGGAATCAGCTCGCAGCTGTGCCAGTTCAGTGAATGCAAAAACAAATCCAGGGCTTTCCTAGAGGGAGTGTTTCTACTGGACATATGTAAACAGAGGGCGTATTTTTACTGGATTCATGTAAACAAAGGCACTTCTTTTTACGATAAAGTGAGTTATTGGGGTTGTTTTTCCAGTTCGCTCTTTACATTTTCACTCTTGACTTCCAGCTCCGTAGTGGCATGAGGGAAGGGATGAGTAGGGAATCAGGGGGTGCAGGTGGGCTCTCACAAAAAGGGAGTTTACAGCCCCAAAAATGCCTGACAACTCACAGGGAGTGTGTGTGTGTGTAAATACTAAAACCCTTAAAGCTCCTCATTTTTATACATACTGACAAAATGAATATGGATAAAAAATTATTTCAAAACAAACCCCTGCGCCTGCTATCTAATACACAGGATTTTAAGATACAAGAAAGCTCTGGCTATAGAGCCGTAGGGTTTGAAAGCGCAAATTTCACTTCTGTCTTTATAAATTAAAAGAGTAAAAGGCTTGAAAAGGTAAGAAAAGGTGAAGTCCGAGCTTGCGGCTTGACTTGAGGCGCTGCTGCCGCCGCGTGGTGAAAACCGGGAACTGCACCCCCCCAATGACTCGGTGGTACCGTAACCAAAAAAGCGCCCAAACCCACACGAAAACCCTCCGAACCAAACAGAAAAAAAACCCGAACCACACCAGAAATCCGCCAAAATCGCCTCAAAAAAGCCGCATGCGCAATGACTCGAGTGAATCCCCGGGAGGTAAAGGCGGGAATGGAGCACGGCGGGCGGCGCACGCGCAGTGGCGCTTCCCCCTCAGTGCTGCCGCCCTGTGGGCAACGCCTGGGCCTGCACAGTCGGCGTCGTCTCCCGTCTATCGGTTGTTTTTTTTTTAGGGCATAAAATCAAAGTTTTGGGGGTAAAAACTCAGTTAGTCTGCGCCGGAGAAAATGAACGTTTTGAGGTAAAATGGAGGCGATTAATAGGTGATGTTTTGGGGGTAGAGTTGGGGTTATCTGTAGCGGGCGGGTAGGGAAAATTTGAGGGATAAAACCTGTAAGGGACGGAATGAACATTTTTGTTGGGGGGGAAATGTGAAGTAAAATACAGGGGACAGGGCGAACATTTTGGGTTTAAAATCGGAGGTAATGTGTAGGGGACAGAGAACACCTTGGAGGGAAAGGAGTCAGTGAACTGGTCAGGGGGACAGGGGTGACATTTCGGACAGAGATTGAAATCTAGAAATACGCTGATAATAATTTTATATATATATATGTGTAAGCAAAGCATCTGAAAACACTCCACAGAAGGCTACGAAACCTGGGTGCTCTGGAAGTCAGGAGTGATTGTGACTTACAGTTCCTGGTTCTGCAGTTAGCAAATTGCTCAGGTGTACACTGATGGATTTTTTTAATATCCTTCGGCTCTCCCGATTGAAGTAAAAGCATCATCCCCCTCCCTCCTTTCCATAATTCCAGGGTCAGTATTTTTTCTTTCATGGCTGGCTAATTAGCCTGTGGAATTTGCAGAGGGAATGCTGCCTGGAGTGTGGTCCCAGGATTCGAGCGAGGGGGGTTTTTTTTTGTGAGCTTCAAGCAGCTCGTGGTTTCTGCTGCCTGACCAAAAAACCCTGGGAATATCTGGGGAGAAATACAACACAAAAGGTTAAGTGGATGGCAGAAGTGAGACAGGATGGAACAGTCCTGTGACGGTGTAGCTTTGCAAAAAAAAGCACAAATAAGCGCTGGGAATTGTAGCCCCTGAGTCCCGCAGTTCCCTCTCCGGCCGCCGCGGTTTTCCCAGCAAGGAAATTGCTGCAATTTCCAGGTTTTCCAGCCGGCGTCACTCCTGGGTCAGGCAGAGCCCTTCCAACCACGAGGGGATCCAGGAGATGTTTCTGGCTTTATGGAAAGGCAGCAGGACGTAGTTTTTATGAATCTTTACAAATCCCAAGCAGTTTTTTTTGGGTCATTTTTCCTCTTTGTTTCCTTTCCCTGCTGCCCTGAGGCGTGTCTGTGATACGCTGGGTTCCTTGCTCTGCTCTTGTACTGTGTCCTTATCACGTCAGATCCCACGCTTGAGTTCCTGGAGCACTCAAAAAAGGGCAAAACTTCTTTTTACAGTTCAGAGGAAGAAACTTTGGGCTCCATCCTTCGTGATTTCCCACGGCGAACTCGCTAAAGTAAATTGTAAATAGTGTTTATTCATCATCATCCAAAGGCATTCTGTGAAAAAATGGTTTGGAAGTTCTTCCCTCTCTTGGATCTCCAGCTGAACTGTGAACTCAGTTACCTCTGGAAAGACAAACTTCTGCTCTTAATCTCAGCCATCCACTCAGAACAGCTGGAATTGTGCGGAGCCAAATCCGATTTTCAGATCCTCCAGGACCCACGCAGGGTTGGCACTGAGGAAAAGCGTTTGTTTTACAAGAGCCCGGCAAAAAAAGAATTAACGAGGGGCTCTGCATCGCAAGAGCCCTGTGAGCACGTGGGCTCAAATTACTCAAACCTGTAACGTTTTTGCTTTTTAAATTAGGCCCCTTTATGAATTACAGAAAAGGAAATGATTGGCATTGACAGCTGATTCTTTTAAATGGAGTGTAAAAAAAAAGTCACTAAAAATACACCTGGAGTTCACCATTCCAGTGCTGGCTCTGGTCAGGGTTTGAAATGCTGTTAGCAATGGCTTGTTTTGCCCAAAATTCATCATTTTCGAGGTATTGCCGTGCCTTATTCTGAAGTAATTACGGTTCCTGGGCACTTGCAGATGTTTTGAAGATGTTCCATTTCAAACTTTATTCTATAGATGGGGCATCCTCTAAACCTGACTCCATGAAGAGTTCGGGACAAGGTTTGATAGTCCAGGACAAGGAAGCACAAATTGCTGCCTTTTCACGAACAAATTGGTTTAAACACTGAATATTGAAAAACCCACACACAAATCAATCTTATTTTTAAGAGAAATCTCTGCATTTCTGCTGGAAAGTGGCCATGCTGGAGGGGTTGGTCACTCCTGGATTTGGGCACTTCTGGTTTAGCTTTAGGTGATGGGAACTTGTCCCTTGCAGAGGTGAAAAGAACTTTTTTTTTTAATGCTTTAGTCAAAATGTCCCAGCTCACTTTGGAACCATCACTTTTTGTTTCCTTGGAAGCTCCTTGCGAGTATTGCAGCTCCTCTTAGCTGTGACTTTTTCGAAGGAGGCCTCCGCCTTTCCTTTTCCTTTTCCTTCAAAACTGTGTGGGTGTTGTTGAAGGAGCAGCAGTGGAGGGCACAGGAAATTTCACGGAATGAAGTGAGATGAATTAAAATTAAATTTGATGGAATGAAATGAGATTTCAAAATTTCGTTTCATGACAGGAATTTTCATTTCGCTTCATGGAATTAAATGCAAGGAAATTTTGTGGAATGAAATGAAATGAAATTTCCAAATTTTCCTTCATGAAAGTAAATTTCATTTTCTTTCATGGAATTAAATGAAATTAAAAGCAATTTTATGAAATGAAATTTTGTGCTATGAAATGGAATGAAATAAAAAAATTTTAAGCTTAATTTTAGTTCATGAAATGGAATGAAATTGCATGGCATGCAGGGAGGTGAAGCGGAATTTAATGGAATGAAATGAAACGTTTTGGAACGAAATGAAGTGAAATGAAATGTTATGGAATGAAATGAAATTTCGAAATGGGGCTGCACTGCTTCTGCCTGAAGGTGAGGGCTGAGTTTAAACTTTCAGTTTAAAGCTGAGTTTAAACTGCCAGAGGGCAGGGTTAGATGCGATGCTGGGAAGAAATTGTTCCTTGTGTGGGTGGGGAGGCCCTGGCACAGGGTGCCTAGAGAAGCTGTGGCTGCCCCTGGATCCCTGGAAGTGTCCAAGGCCAGGTTGGACGGGGCTTGGAGCAACCTGGGCTAGTGGGACGTGTCCCTGGCCATGGCAGGAGGGGGAATTGTTGGGATTTAAGGTCCCTTCCCACCCAAACCATTCCCTGATTCTCTGATGTGTGCACGTGTTCATGCTTCCCTGCCCAAGTGATTTCATTATCCCTGTCGCTAATTAAGAGGCTGTTTGTGTCAGTTTGTGTTCAGCCACAGCCAATTCACCTTTATGGATTGCTTTTCCCCTCGTTTTTGTGCCTGGCTAACCCAGAACAGCTCTGATCCCATTAACTTCATGCTCCACGTACCTGGAGAAGATAATGAAATTACACCACGGGATTTAACCCGCCCAGCATTAAACGCTGGGAATTGCAGCTCTGCCTGTTAGAGGAACCAGGAGACGAACAAGAAAACAAACAGGAAAATAAAGATATTAAGCAGGCAGCACATTCCTGATGGAGCCTGGCTTAAGGGTAACACTGTGGATGAATATAACCAGAAACACCCCTGTGCCAGATCAGTGTTTTGCAAATAAATCACAAATTCCCTTTTCCACTGGAATACCAACATCTGTGGTTGTCCTGGGCTGTGCCTGGTGCCCACCCTATGCCTTCCAGTGGGTGACATTCATGGATGTGTTTGGAGAAACAGTGACTTCTTTCCTCCCTCCCCTAGAGACAGACTTCCAGGTGAGAGCAGGATCCCTAAAAGAGCAGGATTCGCTTTGTTCAGTGCTGGACTCCTCTGAGACAAGGCCTTTGCACACTCCAGTGATTTGCGATTTGCCATGGAGAGAAACTCTGGCTCTCCTCCCACGGGAGGAGCCCAGCAGTTCCCGGGCAGTGCTTTGTGCAGCACGTGCAGCCTCTGACCCTAATCAGGATCGTGATTTACGGGATCATGCAAGTCCCCTGATTTACTGAGCATCTGTCTGGGAGCTCCTTACAGACCCTGCAGTTCAGGCCTGGCTTCCCTCCCGTCGCCTTCACACAGGATTTACCAGGCTGGGGTGAGCTGGCTCTAATAAAGGGGCACAAGGTCTTCAAATCACAGTCAAACTTACTGGATGGATGGATGGATGGATGGATGGATGGATGGATGGATGGATGGATGGATTCACTCACTGCCTCCCTGGGCTTTTGTGGTTATCCCAAATTCATGCCTTTAAGAGCAATGCTCATCAAATAACAAATGGTGTCTCCACGTGGATGTAATTAAACTCCAAGCATGAACACACAATTACTTGAAACTCGTTTCTTCAGCTTCCAAGCCCCAGGAGGCCCAGCCCTCAGGTCTGAGTTTAAATGCTGATTCAACTGTGTCTTGAGTGCCTGGCAGGTTGTTATTAATTTTAATGACTTCTGTTTCCCTGCAGGAGGCCTGCACTGGTGTTGGCAGTGGGGATCACAGCCTGCAGCAGTCTGGGTGTAACTGGTGTGCAGATCCTGGCAGCTGAGGAGGAGGGAAATGCATGAACAGATGACAAAAACCAAGCAGCAAAACTGTCTGAGCCTGCAGGAGGAAGCAGCTCCGTGAATCCCTTCTCTGTGAGTCCAGCAGGGACCCAACCTCCCTTCCCAGGTTGCTCCAAGCCCTGTCCAACCTGGCACTGAGCACTTCCAGGGATGGGGCATCCCTGGAATTTTCTGTGCATGTTTCAGAGAAAGACCCTCTTGCAGGTAAAATAAACCCCCAGGTCGATTCTTTTGGATCACCAGTGTTGTTTTTATCCCTTCCTGCTGGTCCTGACAGCTGGGAGAAGGAGTTGATCCCACAGGCCATGATGGAGCAATGGCTCCTTGTCACTTAACTCTGCACTTAAAACTTCTCCTCCAGGTTTGTGGCTCCCTATTTTGGTTAGAAATGCCATTTCTCCTGCAGTTTTCATGCAGCTGGAGACTCCTGTCACAAATGTTGTGGTCACTCCCAGAGATTCTGGAATAATACCGGGACCTGGAAAATGGGAATTCCTGTTGCAGGCATGAGGCATCCCTGTATGGCCTTTCCAGGACAGAGAGCCCCCTCAGCTCTGGTCACAGGGCTCCTTTCTGCCTCTGGCTGCATCTCCTGCTGCAAGTGAAAGCAAATTCCAGGTTTTGCTTGGATGTAGAGGAAAGGGACAGCGGGAGCCAGCAAAGCTCTGCAGACCCACAGGAAGAATCTTCTGCATTTAAAACCAGGACCAGGGTGGTGCTATTTGCTACTTCCCCAGCTCAGCAACAGCCACAGGAGGCAAAGCAACAGCCAGGGTATTTTTTTTTTCTTTGGCTTTCCACCTTTTTTGTGGATTTGCTGCCTCCTGGTGCCAGTGGAGCAAGGAGCTGGAGCAGCACAGCTCTGACAACGAAGGCATGAGAGATGGAAACCTCAGCTCATGACCCATCACACATGCAGCCTCAAATATTTAATGTCATTTGATAGCAAATTTGGGACATTGATGCTTTTAGAAATCAGGAGCTTGCCCACTTCTGCACAGAGAGGTGCACTGACAGAAAAGGACTTCTTTAAAAATTCAGGGAGTAAGAGAGAAAAACCTTCCTGGGGTAGAGCATTTCCTGTATAAGCAGACTTTTCTCAGGTGTTTAAGTATTTCTGAGTGTCATTTAAGTTAATAATGACATGAGTTTTTAATCATGGAATATCCTGAGTTGGAAGGGATCCCCCAGGATCATCCAGTCCAACTCCTGGCCCTGCAAAGACACCCCAACAATCCCACCCTATGCATCCCTGGGAGCATTGTCCAAACGCTCCTGGAGCTCTGGCAGCCTCGGGGCTGTGCCCATTCCCTGGGGAGCCTGGGCAGTGCCCCAGCACCCTCTGGGGGAAGAACCTTTCCCTGATATCCAACCGAAACCTGACACAGCTCCAGCTGTTCCCTCAGGAATGTTAATTCCAGAAGCCTTTTGTAGATCATTTCGGGAGAAAATAGACCCAAGCTCAAGTGAAGGTTTTGCACATGCAATGGGCACTCGGCTCCCACCCTGCTGAATTGTCATCTGCACTTTCGTGTGCTTCGGCTGAAGCTTCTTCAGATCATAAACGTGGTCAAGAAATGACTGATCACCAGCTCTAACCTGATATTTCAAAGGTGCATCCCCCAGTGGTGCGGGGTTTGTACTTGATATTTATGTCCATTCTTGGACATAATTTTTCCTGTTTGAGTTTCTTTTTTAAAAATTTTTTGATCCAGT
Source organism: Gymnorhina tibicen (assembly GCA_013399875.1). Classification (NCBI taxonomy): domain Eukaryota; kingdom Metazoa; phylum Chordata; class Aves; order Passeriformes; family Artamidae; genus Gymnorhina; species Gymnorhina tibicen. Next base: position 1,000,760 of record VXAZ01002646.1, on the reverse strand, counting down.
GAGAGTTCTCTAACTGCTTTTGGGTTCCAGGAGGAAGAGGGTGATGCTCTTTGTGGCTGTTTGACTGCAGGAAGGTTTACATTGCCATTGCAGCTCTACCAGCCTGCCCTTGGACAGTTCTAACTCGTCTGCATCAACATCTTTAAAAAGGGCTGATGCGTCTTCTTTGCATTTGATGATGGGGTAAGTGAAGGGGGATGTCAGGAGTGAAACCCAAACCCCTCCACCCCACTCCTCTGCCTGAGCTCCCTACCAGCGAGATCTCCCAACAGGAAACTAGAAAGAACAGATATTTGGAAGAAATATTTTATGATGAGGGTGGTGAGGCCCTGGCACAGTTATTCCCAGAGAAGCTGTGGCTGCCACGTCCCTGGAAGTGTCCGAGGCCAGGTTGGATGGGACTTGGGAGCAAACTGGGATAGTGGAAGGTGTCCCTGCCCACGGCAAGAGGTTGGAATAGATGTTTTTTTACGGTCTCTTCAAACCATTCCACGATTCTATGATTCTGATTGTAAAAACACCCCTTCTGACAAAAGAAAAATAGGATATTTCCCGTATTTCCTTTCCAAGATTTCGCATCCTCTGCCTTCAGAGCAGCTCAGCGCCGGGAGGCGGCGGCAGGAGCCGCCTTGGGAGCGCTCGCTAATGAGATCAGTGGTTTGTTTTCATTTAATGGGCTGCCAGAGGCCGTGGTGTAAAACCCCAGCCCCTTTGTTTCAGCTGTAAATTGCCATTTAACTTGACAGCTCCGCTCCCATTGTTCCCCGTGTAAAGATGGAGCAAGGTAAAGGACGAGATGAAAAGCTCGGGGTGACACAAGGGAGAAAGGCAGACGGGGTCAAAGTCAAGGTCAGAGACGGGAGATTCCCCATGCCCTTCTCTTGACAATAGGGCAATTTATTTCTGTTCCCTCGGTGGAAGACACTTTTATATCCTAATTTTAGCTTCCTTTTAGCTGGTAAACAGGGAATATTATGGCGCTGGCAAGAAAGGAATCGCGTTCACACAACCCCCGCCTGCAGATGCTTTCAATCCCGTGTACAATCCCTCTTCCTCACGTTATTACTTTTACAGTTGGGAAAACCAGCAGCAATCGAATCTTATTTGGCATCCCCAGACCTCGCCTTGTTTTATTGTGTTGCCAGCACAACACAGAGGAGCAGCAAAAAAATGAAGAGAGCATCGACACGAGGGGCTTTGTGGACATTCCTGCAGATGCTCTCCCAGCGATTATCCCGGGCAGCTTCACCCCTCCTCCTTTTTTAGCCTTGTCTCGCTTTTTATGCAGTGCCCTCCTCGGCACAAAGCCCTCCTCGACTCCAAATCTCTCCCAGCTGGTCGGGGAAGAGTTTGTGACCATTGTCCCCAGCTCTGTCAGTGTCGCAGCCTTGCCAGGCAAGTGCCACGCTCCTCCTTCCCCTCGCCCAGCGCTCTTCAGAGAACACAGAGTATTTCACAGATATTTTGCAGGCAGCAATTCGGGCATTTTCTTGACTCTGGCGCAAGAATGGATCACTTCTAATTATTTGGGATAGTGGCTTAAGTGTCCATTTTTGAGCAAGGAGACGGCAGATTTCCTTATTTATTTTTTTTTTTAATGATCTAAGAAAATAGCTTTTCCTTTGTCTCCCACAGAACAAAGAAACGTGAACACATTTAAACAGCGAGGGCTGTGATGGGCTGAGCCCGTCCCCAGGGTGAAGGCGCTGCCTTTAATGGGGTTACACGCAGCAGAAATAAATTTGGCTGGGAGTCTGTAATCACTGCCTGAATTAATGGCAAAAAGGGGGTTCTTTGGAGCAGGCTGAATAGCCCAGCTGCAGCAATTATCTCGTCACTCATCGGAATGACGACGAAATTAGTTCCAGATATAAAACCGGGCAGCGGAGGCGAGACACCCACTGGGGATTTATTTCCCAGTTAAGGACGCTGGAGGTTGCCTTTCCGTCCATACTGGTGCCACACGCTCGTGGCTCGCCGGGGGTTCATGAGAAACAGGGACCTGGACATCAGTTTGTGCAATTTCATTCCTTTTTTCAGGGATTTGCCAAAGTTTTGTCCCAAATCACCTCCCTGTTCCCCAGTTCCTGCCTTTAAAAGTTCCCAGTGTTGCTGAGCCCCATCGTGGTTGTAGCTGGGGATGCAGGGAGCAGCATCCTCACACCTACAGTGATTTACACAGATATTTATCCATCTCTTGGGAACCCATGTCTCTCTTGGGGCTTCTAGGTGGGTGATTCGGTTCTTGGGAAAGCCAAACATGATTTGGCTGGATGTGCCCCAGCCACATGTGCTGGTCCCCAGAAACGCCCCCGTGTGCTGGGCTGATCCCACAGCGTGGGCAGCAGGGGAGGGGGGGGGATTCTGCCCCTCTGCCCTGCTCAGGTGAGACCCCACCTGCAGAGCTGCCTCCAGCCCTGGGTCCAGCATCAGGAGGACGTGGAGCTGCTGGAGAGAGTCCAGAGGAGGCCACGGAGATGCTCTGAGGGCTGGAGCCCCTCTGCTCTGGAGCCAGGCTGGGAGAGCTGGGGGTGTTTACCTGGAGAAGAGAAGGCTCCAGGGAGGCCTCAGAGCCCCTTCCAGGACCTAAAGGGGCTCCAGGAGAGCTGGAGAGGGGCTTGGGACAAGGGATGGAGGGACAGGACACAGGGAATGGCTTCCCACTGCCAGAGGGCAGGGTTAGATTGATGGTAGGGAGAAATTGTTCCCTGTGAGGGTGGTGAGGCCCTGGCACACTGGACCATCCCATCCCACCCCCTGCCATGGGCAGGGACACCTTCCACTATCCCAGGGTGCTCCAAGCCCCGTCCAGCCTGGCCTTGGACACTTTTAGGGCTGGGAAATCCACAACCTGTCTGGGCAACCTGACCATCTGACAGCACAAACCTCCCTGCCATGTTCAGTACGTGCATAGGCAGCTCCAAGTCTAAAATAAGTATTAAAAGCTGCATTCCCTGTTTTGGGGGACTTCAGCTGGTGCACCCACGCTGGCAGGTTGCACTGGATGGTGGTCAAAGAGAGACCGGCACATTTAATTTTGTGTTTTCATTTTAAATATCTGCAGGAAGGACTTTTTTTATAATAGCCTCAGTTGACTCACTGCACTCTCCCATTGAGGGAAGTTCATAAGACGCTGGGAAGAAAAGCTGTGATTTATTTAAAGAGGGCTTTTTTTCCCCCTCTCCTCCTGGTACTCAGAGGCACGCAGAGCTTTTACTTAAATGAAAGCCGTGATTGCAGTTTGGCTCGTGTGCCCTGCATCCCTCTGTGAGCAGCTCGCAGGCGCCACTTTGTGCATTGTGAGCTGCAGAAATAACCCAGCTGCTGCCACCGGGTGTCACACAGGACTTCCAGGAAAGGGCTGACAATGCCCCCTCCCCGAGGAAAGCTGGCAAGTGTGGACCTCAGCGGTGGGAAAACCCCTTGGGAAGAGGCTGCCCAGCTGGCTCAGGGCTGAGTTTCTCAGGGAACAGGGAAAACCAACTGCTTCCATCCCGCACTGCCTGTCACAGTCACAGCGAGTGACCTCAGGTGACAGCCACAAGCCTGTGGCTCCGTGGGATTTCGCTGCCCCTCTAGGACTGCATGTGATGAGGTGGATTTGGGGTGAAATCCAAAAAAACATCACCGTGGAAGCCTTTTCCCAGCTGGCAGAGCTCTCTGTGCCTGTGCAGAGAATATTTTAATCTCTGCTGCTGTTATTAGTATTATCTCTGCTAATGGTAATCGATAAATTAAGGGCTATGGGATTCCCCGCTGAGACGGTGCTCTGCTGAGTCTAGCACTTTGCAAACACCCGCTGGGAAAGCCATTCCTGCTGGAATGGCTGTGGAGCCAGCTGGAATAGCCCTGGGGGAGATAGAGGGCTGTAAATCATGGTCTTGTAGAGGCTGCTGCTGGTTTAGTTCGAAGCATAAAGAGCCCACAAAGGCTTTTCTGCTGCAGGTTGGAGTGACACAATTCCTGCCCATACCCAAGGGATGGGAAGTCAGGGATCCTGTCCTTATCAAATCAGGATTTTTTTCTTGTGAAGAGCCCAAGATCTTTGAATTTGGCCCATAGTGTGTGCGACAACACGGTGAGGTTGGCAAAGGTGAAATAATCTGAAATATTCCAGGTAACAAGTGACGGGGCAAGAGCAAACAGCCTCAGGTTGCTCCAGGGTGGGTTAGATTGGATATTAGGGAAAATTTCATGGAAAGGGTTGTCCAGCCCTGGCATAGGCTGCCCAGGGCAGGGGTGGAATCACCATTCTTGGGGGGATGTAAAAGCCATAGGGATGTGGCATTTGAGGACATGGTTTAGTGGTGAAGGTGGTGGTGGGTTAATAGTTGGACTTGGTGATTTTAGAGGTCTTTTCCAACCTCAATGATTCTGTATTTCTTTGAAATCGTCCCCTGCCCAAGTGCTTCCTGCTTGTCCCACAGCACAGACCAGTGGCTCTCCCTGCAGAAATTTGGGGAAAAAACTGTTCGGAGCCATCAAAAGGGGCTGGGGTGATGCAAGATCTGAAGTTTCTTGAGTCATGGAGAAGTAGCTCCAGCGAAGCCTGACCCCCTCCAACACTCAGCACTCAGTCCCACAGTGGAGAGCAGCCAAAAAGCAGATTTTGGGCTCTCATTTCCTAAGATGTGGGGCCAAAACAGAGCTCACAGGAGCCTCTGCAGTTGTCCATGCCCCTGCTGTGGCTTCCCAGGAAGCTCTTCATAGTGGGGTCTTACTTCTAAATGCTTCCCTTAAGTTCTCTGAAGATTTTTTAGCTCATGAAACACAGCAAAGGCTGCTGGCCAACGCTGGAATGGAGTTCTCTTGGATCCTGTTGCCAGCTCTCCTTTTCACTGGCGATTTCCCCAGCACGTTAAGCAACAGGTTGGAGCGTTTCCCTTTCCAGCTGTCCTAGACAGGGAGAGAAGATTTTGTTACTAACCCCAGATTTACGGCTGGTTGCGCCTGTGTGCTTTCCCAAGCCGTGTATTTCACAAGAATAATTGGGAAGGGGGAAGCTCTCCACAGCTTTCCTTCCCAAGGCTTCATTAAATGAGCGGCTCTGTCTTTCTTGACCGCAGCGGCGAAAACGCCGCGCGCCAAGAGGCGGCAAATCGACCAAATGCAACATTTCTCTGCGTGCATTCCCTTCCAAATCTCTGGATCTGTGCGTTTGATTTGCAGAGGATCCTTTTGTGGTGGCCTCTGGGCTGACCCGCTCGGAGCAAGCCATAAAATGAGCGTGTTCCTCTAATTTGTCTTGGTAGCAGAGGGATGCAGCAGCTCGCGAGCCCGGAATGCTGCCACGCAGAGAGGCCGTGCTGAGCACATCCCAGTCTGCCTCCGGTAGAGCTCCAGGATCCATGCCGAGCATCAAATCCGTGATTAAATGGCTCTGAGGGACACAATGCGTTCGTCCCCATCCATCACTGAACAAAACCTGGGAGCTGAGCCCGGCGCGGTGCTCCGGCTGCTGGCTTTGTCCCAGTTTTGTCCCTGCTGGTTCCCACAGCCCTTCCACCAAACTGTGAGCTCAGCCTTCCTCCCTCCGGAGCGAGGCAGGATGGAAGAGGAGGATGGAGTGCTGCTGGTTGTAATTATCATCACCTTTGTTTTCATGGATGAGTGAAAATGAGTTTAATTTCAGTTTCCGCAGAGGATGAAGGGAATTTCTGCTCACTGTTTGTTGACCACACTCCTGGATTTCCACTGGGCAAGCCAAATCTGAAGGAAAAAAACATCTTTCCAAGTGATCTCATTGTTGTTTCCTTCCCCTGGAGCCAACAAACAGAGCGCACAGTGAAGTGGTCAGCAAGGTACCGCTCCATCGGATATCCGGGAAACGCTGCAGGGAACCTGCTCAGGAGCTGCATTTTGCCATGAACCAGGCTCAAAAGGAGATTGAGAGGCAGTGGTGACTCTGCAGGGTGGAAATTAGTGATGGAGCCTGCAGACATAAATGTCCTTCTTTGGGGAAAAAGGAGGGATTCAGAGGATTAGGTCCCTGTTCCCACCGCACTGCTGGTGGTTCCCTCCTCTTGCAAAGGACGTGGGCAGCACTGGAATGAACATGGAGGTGGGTGGGAAGCTCTTGGAGATGAATCAGCAATGTGAAAATCCAACTTAAATGAAATGCTGGCAAAAGGAGATGAAAAGCTTAGATTTTCCCTTCCTGACATCCCCAGCCTCCTCAGCTCACATTTCTGAGACAGAAACCATCGCAAGCTGAAAATGGGGAGTCCAGGAATGCAAAGTTCCTGCTAAGGAGAAATTCTGGCTGATTTCTGGGCAAAGTGTTGGTTGAAAGATGAAGGGAAATGGTCTTAGAGTGAGAAGGAGCTTCTGGGGGTCTGTTTGGAAGAGGAAAACCAGGAGAGGTTTTCATGGCTCGTTCATTACAAGGGTCTGGAGTGCCAGGACAAGGGGAGTGGCTTCACACTGACAGAAGGGACAGTCAGATGGGATATTGGGAAGAAATTCTTTGCTGTGAGGGTGGTGAGGCCCTGGCACAAGTTGCCCAGAGAAGCTGTGGCTCTGCTCGTAGCAGGGCGGTGGAACGAGATCATCTTTAATGCCTCTTCCAACCCAAACCATTCTGGAATTTCATGATCCGTATCTTCGTGATGCAATGAATTTATAGTGAACAGAAGTACTCTGGCCAATTTACTTTCTTAATCATCTCCTGTGGATGCCTTAGGAGGAGCCCAGAGCTCTTCAGAACCACCAGCTGAGGAGCTCTGCCCAGTATGGAGAGGCTTGGAGATGCTCTTCCCTCGCAAATCCAGCTTTTGAAGACGCTGCCCTGCCTGAAGTCGCAGCCTTTCCCCAGCCCAATGCTCAAGGCCAACAGGCAGAGACTTGAGAGCGAGCTGGGGAGCTGCAAAATCAGATGGAGCTGGCTTAAATCAGGTTCTAAGCGGTGTATCCTCAGGCAGTGTTGAGAGGAGGCTCCTGGAAGGGCGAAGCACAATGAAGGGAGGGATTTGAGCTCCGGAGGAAGCGGGATGGGAGAGGTGGGAAGTTGTTCCTGGAGATAACGAGATGCAGGGAGGCCACACAAATGCTGTGGGGCCTGGCTTCCTCTGTTCATCTGAGGCTCAAAACCAGAAAAAAGATGAGTGTAGGGCTGGGTGCCTCCAAGAGGTGGTGGCCACACGCCTGGAGTGCTGAGGGTGGGTAGGTGGTGGCTGTGGGCAAGCAGTGGGAGACGAGCAGATCCCAGGGATGTCTTTGAGGTTTGGGGTACCAGGGAGGTTCCCAGGGAGGTTGCAGTGTCTCCATCCTGGGAGGTTTTCAGGAGCAAACTGAAGACAGCCCGGAGCAACCCGATCTGACCTCATGGGTGACTCTGCTTTGAGCAGGAGGTTGGAGTAGAGACATCCTGAGCTCCCTTCCAACCTGAATTTCCCTCTGATCCTAAGACGAATCCAGACTGTTCCTTCTTTTGCAGAACCTTTCCACAGCATTCAGAGTGTTAGGCAAGAGAAGCCAGCACACCGCTCCTGACAGCAATTTCCAGATTTTTTGCAGACCAAATCCCATGCTGGTAAATCTGATATGGCCAAACAAGACGGTCTTCAAGTCCCTTCCAACCCAAGTTATTCCACGATCCTATAGCACCTGGAGATGTCCCAGAACATGTTGGGATGAAGAAGCCTTGACACTCATTTTTCCTTGGGAACAGTGGTTCATTCCCCCATCTGGCAGCAAACATCTCTCTGCTCCATCCACCGCTGGAAAAGCCAAAGACAACTTCAGCAATGACCACCACCAGCACCAAATCCCTCCAGTTTGCAAACAGAACTTTTTTTAAAAAAGCCTTTCCAGTTCCTGGTCACCCTCAGCCCCTGTTTCCCCCTCAGCCAAACTCTTCATTTACAAAGAGCAGTGGCTATAACAAAACAAGTCTGGGTAACTCAGGTTCAGCAGTGCTGTTTTCTGACACGTTTCCTGTGCTTGCAGGATCTTGGTGTGTTGTGTCTCCATCACCTCCTGCATCTCCACCCTGTGTTTGATGGGCGTGTGGTGCCAGATTCCGGGTGGTATAAACAAGCAGATCTCAGCTTGTTGAAGTAACTCACCCATTTATTTTCTTTGACCTGGGGGCTGCTTTTTTGTGGTAAGAATAAAACAATAATTTCAGGGCAGAGGAAATTTTAATATCTCCCCTCCCAAAATAGCACTAGAGAAGAATGAAGATCTTTTAGCCTGAAGAACTGGGATAAATGGAGTAGGAGGCTTTTCATCGCCATCATCATTTATTACTTAATTTTCCCTCTCCAGGTCAAAGTGGGAAACTTTTCTACCAGTCTTGTTTTATCCCTTTCTTATGCTATTCATAAATTTTTCAGTAAGAGCTCTGTAAGGCAACAAGTTTGTTCTTGGAATGAACATCCATTGCCTGGAGGGTGGACTCCTCTGAAACATCCACAGGATCCCATAAATGCAACAGGATCCCATAAATCTGAGCAAAAAGGAGGAAAAACAATTCTTATGAAGCACAGCAAGGGACTACCTTGTTTGTTTACCATGCAAGCACAGCACAATCCGTGTTTTCTCTCCAAGAAATCAGAATTATTTCCTCAAAAGTGCTGTTAAAAAACAGCACTTGTAAAAAAACTCCTTGATGCTACAGAGAGATACGGAAAAAGCAAATTGAAAGCCCTAGAGGATGGATCCTTGGCTCTTAGGATGCTGAAAGTGGGATTTGTGAGCCATAAAGCTTTTCTGTTTGGTTTTACTTGTGCTGTCATTGGTTCCAGTTCCCACTGGAGCCAGGGCTGGAGCTGCCACCTCCAGGTTTATTTCTGGGGTTTCCTCTGTCCAGTCGAGCACCAGGGATGGAGACAGGTCTTCCTGGGGTTCAGCCATCCTGGGAAGTCCTGTGGGATGGCTCACGGATGGCTCCTTGGTGTGCATCAGGACATCAAAGCCATCCCACAGCCAACAGGCCCAGCAGCCAATGTTTTCCATGGGGAAGGGTTGTGCGGGTGCCAGTAGCGTGGGATGTATCCATCAATTTTTAAACAAAATCCAGCCTCCAGCCTCCTTGAGCAACCATCAGCCCAGGGTGGAGAAGTTTAGGCATTCCTCATGGATGGGGGAATGAAGGATCTCACCAGGTGCACATCTCAGGGTGAGCAGCTAATTTTGGCCTCTGTGTGTACAGCATTGTTTTCTCCAGCAGGGATTTGCTAAAAATAATCAGGTATCCAGAGAAGAGGGTGCGAAGGCAGCTCTTTCCACAGGCAGATGCCAATGTGGAGGTTCCCAAGATGAAAACACGGTGAGGAACAGCCCTACCAGGTCACACGAGCAGACTTAACCCAGATCCGGTGTTCGCTTTTGGACAAGATCTAGGTCAGGAGGACCCACCAAGGAACATCAGCAGCAGCTTTCCCCCTCTTTCCAAACCACTCTGCTCTCCTTTTCCTCTCTTTGGGAATTGTTGTGGATTTCATTCAGCTTTTGCAGCCCTCAAAACGTGCAACAATAGTGGGAAGGTGAAGCTCAGGAAGCTGGAGAGCAGGAACAATAGTTGACGTCGTGTTCTTTCCCCTTCCACATCACTCCTTCTCCAGGAAGCCTGACCTCTCTGTTGGGTGTTTTCCAGGTTGTTGACCTGCTTTTGCATCCCAAGGGAAATAAAATGCTGCAGGTCACAGCCTGGTGCGATGCACGAGTTGTGTGAAATGTCTCCCCTCGTTGGCTGAAAGAGTCTTGGGGGCAAAATGTCTCTAAATCCCATCCTGGGAAGATCCCTTTTCCCTCTCCCCTCCCACCATAGCCTTGCTGTGTTCCTGGAGCTTTGGAGTCCCTGAGCAGGCACACGGAGATGAAGAGGAGATGGAAGAGAAGAGATGGAAGGAGCCAACACAGCACCCAGGTGTTAAGGATGGTGCTTGTTGCAGGGAAAGGATGCGCTGTCAGGACTGGTCTCCTTCCTTACATGAGTGTTGGATGCAGACGGGCCTCGGAAAAGCCTTTTGGAAGCTGGTGGTCCATGGACTGGGATGGGGACAACCAGCAGGAACTCTGCAGGAGACTGTCCCACTCAGCAAATGACAAGAGAAGCAGGAGGAATGCATTTTAGGAGCCTTCTAGAGGGGAGCCGAGGGTTTTTAACAATGGTATCCACTTTTCCTTCCAGACCTTCAGATCCCATTGCTGATGCTGCCTTAGCAGGCTCAAAGCGTGTCCAGGGGCTCAAAAAACAGGGAGAGCTTGGGATTGGGATGGTGCCAACTCCTTGTCAGCACAACCCGTTCCGTGGGGACGTGTCTGTACGTGGAACCATCAGAACTTTATCGAGGCCAGCTAAAATGCTTCCCAGTGGCTGCAGGGCAGCTGGGTCATGCCCCAGCATATTTATTTATCTTGTCTTTGCTCTGTGGCAGCGAGCAAAGTCCAATTTGGTTTTTGGGGAAAAATGGAAAGAACACTTTGGAACGTGTTCTCACCTGCACCAGGTTAAAAGCGAGGTGGGAGCGAGAGACCCTGAGCGCTCCCCGTGTGCATCGGGGTCCTTTGGGAAGGGAGAAGGAGTTTGCTCCGAGCAGCCCTGTGTCTCCATCACGCCCAAAAGCTGCAGATTTAGGGCTTTACGCTGCTCTTGGCAAATACTGGTGTAATTAAAAAGAAGATGCAGACAAGGGGTCTTATCCCACTCTCCACCAGGGATGAGGAGCCGGGGTGATTAACGGGGATGGACACGATGCAGGGAGCTCGTCACAGATTAGCACTGGTTGGGGGGAGGGGGATTAATGTTCTTGGGGGGAATGAGAGCCTCCCCAGCAAATTCAGTTTTATCTTAATGCTTACTCAAGCTCTTGTCATGCCATGGGGCAGCTTTTCCTTCCCCCGGGGTTTGGTGGTGAGGCAGGAGGATGCAGGAGGAGCGGGATGTGTTCCCCTCAGCTGAGGGATGTGTGATTAACGGGTTTGCAGCCATGTGCCTGCCACTCACAGTTCATTAAATCCTGGCTCCAGATCCTGCCCTGTGCTGTGATGACCTCAGTCCTTTAATTATAGATCCTTGGAGGTTTTCTGTGCGGGACCCAAAATCTCTGCTCCTGCCCTCTGGAAGCTGGGGGTGCTGGCTCAGTTTTTTGGCAATGGTGCAACATCAGTGAAATGGGAAAAGACTGGGAAGAGTGGGGAAGGGGTATCAGAGGCCAGACCCTGTGACAAGGCTGGAATCTCTGGGCTGAGCAGGATAGGGCAGGATGGAGCAGGCAAAACACCCTGAATTTCTGGTGTAAAGAGAACAAAAGGTGTCCGTAAGGATGGTTGTGCTGGTACCAGCAGACAGCCAGCACACAGGGGTGTGGGTTGGAAAGGGGGGTTATTTTTTGGGGATAACAAGAAAATGACCATCTGTGGTGTCGGTAACTTGCCCCAGAAGGGTGCCCAGATGGGGCTGTGGTGGTTTTGGGGCAAGTGGGATTGGGAATGACAACTGGGGAAGGGTCCCACACGGGGTGCAATGCTGGGGGGACATGGGAGCCAGGGCATGTCGATGTGCTGTCATTGTGCAATACTTTGGGGAGGCCAGGGTACATCACTCCGCGGAGCTCCAGGGCACATCATCCCTTGGGGTTCTGGATGGGATCCCGGACACACCGTCCCTCGGGGCTCCGAGGGATGTCGGGGGTCTCCGTGTCCCCCTGCTCCTCGGGGCTCTGTGTCACCCCTTCTCGGGGNCGGGGGGGGGGGGTCCGTGTCACCCCTCCCCGAGGGTTCCAGTGGGTTCCAGGTGACTCCGTGTCACCCCTGCCCGGGGGTCCCCGAGGGTCCCGTGTCCTCCCTCCCCGGGGGCTCCGCTGGATCGGACNGACAGCAGCGGTGGGGGCTGGACGCGCCCATGAGCGAGCGGGGGGGCGTGAGGGGTGTGTGAGCAGGAGCCTGGAGTTGGGTGAGCCCATTCCTGCCGGAGGGGTGACCATCCGCATCCCCGCTACGTTTACTCCAGCTACCGGCGCCCGTCCAAGAATTCCCGACCGCACTTCCTGCGAGACGAGAAAAAAACTCGGGATGAATCCTGCGAGGGCAGAAAG